>CM076570.1:381658307-381843467 GCA_034641835.2 Pinus albicaulis
GCTTTTGACATGCAACCCTCTTTGATTTTCTCAATGTTTTCTTTCTTCAAGCTTCCAAATGACATGCACTGCCTTCATATACACTCAAGAAGTCAAAGTTTTGGCTCAATAATGACAATAAGTATAAACAAGCCGAGGTTGGAGATGCAACAAGCTATGTACCCCTAGTTCAACACTAAGGAAGCTACCTAATGTACTCTTTGAATAATAAACCACTTAAAATCATGTGACCTTCTCACATCACCTCAGCTTCATCTATTCTTCTTTGATTTAAATGTAAGAGTATGGTATAATTATCTTAATTTCAATTATTACTAATTATTACTAATTTTAAGTTCAATGTAAGGTGTCTACTTCTCGAGGGAAAAAAATACCATTCTTTTAAAAAGTTGATACATCGTCATTTATATATAATTTTAAAATCAATACTTTAAAATGGTGGTCTAATGTTATTTTTATATGTATATAATTACAAACTATTTTGATAGTTTTCAATGTTATTAAATTAAACCTCCATATTGACTTACAAATAACAATCACTGAGGTATAGTTCAATAGTAATATATTTAATGACGTAATATACAATAGATTTCATTTTATTAGTAGTCGCATAAGATATAATGAGTATTTTAGTAATTATTTCTATATTGATTTAGACATAAATAATTTGATTCAGCTACTAATGTGTATGTTCACTTTTTTTGGGTTTGTGTTATATTATTTCAATGAATAGTCACATGTGATAGGGGCACAGGGGGGCGATATCCCGCATGTCTGTTGCGTCATGTGCGGTAGGGGGGTAACCCCCCCTATCGAGGGTTTTGTAGGTGGGAGGTAGCCCCCCTACAGGAGGTCCAAGGCAGTACCTCGATTAAAAAAAAAATGGACACTATATTGGGTAGGTAGACCTACTTATGGTTTTTTTCATGGATTTTGCACATGGTTTTGGGCATGAAGGTTTTTTTTCCATGGTATTTTGTAGATCCCGTCAAGGGAACTACAATTATGCTCTAAAATGTGTTTAATGGATTGGGGTTTATGAATGCTTCAAAATGTGTGTGTGTGTGTGTGTATGTGTGTGTCTATATATATATATATCTGTGTGTGTGTGTGTATGTATGTATGTATGTATGTATGTATGTATGTATTATATCATTGAAAGGAATATATTGAGAAATCAATCCCATAGTCCTAGTTTTGAGATCAAGGAGAAAATATCTGTGTATATCTATTTTATGTTTTATGCTATCATTATTATTTATTTTATGTTTTAAGAATTCATTTGTAGGTAATTTCTGTACAGGGTTAAAACCTACAATTTTAAAATTATTGGTTCATGGAAATAGAGGTGCCTTTACAACCTAGATATTCCTTACATATTTAAAACCTAAATATATTACGGAAGATTATATAATTATATCGATTTAGTATTAATGTCGAGAGAATATATAATAATAGAATATATATTAATATTAATATAATATATATCATTAATATCTAATAATATATATTTGTATCTATATATATATAGCTAATAATATATACATATATATTGAACGATATTAATATATACCATTGACTTAATATATATTTGTTACAATATTCATTTATTATTTAATTTTAATTCATGTTACAATTTTATCATTATTGGGAGTACTTCTTACAACACAACATGACATCAAAACATTTTATTTTATCTAAGCAGTAGGGAATGCTAGCTATGCAGCCTAGATAACCTTCACATGAGGGCATGAAAGATTTTCAGGTCCTTATCACCATCAAACATTGAAAATAATTATCTTCAAATGTTATTGACGTTTTTGATGATCAACATCCTTGAACAAATACTTAAATGAACAAACAGAAACTTTGTAGGAGTTATTTGAACTCTTAGTATGATACACGTACAATGGGTTCATTTGGGGATCTGAAATGTGTGTCAAGGAATAAACATGGTTAATGGGTAAGCAATGAAGTGAATCCCTAATTAAACCTTATCAAACATAATCACCATGAACAACACCAATAAGCAATGACACAAGCCCTCTCTAAGGATTATTTCACATCTAAGTTCAATATTGCTGGAATTATTTGGTCTTAGGCATCATAGATGAATATTAGGTTCATGCCATAGTTGAGGGAGCGAAAGAAGGGTATTTAGCCCTAAATATTTCTTCTTAAGCCAAAAGGTGAATCCATAAATATATGAACCACAATTTGGTTAAATGTGGCAATGAAATTTGATGTTTTGCATTTTTTTTCTGAATTGAAACCCTGAAACTTATATATGTGAATGAAGAAGTAATGCTTTCTCTTTTTAAAAAAAATATAGAAAATATATATTTTAATAATTTTTTGTAGTGAACAAATTAAAAACAATTTTTTTCCCAAAATTGTTTTTCATCTTTTACCTAAAATGTAAAACCAAGGACACTACTCTTTTGAATAAGAAAGCAGAGAGTGAACACATTAATTTTTTTAATTTTTTAGTTTTGTATTTTTCGAGATATATTTTTGTCTTTGGGGGCCTTGACTATTCGAGATAAAATTCTTTGTAGAAGTTTTAGAATGATAGAAATGAGAAAATGAAAAAAAATATTCATTGGATAGAGAATTTAATGATGAATATATATGCACCAAGTCCACCACTTTCCATCGAAGAGATGAAAGAATTTCACCCGTTGAAAAGTTGAATTTCTATGAAAACTAACAAAAATGGGGTAGGATTATTAATTTGCAATCACATGATCGAGGTTTAATCATCATCAAATTTTTTAAAATTCCTTGAAAGATCTCAAGTGTGGTATTTCAAAACCTTTAATCATGTTTATTTTCAAATATATAAATTTATTTGGTCTAAAAGTCTTTATTGATGTTTTAAGCCCTTGATTAAGGTTTCAAAACTTGGTTGGGGGTTAAAAACTTGATCGATGTAAAATCTTGTTTGGGGGTCCACATAGGCCATTTTCAGGTGCATGGCTTGCCAAAAAGTGGGACCAATATTCATAGGCTCACTATCAAGTGCCCTAAAAATCCTCGAGTTACCACCAGATTATATATTTAATGGTTATGAATTTCCTCCAACGGTTATGTGGGAAATATTATTAATTTGAACAACAAGAATGCATCTAGAGATATAACCAAGACCACGAGCAAATAGAACAACCTTATGCACTAAATGATGCTTATCTCATTTCAGATGAAAAACACCTAAAATATACCAAATATTGCATATGGGTGCGTATTTTCAGTATGAGTTGTTTATGAAGGGAATTTATGTGTTTTCAATGATATTAATGGGTCTTTCCATCTTAATAATGGTGAGGAAAGTATAAGAAGGGCATTGGGAATTCAACAAAGATTATTGGGCTCAAGCATGGTGAAATATGCAGTGGCACATGACATAGGACCTTTATATGGGATGTTTGGTCTCTCAGTGAGATATGGTTATCATTATTTATTTTTTGGAATTAATGATGGATCTATGAGCCCAGATCATGGTCAACAAGGCGTACAAGTTACTTATATGGAAAAATAAACCTTCTAGGTTGCAAGTATTATGAACATGGAATTCAACCACGACACATGTCCACTCTATATAGACTCTAACACCCAACTAGTATTCCATGTGCGATTAGTCATAGAAGGGATGGGCCTAGGGTCTTGACTATGGCTAGGATAGAAAATTATGTCCTAATGCTAAATATTTATTTTTGAAACATAAGGCGTAATAATGAAGAAAAAGGAAGCCTCACATAGTTATGAATTTATGTAATAAAACACATGAGAATTACTATTAATGCACATACATTCCTATAAATTCAAAAAATTATGGCCTTTCCTCTTTTACTATATATGTTAGATGAGTTAGCTACTTTTTTTCTAGCTTCAAATTAGCAAACATTTTTTCAAGTTGCATAAAAAAAACAAATCCATTATTTTAACACCCTATTCTTATTTCTATTGTCAACCAAGTATTTCAGATATAATATATATGTTCATCAAGCATAATTGTGCACTCTTTAAAAATTTGTATGAAGATACAAGATATTTGGTCATTTCAATACAAAATATATGAGCATATAGACTAAAAAGTAACATACCACAATTAGAAGAATGTAATTCTTTTATTTTATCAAACTTTCATAAATGAAAGTGATATATATTCCATAAAAAAAACTATTTCTCACACCCTATCCTAATAAGTTGTGCAAGTACACATAATAAGTCCTAGTCAACATATTGTTTTTTTCTATATTTCCATTACAACTAAAGCATCAGGACACAGAAGCATTAATTTTCATCATGTCAATTGAACACATGAAATGGCATAAGATATCATAGCACAAACAATGTAATACAAATATGATTTCAAAAGTTAATTCTAATGGAGGACTTGTTCAAGTTTAATACACAAATTCTAAGTGGAGCTTGAGAGATAGGTTATGGAGATAGGATAAACTCGTTGGGATTTAAAGGCCCAACTACTCATATGAATTCTCTATATCCCCTTTCTCAATTAGGATAAGTGATGGGGTTGTATTGACCCTAAAACAAAATAGGTAATAAAATTTTATTTGTATGATATTACAAACTCTTATATAATATGAATGTTTTTATTAGATAAGAATTTATATGAAAATGTTTCACAAAGCATGCATGTCCTTCATATTGACAACTAGAGACCATTTTAAATTTGTTTTGAAATCGGCACTATGCTCATTGCTATTGCAATTTTGTTTAGAACAAGTTGAAGTAAACTTTCCCCAGTAATATACACTAGAAAGGGACTCTATTAGGGAATGAGGATTCCATTGAAGTGTAATATAACAACAAAATATACCTCCCTAATGGATACATATCTTATCTTGGGCCAAAAAATGTTATATTTTCTATAACTAGGATGGTTATCTTGACCATATACATTTAAGAAAGACTACCTTCACTATTAGGGATGTAGTTTACATATTTTCTAAAATAAAAGTTAGGAGTGTAATAAATAAGCCAAATGTTCAATAAAAACTGCCTTTAATGCAATGGATTACCTTTCTACCTATAATATCAAATTTAGTGTTTTAAAATATATAAATTTTATATGAAAATTAAAAGTAAAATTAGAGATTTAATTCCACTAAGGACTAATCAATTTATGGATACATTAGTAAATTAACAGTTGTATTTCTAGAAATAAACATTGCAAATATAATCTTTTTGAAACCTAAAATGAATATTTCTTAATACAAAATTAAGCCTTACACATTAAATTTAAAGCATTACATATATGTCATTTCTTACTTCTATTTTTCTCAATCTATATGTCATTTTTTACAATATAATTTTATATTTAAATAGTATAGATAAACACATTAAATTATTTTACCTAAAATTGATTTACATATTAATATTATTTAATATTAATTTTATTGTTTAATGTTATATTTAATAAATTTTTAATTTTTAAAAATAATTAATTAACATAATCTGTTTTATTATATAGTTAAATTTTAACATCTTTTAATTGTTATTACTTTTATTTGAGATTTAATTAAAAATTTTAAAAACAATTAAAGTTGTAAATATAAGATTAAAACATCTTAAGGTTTTTATATCTAAATAATGAAAAACATGCAATTTCATTAATAATTACATCACTCTATTATTAAAATTGTTATGGCAAAAAATTGAAACAAACAAAACAGGCTAATAATGTTGTGTTTTATAAATTTCCATTGTTATTCAAATTTGTTTATAACCTTACATCAACAACAATATTTTATATTTAATTGAGAATAAACAAAAATAAATAAATAAAAAATTAAAGAGATTTTTAAATATTTTTAAATTTCTGCTTAAGAAACCCATAACATTTTTGAAAAGACACAAGAGATATCTTAAGTCGAAAATCCCAGGTCTAATGATATTAGTACTACATTATATCAATACTAAATTATCTTAAGATCAAGAACGTAGATCTACTTTAATTTAAAAACAAAAAATTAACAAATCTATAAATATCAGTTCAGCAAAAGCCCATATAACGTATATATATTCCTATATAACATTTAGAAAAAAAAGAGATAACTTGAAGTGAAATAATTGGCATGCCATGAACAATACAAACCACACTGAAAACCTGAAATCTATGTCAACTGAGTCTTTATTTAAAATTCGTGGTGCAGTAACATCTATGACACTGCACAACTATCCATCATCTCTGATGGAACATACTGGACTTATTAAACACCACTTGGAGACGCTACTACTGCAGAGAGACTATATAATGAATCAGGTGTGGCAGCTGCAAGTACCGCACTGGTAATTGGGGCCGCACTTGCAGTCATTCTCCGGAGATACATTTCCACCATGCCTGTTTACACCAAATCCAAAATAGGTTCAATTATCATATCATGTTCAAACCATAATGCCTAAGTTTATAACAACTTATACAGAAATGCAACTTATAACAACTACATGTAACACAATACCCCATTTCATAACTGGTCTCCACAGAACCGTCCATCTGGAAGCCCTTTCGACTGTGAAACAAAACAACCCAAAATCGAACACATGACAAACTGCACGAAAAAGGAGAGAGATTGATAAAAAAAATTGAGATAGACAAAAACAACTGTAATGAGAGGAAACGTACGTGCACTGGCTCTTGGCAGCGCAGTCACAATTTGCGCAGTTGCTCGACATGTTCGCAACAACAAAAACCAATTCCTTCACTTGTAACTTCTCAAGTGCTGGCCGCTTACCTTCTCAAACTCTGCTCGCCCACCAATATATAGAGGGCAGCCACGGTTGGAATTAATGGAAAAAGTCATAATTAGATTATTGTTATGATGATGATAGGATTGAGATGGTAATATTAGATCTCAAGTCCTATTATATCGCGAGTGGTTGAAACTATCCAGTTAGTTAGAAAGCCTATATGTACTAGGTTGTTCTCTTGATTGAAGGTAATAAATCGTGTGAGTGTTTCTACACTCTCAAGGTTCTCACCTGGAGAGCCATTTTTTTGTCGAAGCTTAAAGGACTTGCACTGTGTGTAGAATTTGAAGCGGAGCCTGGTGGTGGTCGAAGCGTGGTGTTGACGGTTGTGTTGCTGAGAAGTAATTGTGTGCAGATAGTGTGGTAAATTGCTGAAGGAAGAGATTGTTGCATCACCGTGTGTAAGAGATTTTGTTTTTTCTGCTGGTATTCAAAAGGGAGCTCCTCGACTGATCATGCTGCCTGAATTTATACAGCGAGTAGTACTTCAATTTTTTTGTTCCCAAATGTAGCACAGCTGTACCTGCTGCTACACGTCAGGGCAGCGACCCTTCGTCGATTAGAGAACGCTACTGCGGAGGAATTTCTGACATCTCAGAGTTTGCATTTGTGGTTATGGCTGACAGATCTCCGCAATTGTTGCTTTTATAATTTTTTGTTTTCCTTGTTTATTTTCCTCATCGAATTATCCATTTAAGGCTCTGTGGCGCGGGTTATCTTCTTGTGCCATCGATGAAAGACCGACCTACCTGGTACACAGATGTCAAGCAGAAAGTAGAATCCGTGAATGCCTTGAATGCCATGAGGTTGCTCGTTGATTATTGAGTGGCAAAGGAGTAAAGGACTGGTCCACGCGGTCTCTCAAACGTTGTGCCATAGATTCGAATGGGCTTAACAGAAATCACTTCTCCTCAACGTTGTGCATCGTTTGTAATGGTGGGGTGAGAGAAGATCCGTGCTGCAGGGGAGCACTCCCTAACTCGCTGATGCGTTGACTAGGAACGCTGCTTGCCGTGGACTGACCCTATTGTGGTGTGTTTCCTTAGATAATGCCATTGATAATTATGTGCAGTCCTTTTCTTGAATTAAATTTTAAAAAAGGAATTTTGAAAGGCATTTGGTGCGTTCTTTTCTGAGGGCGTGGAGAGAGCATTTGGATAGCATTGATTCGGTGTTGTTGTCAGTCTTATCTAGCAGATTTGTCCTCAAAATTTTATTGTTTGAAAAATCATAGAAGTTGTAGGTTCTGGTGATCCCAAAATCAATTGGGTAAATTTTCGTCTAATTTATTATATGCAACAATGAAAATGTGAAATTTTTTCACTGATTTGAACTCATCTTCAGAAATATGTGTCATTAGAGATTACTAATCACATGCATCAGAATTAGATGGCGATATCATTTCCAGCTTGTTGAGAGGTCGTTTGTTGCTCGAGCCGAGGGCAATGAGACCTGCGTGGCACAGGAGCCACAGTCTACAAGGTTCTACTATTTAAGAGCTTCCAAAGGGAGGTTTCCCGCCTGCGTAGTAACGGGGTTGTTGGAGCTCGTTAGAGGACCGAGTGGAGTCAAAATCTGGAAGCAAGATAAAACCAGATAAGTTGGACTTTTAACAACATGTCTATATTTTTAGATATTTTTTATTCTGATGATGATGATGATGATATTTTCATGTGGATATTTGGAGGCATTAGCTTGGGTGGTATTTTTAAGTCTGAAAAATTTTCAGAAAAATAATGTGGTTCTGTTGATGACCACCAGAAATAAGAGGCACAATCTCTTGTGTAAGATCCTGATATTGAAGAGTCACGAGTTGATATTCAGGAAGGATGTAAGGAGGAACAAAGTGTTGAAGATCAATTCGACAAGCCACATGAAGCTGATTGCGAAGACGTGGCAGAAGAAGGCAGGGATGGAGAGAATTTAAAATGTGATGATCTCATGAATATTTCTGTGTGTGCAGATGTTAACAGCTACAAGGAAGAAGCAACGAAGTTTGAAGAAGAATTGAATTTTATTGAAGCATGGCTTTAAACACCGTGTCTTTATGAAGCCAACATATAATTTGCATCCATAAATGTCGAAGACAAGATTATCGCTAACATTCAGATGGTCGACACCAGAGAGAGTGAGAGGGAAAATTCTCCTATCCAGCCTGTCACAATTTTGAGAAGGGCGAGAATAAGAATTCAAGTTTTCCTTTACAGAGGAAGAAATGAAGCGATGATACATCACTATCTCATGACAAAGAAAGTGAAGATGAAGCCTCATCCACGAATGAACAAATATGGTCTCACAGGCATAAAGACTAAAATGAAAACCTCTGTTCCCAAGTTTTTTCATGTTTTTTATTGTAAGCCTAGCTAAGACTAGACCAGCAGGCATATGTTCAGTACCCTTTCTCCATTAAGGGGGAGTGTTGAAATTAATGGAGAAAGTCATAATTATATTATTGTTATGATGATGATAGGATTGAGATGCTAAGATTAGATCTCAAGTCCTATTATCTCGGGAGTGGTTGAAACCATCCCGTTAGTTACAAAGCCTATATGTACTAGGCTATTCTCTTGATTGAATGTAATAGATTGTGTGAGTGTTTGTACACTCTCCAAGTTCTCATCGGGAGAGCCATTTACCTTATATTCAGTTTTTTATTAGCCATAGCCTGGAGGCAGACTGAGGACCCCTCCTCGAAAATGATGAACTCGACAGGCAATCGCAGCCGTCCAATCTCGTTGATCAAGTCCAACTTTGGGAAAGCTAAGGAGAAGGCATCTTCTCAATGGGAATTTTTAGGGCATAGAAATTTGATTGGCTCTATGGGGGCAATGAGAAGAATCTAACATTATTATCATTATTGAGATGGTTACCACCATTTATTTTAATGGCGCCCTTCTCCGTCCTATACAAATCTAATATATTATTGTGTGGGACTAGGAAACCTAACGTTTGATTTCCAGGGTACATTTATTCCGACATAAGTCTTAGTCCAAGATGTTGGGACTCTAATACATATGTGAAGAGTTTTCCAATTTCCAAATTACTCTAGGTAACATAGGGGCATTTTGTTAGAACAATGATAATGGCTTGAGCTCTTCTTTTAAAGTTATAATGATAATGGCTTGAGCTCTTCTTTTGAAGTCTCGAATGTTGACATAAGATTCTTTTTTATAAAATATGATAACATGTGGAATGGTTATAGATTCGTAGAATTAATAAATTTTTATTATTTTGATATTTGATTTTATTTAATAAGGAGTTAATTTGTAATTAAATTATAATTAAAATTAATTTTAAGTTTTATTTAAAATTATATAATTTTACTTGACTTAATTTTGGTCATGATGATGAGGAAATTTGTGTTTTTTTAATGATACTATTAATCGGATTTAACTTTATTTATTGAGTTTAAATAAATGCATAAATAAATTGAACATCATAATGATAAATACATCTTGAATGGTCATATAACAAGTGTATGAGGTTGTCGCTTGTTAAAGGGATATAGGTACTATGAGTAAATAAAAACATGCAGTTTCAAACTAAGAATGTCTTAGTTTTGACATCATGAATCATTATTGGGATCATGATTGGAGGTTTCTAACATTTGAGTGGGATACAAGTGTTATGAGTAGGTTTTGTATAATGGAAATGGGCTTCAAGTTCTAAACATGGTTGGTCGGAGGAAAGAATAAGGAGCTTGAGCCTTAAATGAACCTCCTAGAGGATAACACTTGGGCTTAGCCCCTAAATTCCAATTCTTGAGCACAATCTTCATCAACAACACCTACAAAGCATAACACATACCCTCCCTAGGGAAATTTAGGATCAAAGTTGGATATAGATGCTATTGTGGGCCTTTCCACATTACGGATGGGCCACAATACCTTGAACATGGTTAAGGAAGGAAAGCTAGTGCCTTAAGATATTATATGATCCCCTTAAGCTCAAGAGCCCTAAATGAGTCTAACTACTATATGAATCCTTTCTAGGCATTATTTGTAAGGCTTCAAGTGGGATACTTGTCCCATGAGTTGGTTCTGTACATTGGAAATAGGTATGGATGTCTAAACGTGGTCATGGAGGTAAAAAGGGCATTTTTCCCTAATTGAACATTATCTTACTTGAAAACCATGAAAAAACCTTGTACATAAGAAAATAAGCAACATTAACATTGGTTTGCAAGTAAAAAAGAAACATTAATCCCTAAACATATCTTCTCTCACTCAAGCACCATGAATACATTCTCAAACCACCACATAAGGGAAAGGATGGTTTGCAAGGCCTTGACTCAAGCACCATGAATATGATTTTTGGGCACCATGTAGGAGATTGGATGGTTTTTAAGGCATTATTAAACATTTTAAAGCTTGAGCACCATGAAAAACACTTGTAAACCATGAAATGAGCCCTCTACAGGGAGTCCTTGACATTTGAGCTAAATATGGGCACCATTATGAGGTCGTAGACATCATGGATGGTCTCTATTTGGTGACCATAACAAGAGGATAGAAAGAAGATCCTCTATCCCTATACTTTCGTTCTTTGGCTCAAGCACCATGGACAATTCCTCAAACCGCCACATATAACTTCTATTTCTTATAAATGTGCTCGATGGGTTCTTGAGTAGCATCACTAGGTTAGTTATCCAAATGTGTGTGTTTAGGTATCTAACCAAGGTCATGGGAGCAGAGCAATGGGATCCATACCTTAGGGGATGCTTTTCAAGCTCAAACACCATGAACAAAACATAAAACCCATGAAACATCTAAGGCTATAGGGTTGAAGATGTTCTTCAAATCACTAGGTTAGTTATCCAAATGAACGTGTTTAGATATCCAACCAAGGTCATGGGAGCAGAGCAATGGGATCCATACCTTAGGGGATGCTTTTCAAGCTCAAACACCATGAACAAAACATAAAACCCATGAAATGTCTAAGGCTATAGGGTTGAACATCTCCTTCAACAACCTCATGAGATTCTTCTAAGACATCTTTGGGTTAGTAGAGAGATATGGATACCATGAACCACAACATATGCCTTGAATGAGAATGTGTGTTGGCCACACAAAATGAATCATTCTTAGGAACATGGTTTAAGTTCTTTAACATATAATAAGGACATGGGTGTGTTGGGCAACTTTAATTCGCTGGAAATGGGTTGCAAGGTCTAAATATGGTTAGTGGGAAATAAGGGAATTAAGCTATAAATGAGCCTTCTAGAGCTCAAGTGCTATGGTTAGCAGAGGAAAACATTTCCTCCTTATGCTGTAAATACCAGTTCTTTGGCTCAATCATATTAGAAAACACTTGTAAACTAGAACAAAAATAATATCTAGGGGGGTTTTAGCATTAAATTTGGAATATATATATATATATATTCCATAATGAGTTTTTTTGTGTTGAGGATTTTTTGTATGGCTATGAACATGGTAAATGAATGAAAAAAATTACATATGATATTATTCAATCTTATTGGGATGGATGTTATTTAATCTTCTTGGGATCAAGAGTCTTAAATTATTCATAGAACCAACATAGAATCTTTGATATAGGTTTTTGGTAGGATTTTGAGTGCAATTTCGGTGCCATGAATAGGTTTTATGCAATGGAAATGGGTTTTAATGACTAAACACGGTCAAGGTGGTAAAAAAATTCCTTAAACCCTAATTGAAAAATCTGAGACTCAAGTATTATGAACATACTCTACACATAGTGACACAAGGCTCCACTAAGGGGTATTTTCCCTAAGAGTTTGATATGGGTTGCACTAAAATGTTTCACACATTATGGTTGGGTATTCAGGATTTGACTATATATTTGGTATAGAAAAAAACACTCACGACCTTGATAATTGTAAAGGGAGGGAAATAACTTGACCTCATTTCCTAAATAACTACTACATGAGGGCATGTGTGGTTTTTCGGTCCTTATCATGATGAAACGTTGAAAATAATTATCTTCAAATTTTATTTCAGATTTTCATGATCAAAAGCCTAGAAAAAATACTGAAATGAGCAAACATGAACCTTGTAGGAGTTCTTTGACCTCTTAGTACTATACATGTACCATGGGTTTTTTTTGGCATGTGAAATGTGTGTCAAGGAATAAACATGGTCAAGGTACAAGAAATGAAATGAATCCCTTATTGAACATTCTCAAACATAAGCACCATGAACAACACCAACAAGAAATAACACAAGCCTTCTCTAAGGAGTCTTTCACTTCTAAGTTGAATATGGGTGACATTATGTGGTATTAGGAATCATAGATTAAACTTATGTTTGTGCCATAGTTGAGGAAGGGAAAAAAGAGAATCTAGGCCTAAAAAATTCTTCTAAGGCTAAAGGGTGAATCGATAAATATATGAACCACATTTTAGTGAAATTTGGCAATGAAAATTTGATGTTTCACATTTTATTCTTTGAAATTAAAACCTTGAAACTCATGCATCTGAATGAAGAAGTAATTCTTAAATAGATTGTTCTTTCTGATTTGGGAAACAATTTTAGGAATAATAATTTTAATTTTTCATTATTTTAAAATAAAAATATTTAAATTGTCTTCTAAAATTCTAACAAATTATAAATAAAATTAATAATAATTAAAATACTTAAAAAAATAACTAGATAATAAAATTAATAATACTTAAGAAATATTATAAAATAACTATATAATAAAATAAATTATATCAATTAATTAATTTCAAAACTTTAAAATTCTTGAATAATAAAAGTATTACTAAATAATTGTAATATTAAAATCAATTTTAGTGAAAGTAATTTAATGTAATTACATATTTTATTTAAATATAAAATTTATTGTTGATTTCAGATTATTAAATTAAATTAAAAAAATAGATTTCATAAAATCTAATACTGAACAATAATAACTTAAATTATATTAATTAATTTAAATTTATAATATATGTCAATAAATTTTAACTTATAATAATTTTTGTTTAATATGAATTAATTTCAAAATTGAAATCATTGTTTTTTGTTTTTATTTTAAATTTTTGAAAATTATTTAGAAAATTAAAATAAATAAAGTACTAAAATCTAAATGAAAATATAAACACGTGGTTTTAATAAAATCTAAGATATTAGATTTAAGTAAGACTGAAACAAATAGAGGTAAGAAATGAGATATATGTATATATGTAATGTTTCAAATTTAATGTACCAAGGCTTAGTTCTGTATTAAAAAATATTCATTTGAGGTTATATAAAGATCATATTTTTGCAATGTTGATTTGTAAAAATATAACTGTTAATTTACAAATTTGGTCATAACTATATTAGTTGTTAGTGGAATTTAATCTCCAATTTTACTTTTAATTTTCATATACAATTTATAAATTTTAAAACATGAAATTTAACATTATAGGTAGAGAGGACATCCATGGCAGAAAAGGTTGTCATTTTTTAATGTCTATTATCAAGATACCCATCCTTTAATTTTAGACAATAGTCTTTCTTAAATATATATGGTCAAGATAATCGTCCTAATTATAGAAAATATAATATTGTTTTGAGAAAATATAATATATGTGTCCATTAGGGAAGTAAATTATGTTGTTATATTTCACTTCAATGGAATCCTCATTCCCTAATAGAATCCCTTTCTAGTGGATCTTACTGAGGAAAGTGTACTTCAACTTGTTCTAAACAAGATTGTAATACCAATGAACATAATGAATATTCGAAAAAAAATGTCAAATGGACTCTAGTTGGCCACAAGAAGGACATGCATCTTTGTGAAAATTATGCATAGTAAATGCTAATCTAATAAAAATAACTCCTATTAAATCAGAGTTTGTAATATCATACAAAGAAAATTTTATCATCCATTTCATTTTATTGTCAATAAGGCCCCATAGCTTCTTCTAAAATGTGAAAGGGGATATAAGCCATTGATATAATAATTTGGGCCTTTAAATCTAAACAATTTTATCATATCTCCATAACCTATCTTTCAAGCTCACCTGGACTTTCTGTAATAAAATTGAACAAGTCATCTTCTAGGATTAAATTTTGAACTCACACTTATATTACATTGTTTGTGCTATGATCTCTTATGACAATTTATATATTTGGTTTGCATGAGGCAAGTTAATGCTTCCCTCTCATGGCACTTTAGTTGTAATGAAAATCTCGAAAAGAACAATCTATTGACTAGTTATCATATGTACTTGCACAACTTATTAGGATATTATGTGAAAAATAGCTTTGTTTTTAAAATATATATCACTTTCATTTATGGAAAATTGATAAACTAAAAAAAAATGCATTCTTATAATGGAAGTAGGTTACTTTTTAGTCTACATTTTTACTTATTTTTTATTGAAATGACCAACTACCTTGAATCTTCAGACATATATTTAAAGGGTGTACAATTTCATCCTTGATGAACATGAATATTATGTATAAAAAAACATGGTTGACAATAATGATAAGAATAGGCTGTTAAAAAAATGGATTTACTTTTGTCCAAGAAGATCGAACAACAACGTTATTTATCTTGAAGCTAAAAACAAAGTAACTAACTCATGTAATACATAAAGGAAAAAACACAAGCCCACCATTTTCTGAATTTACATGAATAAGTGTGCATTAATAGTAATGCTCAAGAGTTTTATTACATAAATTCTTAACTATGCCAGACTTCCTTTGACTTTCTTATTATGAATTATGTTTCAAATGTAAATCTTTAGCATCAAGATCTAATTTCTCTCCTAGGCATAGTCAATACCCTAGGTCCATCACTTCTATGCCTAAAAGCACAAGGAATACTACTTGGGATTTATAGAATCTATAGAGAGACATGTGTCCTGGTTGAATTCCATGATCATAGTACTTGCAACCTAGAAGGTTTATTTTCCCACACAAGTAGCCTGTATTCCTTTTTTAGTATGGACTCATCTATTAATGGTGCTTGAGTGAGAGAAGATATGTTTAGGGATTAATGTTTCTTTTTTACTCGCAAAACAATGTTAATGTTGCTTATTTTGTTATGTACAAGGTTTTTTCATGGTTTTCAAGTAATACAATGTTCAATTAGGGATAAAATCCCCTTTTTACCTCCATGACCATGCTTAGACATCCATGCCTATTTCCAATGCACAAAACCAACTCATGGAATAAGTATCCAACTTGAAACCTTGCAAATAATGCCTAGAAAGGATTCATAAAGTGGTTAAAGGACTCATTCAAGGCTCTTGAGCTTAAGGGGATCGTATAATCTCTTAAGGCACTAGATTTCCTTCCTTAACCATGGTCAAGGCATTGTGGCCCATCCCCAATGTGGAAAGGCTCACAATAGCATCTATATCCAACTTTGATGCAAAATTTCCCTAGGGAGGGTATGTGTTATGCTTTGTAGGTGTTGTTGATGAAGATTGGGCTCAAGAATTGGAATTTAGGGGCTAAGACCAAGTGTTATCCTCTAGAAGGTTCATTTAAGGCTTAAGCTCCTTATTCTTTCCTCCCACCAACCATGTTTGGAACGTGAAGCCCATTTCCATTGTAAAAAACCTACTCATAACACTTGTATCCCACTCAAATGTTAGAAACCTTCAATCATGATCCCAATAATAATTCATGATGTCAAACTAAGATACATTCTCATTGAAACTGCATGTTTTCATTTACTCATAGTACCTATATCCCTTTAGCAAACTACAACCTCATACACTTGTTATATGACCATTCAAGATGTATTTATCATTATAATGTTCAATTTATTTATACATTTATTTAAACTCAATAAATAAAATTAAATCCGATTAATAGTATCATTAAAAATTACAAATTTCCTCATCATCATGACCAAAATTAAGTCAAGTAAAATTATATATTTTTAAATAAAACTTAAAATTAATTTTAATTATAATTTAATTACAATTTAACTCCTTATTAAATAAAATCAAATATCAAAATAATAAAAATTTATTAATTCTACGAATCTATGGCCATTCCACATGTTATCACATTTTATCAAAAAGAATCCTATGTCAACATTCGAGACTTCAAAAGAAGAGCTCGAGCCATTATCATTATAACTTCAAGAGAAGAGCTCAAGCCGTTATCATTATTTTAACAAAATGCCCCTACGTTACCTAGAGTCAGTTGGAAATTGGAAAACTCTTCACATATGTATCAGAGTCCCATCATCCTGGAGTAAGACGTATGTCGGAATAAATGTACCCTGGAAATCAAACTTTAGGTTTCCTAGTCCCACGCAATAATATATTAGATTTGTATAGGACGGAGAAGCTCGCCATTAAAATCAATGGTGGTAACCATCTCAATAACGATAATAATGTTAGATTCTTCTCATTGCCCCCATAGAGCCAATCAACTTTCTATGCCCTAAAAATGACGAGCTGATTATCGGCTTTATTGAGTTCAGAAGATGCCTTCCCCTTAGCTCTCCCAAAGTTGGACGGCTGCGACTGCTCGCCGAGTTCATCACTTTCGAGGAGTCCGCTTCCCCAGGCCTCCGGGCTGTGGCTGAGTTTGAGAAGGTAAGCGGATAACCCTCAACCAACCAAGTTACAACAGTTTACATCGATCAAGTTTTTAACCCTCAACCAAGTTTTGAAACCTTAATCAAGCGCTTTTTTTTTTCAGCATGAAAAAATACAGCTGGTTTATATAATGTACCAAAGCAAAACAATTTTCAATCTTCAGATGTTCAACATCAATTTAGGGCTACAATTTGTGAGGGCTAACCTCATACTTGTTCAGTAAACAAAATTGAAAAAACATGGAGACTTCCAATGAAGAACTACCACAAACAGAAATTAGCTACATAGCAAATTAAGCGGGACAGTAATCACTGATATCTTTTTTCCATGGACAGCTGGAAGGCTCCACACAGAATCAGCTGCACACAATAACAACTGAATAGCTCCAGCTGTGTAAACTAAGTCTCTTTTTTCAGCATGTGGTTGAGCAGTTATGCAAGATTGATCACTCCTTCAGCTATTGTTCCCTGCGAAATGATGTACTCATAATTCATGTATCCAAAAATACTCTCCAGTCCCTTCTTTGAAAGCCGGTCTGCTTCCTTGTTTTTATCCCTGTACACATGACAAAAGGAGATAAAAGTGAACTTTTCCCTCAGTATATGAATACGTTCAATCCAGTGAGTTATCAGTCCAGGGTTTAGATTAGATTTGTTGTTCATATGATCGATTAATATTTTAGAATCTCCAAAGATCCATAGGTTTTCCACACATAGAAGTGACGCCACCCATAGAAGTCCCCAAAGAGCCATGCATTCTGCTCTCGTGTTAGTACCTAGAATTTGTACATCAATCAAGACTTTTAAACCAAAAAAAAATTATATATTTGAAAATAAATGTGATTAAAGGTTTTAAAATACCACACTTAAGAGATTTCAAGGAATTAAAAAAAAATTGATGAGGATTAAATCTCGATCAAGGGATTGCAAATTAATAATCCTACCTCATTTTTGTTAGTTTTCATGGAACTTCAACTTTTCAATGCATGAAATTCTTTCATCTCTTCCATGAAAAGTGGTGGAGTTGGTGCATATATCTTCATCATTAAATTTTCTATACGATGAATAAATTTTTTCATTTTTTCATTTTTATCATTCTAAAACTTCCACAAAACATTCTATCTCGAAGAGTCAAGGCCCCAAAGACGAAAATATATCTCTAAAACTACACAACTGAAAATTAAAAAATTAATATGTGCACTCTCTAGATGTTTCCTTATTCAAAAGAGGAGTGTTCTTGGTTTTACATTTTAGGTAAAAGGTGAAAAACAGTTTTGAGAAAAAAATTGTTTTTATTTTGTTCACTTCAAAAAATTGTCAAAACATATATTTTCTATATTTTTTTAAAAAGAGCAAGCATTACTTCTTCATTCACATATATCAGTTTCAGGGTTTCAATTCAAAAAAAAATGTGAAACATCAAATTTCATTGCCACATTTAACTAAAATGTGGTTCATATATTTATGGATTCACCATTTGGCTTTAGAAGAAAAATTTAAGGCTAAATACCCTTCTTTCCCTCCCTCAACTATGGCATGAACATAAGAAACAGTGTAACAAAGGCAGAGATTAGTTAAGTGTAGATTACCAACCCTGCTTGTAAACTATGTACTTTTATGTTTTTGAAATTAATAGATTGGCACAACTTACCAAAAAAAAACTAATTAAAATTTTCTCTCATCCTGTCTCTAAAGTTTCTAACACCATTGGATAAAGTAATAAAACAATGTGTTAGCACTCATAAAAATAATAACTCATTCGCCCTGCTATTGGATTTGATTCCGCAAAGATCTATAGCTCTATAAATTAGAGATCTACACATCTTCTCTCCTACACATATCCCTTCCTTGCACATTAGAAAGGTTTTCAATCATGATATATGATATACGGTGTGGAAATTTCTAAAATTAATAGTCATATTCTGCCAACTAAATATGACGTAGAGATTTGTGTAGTCACTCGCCCCTCCCACCTGCAAAAAATGCATAAAACAAATCTCAATTTGATTTTTCCTTGATTAAATTGAGAAATTTTGAATTTCCACATTAGTAGACAACTTGGATGTAGTTAACTGAGGTGACATGGGTCTTGTCACTCAGCGAGCTTAGTAAGCTAAGGTTAAAGGAGTTAGATTTCAGTTAAGTATGTGTGATTGCTAATTCGTAGCAATCAAGGTCAATTATTTCAAGTTAATTTCAGTGAAACTAGTTCTAATTGTTGGAGGAACTAGTGGAAGGGAAGTTGTGCATTGGGATTTCAGTCAAAATCAGTGATCATCTAGTTAACTAATCAACGAGCCAAAAATATATAGTGCATGAAGAGAATTTGAGTTCCCCCGCTATGGTGGAGATTCCAAGGTAGTGTCACATCATTTCTAGACTAGTCTTGAGTGTACAGGTGTTGCATGTAGTCACATTATCAAGCTTGGAAATTGTGCAATCATTTTGGTAGAATTTCATAAATAATAGGGGCTTAATTTCTAAAGGAATTGCATAAGGAAATAGGTGCTCCAAAAGAGGAAAAAAATGAATAACTATGGTTCAGATATTCTCAATGAGCAGAGAGATTAGTTATTCACTTGCAGGTTGTTCTTAGTTGAGAAAAGAAATTGTAATACATCTCTATTCATCATATGAATGCAATCAGGAATTGGGTTTTTTAGCATATTTATTTCCCTGGAAAAAATATTGTGTGCATGTGTGTTATTTATCATTTCATGTTTTTTATTGATGTTCTAAGCAATGAATTAAATTCTTCAAAAAAACAGAGTGGGTTTGTGTCTTTTGATTTTGATTAAAATTTCATGAGTTGTTGGAAATATACATCATAATTTCTATATGGTCTCAGAATGGGATTCACATTAGAGAAGTTATTTCAAGGTTGTTTCTCAGGAGAATCAAATTTCTAGTTCATTGTAGTAGCATCTCTTCAGATTTGAGAAAATGACCTTCAACAAGCTGAGACTAGAGTATGCCTTAGAATGCAACCTTAATTTCATTGCATGGAAGGATCACATGGAGGTGGTATTAGATGACAATAGATTGCTAGAATACATAAAGACATGTTTTTCAAAATGAAAAAGATATGATGCCCTAACCTTTCTCAGTGGAATAAATATGTAGCCAAGGCGAGTTGAATAGACTTCGAGGGATTACAAGATCACATTGTCTCAAATCTCCACATAAAATAAAATAGATTCGCAATTTCGAAAACACTAACAGAATTTATAGAGAATAGTAGTGACCATAGGAAGCTAGTGCTTAAGGATAAACTTTGAAATATCAAGGTGTAGAAGAATGACACTATTCTATAGTATCTGAGTAGGTTCACACAAGTTCATGATGAAATTGGCGGGGTTGGTGCTAATGTTGCATAATATGACTTGGTAAGCCTAGAACTTATAATCCTTCCCAAGAGATGGCATAGCTACCAAGATTCGATGAACAGGAGGGAGAAACTACTGAATTGGGAATGATTATGGTGCAATTTGGTACAGGAGGAAATAAGTCGTAATACCATCTATGGGACTTCATCCAAGGGTGATGATGAAGAAAAATTTGCATTGGTTTGAAAGGGAAAGAAGGGAAAATAGAATAAATATCAATCCAAACCAGAATGTAGCCAAGGGGGGAAGAAGAAATATTTTTCCAAAATTAAATGCTTCAATTTTCATATTTTTGGGCACTATGTTACAAAGTCTCCACAAAAAATTCTAGAAAGAAGGAGTTTATAGTAGGAGCAGTAGATGAAGCCTTAGATTCAAATTTCTTGCTTAAATTCAATCTTATTGCATGCATTACCAACAAAGTGATGGGGAGCATGCTATACTTCGACTCTGATGCCTAATTCCACATGACAGGGTGTAGAGAGTTTTTTAGTGACCTGGAGGAGAAATATCTCTAGATGTGCATTGAATTGGGGGACAACGAAAGGTATAGCGTGACCGATATTTTTATTGTCACCTTTCATAGGGAGTTGGGATCTGCTCTTCGACTCAAGGATGTCATGTTTGTTCCAGGCCTAAAGAAAAATGTAGTTTTTGTAGTTGTTTGGAAGACCGTGTTTATGATGTGATCTTAAATAAAGGGAAAGAATTTTTGATACATATAGCCATGGGACAAATGAAACAGATTTGGGTTCTTTTGAAGAACCTATATAAGCTAGATGATGAATATTGTGTTGCATTAAGCAAAAATGCAGAGAAAAGGCAGGGTCACGATGTCTGTGAAATTTGGCACAAAATGCTTGACAATTTGCATCATGGAACCTTGGATATTATGCAAAAAACAACCATTGGCCTCCGCAATGGAACACTTGAGTAGTAGGATGTCAGAAAACGATGTACCTTGGGGAAATACACAAAATATCCATTCCATGATCGAGACAGGAAAGCACATGCGGTCGTGGAAAGGATCCACTATGATTTCTATGAACGTTTTTTGACAACCTCCACTACCATACACAAATATCTTATTATATTTATGATGAATTCTCATAGAAGTGCTAGATGTTATTCATGCGGAAGAAGGATGAGAGATTCTCCAAGTTCGTAGAATTCAAGGCTCTGGTTGAGAAAGAAACTAGCAAGAAGGTGAAGGCTCTCAGGAGCGAAAGTGGAGGTGAGTACATTTCAAATGAATTCAAAAATTTATGTACAGAAGAAGGCATTCAAATAGAGATAACAACATCCCACAACTCACAGCAGAATGGGGCATCTGAGAGAAAGAACCGTAGCATTGTGGAAGTTTCAAGGGTGATGTTGCATCACCAAGTCCTACCACTACACTTGTGAGCAGAGGCATGCGAAAAAAAAAATCTATTTGTAGAACCAGAGTCCTCATAGGATTTTAGGCATGATTACACTGGAGGAAGATTTCTTAGGGAGAAATTTCAATGTGTTACACTTTAGGATTTTTGGAGCCTTTTTTATTTCCATGTCTCCAAAGAATTAAGGAAGAAGCTTGAGCTAAAAAAAGAGTTGGGGGTATTTGTGGGTTACACAAAAATTCCTCACAATTACCATTTGTACTTTCCATCCCTTAGAATGGTAGTTGTGGGAAGGGATGTAAAGTTGGATGAGGAGAAAACGATGTGTTGCTCTCTTGAGAGGGAGCTTTAAATCCCACTAGAAGAGTATATTTTAGCTCCAAAGGAGGAGCCTCAGGAAGTTGTGGAGTGACAAAAATATGAGGAGCAAAAAGTGGAGACACACACTCAAGAAAAACCATCCACAGAAGGTATGAAAATAAATAGGCAAGTTGAGAGACTTGTGTAGGATGTAAGGGAAAATGTGGGGACTCCCTCAAATTTTCGCAGGAAAGGAAGGTCACTTGATCGATACAGTAGCTACATGGATCTAATGAATGAGCTCATAGAGAATAAGTCATCCTCTTTCGAGGAAGAAATAGAGAAACCTGTATGGGTTGATATAATGGTGGAGGGATATGAATCCATTGTAAAGAAAATGTTCGGGAAGTGGTCACAAGTGTGGCAGATAAATTATTTGAGTGTTCGAGATGGATCTTCAAGGTTAAGCATGCAATAGACAAAAGCATAGGGAATTATAAGGCTAGATTTTTGGCCAAGGGATACTCCCAAGTTGAGGGAATTGAATATGAGGAGAAATTTTCTCTTGTAGCAAGTTACTCGTCCATCAGATCAATTCTTGCTCTAGTTGCAGAGATGGGGTTGATTATCCACCAGCTGGATGTAAAAAAAACATTTCTCATGGGGTTATTGAGGAGGAGGTGTACATAAAGCAACCAAAAAGTTTTGAGACATTTGATCGAGAGTATCGTGTGTGCAGACTCAAGTGAGCATCGCATGGTATCAAAAAAGCACCCCATGCTTTGTACACCAAGATCAAAAACTATCTCATTGGTTTGGGCTTCACCAAAAGTGAAGTGGATGAAAACCTCTATCACAACTTGGTAGAAGGAAAATTGCTTATTATTGTCTTATGTTTTGACGATTTAATTTTAATTTGTGATGGACAACTAATCAGATTTTGCAAGGATGACCTTACAAGAGAATTTGACATAAAGGGCATGGGTCTCATGTACTAATTACTTGGGTTGGAATTATGGCAAGTCGATGGGGAGTTTTTTTTGTCTCAAGGTAATTATGTGAATAAGATACTATAGAGATTCCACATGGAGAGTTGAAAACCCATGGAGACACCTCTAATGACCAACTGGAGGAAGGAGGATGCCACTTCAGGTGAAGAAGTGGATGTTACAATTTATCAGGAGCTAGTGGGTTCACTAATGTATCTTTTGAACACACAACCATTTATGTGCTATGTAGTCAACCAACTGAGACAAGATATGTTTAAGCCAATGAAATGTTTTTGGAAGGTAGCTAATAATGTTTTATGGTACCTCATAGGCACTACCCAGTTTGGACTCTGGTACAGACGGACAGAGGGAGTGAAGTTGTGTGGCTTCAAAGATGCAAATTGGGTGGTGATTCCATCAGTCTACCGAAAGAGCACATAAGGTGGAATTTTCATCGTTAGGTCTGTAATTGTTTCTTGGTATAGTAGGAATAAAATATCTATGGTGCTATGCTCAACAGAAGAAGAATACATGGTTGTAAGTCAAGCAACATGTGTGGCGATTCAGATGAGAAAGATACTTGTGGGACTATTTGGTTAGATGATGGGTCCAAATGTGATCTATAATGATAATAAAAGTTGCATCAAGCTCTATGAGAACCTTAAACTTCACAATCGATCCAAGCTTATGGATATTTGGTGTCACCATTTACAGGATTGAGTGCAAAGGTAGAAAATGTTGCTATCATACATTCTAACAAAGGAACAATTTATTGAAATTCTAACAAAGGCTTTTCCAAGAGCGAAGTTCGACTTCCATAGGTGTAGGATAGGGGTGGTTGATAATCCCTTTCTTGTTGAGAGGGAGTGTTAAAAAATGCATCAAAAAGTTCTCAATTTGTTTTTTCCTTGATTAAATTGAAAAAATTTGAATTTCCACATCAATAGACAACCTGGATGTACTTAACTAAGGTGACATGACTCTTGTCACTCAATTAGCTTAGTAAATTCGAGTTACATGATTTAGAGTTTAATTAATCATGTGTTATTACTAATTTGTAGCAATCAAGGCCAGTTATTTCAAATTGTTTTCAGTTAAATTAGTTCTAACAGTTGGAGGAACTAGTTCAGGGTTAGTTGTGCAGCGAGAATTCAGTCAAACCTAGCGATCATCGAGTTAACTGATCAATCAACCCAAAGTAGCTAGTGCATGCAAACCATTCAAGTTCCCCAACTGTGGTGGAAATTCCAAGATAGTGTAACATCAATTGTAAACTATTTTTGAGTGTATAGGTGCTGCATGCAGTAGATGATCAACCTTGGGAATTGCGAAATCATTTTGGAGGAATTTCCTAAATAATAGGGGCTTAATTTCTCAAGGAATTGCGCAAGGAAATATGGGCTCAAGCATAGGCAGAAATTGATTAAGTATAGGTCATAGCTTCTCAGTGAGAAGAGAGATAGGTTATTCACTTGCACAATGTGCTCAATCAATAAAAGCAATTGTTATACATCTCTATTCATCAAATTAATGCAAGAAAGGATTGAGGTTTTTAGTAGATTGTTTTCTCCAAAAAAATTATTGTGTGCATGTGTGTTATTTCTCATTGCTTGTTTGTGATTAATGTTCTAAATTTTTAATTGAATTCTGCAGAGCAAGAGAGTAGGTTTGTGTCTTGTGATTTTGCTAAAAGTTTCATGAGAAGTTACAAATATACATCATAATTTCTACACCACCCCTCTTCAGGGCCTATGTAAGGGACCTACAACCTTGTCAATTTTATCATAATTAGGAACAATATTACCATAACAATGTTGGTGTCAAAGTGAGAGCACTCATCGAAGGAATGACCACTAAGAAAAATAAACGAGTCTCCACTAGCAGAATTATGTCCAATGGGAAGTTTCTAGGGCAATTAAAAATTAGAAATAAGATTTCCACAAAAGTAGAAAATTATTTTTGAATTTATGTTAAAAAAAAAATTATTCAACATCATCCTAAAACTTTATTTGAAATTGAAAAAAAAATAGCGAAATCATGCACAGTAAATGCACTTTGACTAGAACACAAATTTTATAATCCTTGGCAAGAAAGGTATTAATGAATAATTAAAATTTAAATAAAGATATCAAAATGTTGAAAAAGGTGAAGTTATCCACAAATTCTCAATAACTAGACTAATTTTCATCCCACACATGAAAAAAAACATATGGAATATGATACCAAAATATGGAAATAGAATTAAAAAATTAAGAGTAAAAATTTGTAGTTAACAAAGGTGACATGCCTCTTGTCACTCAATTAGCTTAGTAAATTTGATTTAGAGTTTAATTAATCATGTGTGATGAACATTTGGAGGAACTAGTGGAAGGTTAGTTGTGTAGTAGCTAGTTCATGCAGGGAATTCAAATTTTCCACTTGTAGTTGAGTGTATATGTGCAGATCAACGTTGGGAATCACGCAATGATTTTGGAGGAATTTTATAAATAATAGAGTCTTAATTTCTCAAGGAATTTCTCAAGGAAACAGGGGCTCAAGCGAAGGTAGAAATTGACTAAGTATTGGTCATATCTTCTCAGTGACTAGAGAAATAAGAACGTATTGGTCTCTATAAAAAAACTAGAGACTAAATCATTGCTTCATATTGCCAAGATCCAATAACTATGGGTAGATACTATCACCTCGTAAATACTTTCTTCTGCCAGAGAAAAAAGATATTTTGATATCTCGTGAAGCAAGAAAGGTATTTGGTAAAGTGGAAAAAGAAGAAAAAGGAGAAATCTTCTCCCAATATTGTATAGTTCAGTAAATAACCTTGGATTTATTGCTGTTCTAATGTTCCTTGCAATTCCTATTGCTTTTCTACTTATCCCTTACGTCAAAACGGCCAGAGGTTCTTATTCGTACGAATCCTATTCTTTCGAAATGATAAAGACATGTGTTGATTGTGTGGAAATTCTCCAGGGATCGGAAATGAGAAGATAGACTCAAAATTTTGCACACGATGTGGAGTTGAACTCGTTGATTCTCGATTGCAAGTTGTGCTCATACCAACAAAGAATTTTTTATACATCTCTATTCATCAAAATAATGGAAGCATACATTGGGGTTTTTAGTAGATTTCTTTCCCTAGAAAAAATATTGTGTGCCTATGTGTTATTTCTCATTGCTTGTTTGTGATTAATGTTCTAAATTGTGAATTGAATTCCGCAAGCAGTAGAGTAGGTTTGTGTCTTGTGATTTTTATTTAAATTTCATGAGAAGTTGCAAATCCACATCGTAATCTATACACCACCCACCTTCACCACCCCCCTTCTAGGCCCGCCTTCTCGGCTTATTCAAAGGACCTGCAACTGTGTCAATTATGTCATCATTGTGAAGAGCAGTACCATAACAATGTCAGTGTCAACTTTTGAGCGCTCAGATAGAATGACCACTCACAAAAATACTTTTATTAAATTTTTAAATAAATTTTCAGACAAGCACAAATACCAAAAATAATACCCTCTCCACTAGGGGAATATGTCTCATCAAAAGTGCTAGGGAAATCGAAAATTAGAAATAAGATTTCCACAAAATGAGAAAAATACTTTTAAATTTATGGAAAACAAAAATATTTAGCATGTTTTTTAAACTTTGTTTGAAATTGTAAAAGAAAATAACAAAATAATGCAAGGTCAACTGACTTTGATGGCCAGGCAAATGCTAGAAAAAGATTAATAAATAATTAAACTTTAAATAAAGATATCAACAAGTTAGAAAAAGTTAAAATTATCTCAAATAAACCAAACTAACCTTTAAAACCACTCATGAAAATAAACTTATCTTATTATTTTATATTTGTCACTAATAAATTTATAAAAAAACTAATTAAAAATAATTATAATAAATTTATTATAATTTAATACTTGTTCAATTTAAAAGTTACTAATAAAACATTATTGTTAAAACATTATTATTAATAAAAAATCAATATTGAATTATTAACTTAATTAAATCAATAAAAGATGAGTTTTTAATAAACGAGAAAGAGTTCTAAAAAGTCGTTATTGGATTATTGACTTAATTTGGTAAGTGAGTAAAATATGAGCATTTAGTAAATGAGGAGGAGTTTTACATGTAAATGAGGAACGATTTAAAACCAATAAATGGTAGTTTAAGAAACGAAGCAGCTTCATCATAATCAAAATTACGTCGAATAAAAAATAAAATAAGATATCATAATAATAATATAATCATATGTTATAAGAGTTGTTTAACGAGACGGAGGAATGGTTTTGATGGTTAAAATTGGCTAGAATTTGAGCAAAAAAAAATTTAAGAAATTTTATAGTAACAGAGTTTGAATTGTGATTGTGATAGTGAAAATAGATTAAACACCATCAAAAACCTCTAAGGCACCCAAAATATACTATCAAAATAGATTCAACACCATCAAAAACCTTTAAAGCACCAAAATATTAAAGTTTGATAATTATAACTTAAATTTACAAAAATTCCTGCCATTTTTTCTTAAAATCTTACCGAAATTTCCATAATTTCCGAACTAAAAAACAATCTAGTTAGACTAGAGCCATGTTATCACCTTTATCAAAAGAATCATGTGTCAACCTTCCAAACTAAAAAAAAGCTCAACCCATTATCATTATTTTAATATAAAGCCCCTCTGTTACCTAGGGTCGGTTGGACACTTGAAAACACGTCAAGATTCATCACAGTCACAGCATCCTGGACTCAGGCGTAGGGCGGAAAAATCAAAAGTTATGTTATGTTTCCGAGTCCCACGCAATAATATATTAGATTTGTATAGGACGCATAAGATCACCATTAAAATCAATGATGGTAACCATCTCAATAATAATAAATAATGATGTTAGATTCCTCTCATTTCCCAAAAGATCCAATCAACCTTCTGGTGCTAAAAATGACGTGCTGATTATCGGCTTTATTGAGTTCAGAAGATGCCTTCCCCTCCTCTTTCCCAAAGTTCGACTTCAATGCGCCCGTCAGATCTACGAGATCGGACGACTGCCACTGCCCGCCGACTACATCACATTTTAGGCACGCTTCCCGAGGCTGCCTTCTATATATTGGTGGGCGAGCGGAGTTTGAGAAGGCAACCTTCATCACTTGAGAAATTATAAGTGAAGGAATTAGTTTTTGTTTTTTGTGATCATTCTTGTTGCGAACATGTCGAGCGATTGCGCAAATTGTGACTGCGCTGACAGAACCCAGTGCACGTATGTTTCCTCTCTTTACAATTAATTTTTGTCAATCTCAATTTTTTTATCAATCTCTATTCTTTTTACTTTTCAAATTTCGTGTCGTTTAGCTCGTTCGATTTTGGGTTGTTTTTGTTTCACAGTAAAAAGGGCTTCCAGATGGACAGTATTGTACTATTACATGTAGTTGTTATGAGTTTCATTTCTATGGTTTCAGAATGATATGATAATTGATTTTATTTGGTTTCGGTGTTAACAGGCATGCTGCAGATGTATCTGTGGAGAACGATTGCAAGTGCGGCCCCAACTGCTAGTGCGGCACTTGCGGCTGCCACACCTGAATCAATAGAATCTCTTCACTTGTGGTCGTCTCTCCAATTGTTCTGTCTAATGAGTCCAGTATGTTCCATCAGACATGATGGATAGTTGTGCAGTGTCATAGATGTTACTGTACCCAGAATTTTAAATAAAGACTCAGTTTACATAGATTTAGGATTTTCAGTGTGGTTTGTATTGGTCATGGCATGCCATTTATTATTTTTCTCGCAGGAAAACCATCTCACGACTTCTTAAAACTTAATAATATCTATAAACTTCTTTAATTTTATTCTTTTACCTTTTTTCAATTAAATATAAAATATTGTTGTTAATATAAAGGTACGAAATAAATTGACCAATAAGTTGAGTTTTTACTTTCATTTATTATTTTAGTTAAAGACTTAAAATATTAGATGGTTTTATATTCATTTTATATATGTTGTTGAGTCATAATAAAAGCTAAAATATTAGATCTAAGTAAGGTTGAGACAAATAGAAATAAGAAATGACATATATGTGATGCTTCAAATTTAATGTGCAAGGCTTAGTTTTGTATTAAAAATTAGTTATTTTAGGTCTCATAAAAATGATATTTGCAATGCTTATTTTTAGAAATATAATGGTTAATTTACAAATTTAATCATAAATAGATTAGTTATTAGTGAAATTCAATCTCCAATTTTACTTCTAATTTTCATATACAATTTATGAATTTTAAAACATGGAAGTTAACATTATAGGTAGAAAGGACACCTATGGCATTAAAGGTAGTCATTCTTGAATGTTTATTGTGAATATACCCATCCTTTAATTTTTGACAATATATAAATAGCATCGCTGTGCAGGAAATCTTTCTTAAATGTATATGGTCAAGATAACAGTCCTAATTATTATAGAAAATATAACCTTGTTTTGAGCAAAGATAATATATGTGTTCATTAGGGAAGTAAATTATGTTTTCATATTGCACGTCAGTGGAATCCTTATTCTCTAATAGAGTCCCCTTCTAGTGGATCTTATTGAGGAAAGTGTACTTCAACTTGTTCTAAACAAAATTGCAACACTAATGAACATAATGAATATTCCAAATTAAATGTAAAATGGTCTCTAGTTGTCCCCAAGAAGGACATGCATCTTTGTGAAAGTTTTGCATAGTAAATGCTAATCTAATAAAAAGCACTCCTATTAAATTAGCGTTTTTAATATCATACAAAGAAAAATTTATCACAAATTTCATTTTAGTGTCAACAAGGCCCCATAGCTTCTCCTAAAATGAGAAAGGGGCTATAGGCCATTGATATAAGAATTCGGCCTTTAAATCTAAACAAGTTTATAAGATTTCCATAAAACATCTCTCAAGCTCCACCTGGACTTTGTGTATTAAAATTGAACAAGTCATCTTCTAGAATTAACTTTTGAACTCATATTTAAATTACATTGTTTGTGCTATCATCTCTTATGACATTTCATGTATTGGGTTTGCATGATGCATGTTATTGCTTCCCTCTCATGACACTTTATTCCTAACGAAAATCTAGAAAAGAACAATCTATTTACTAGTTATTATGTGTACTTGCACAACTTATTAGGATATGATGTGAAAAAGAGTTTGGTTTTTAGAATATATATCACTTTCATTTATGGAAAATTGATAAACTAAAAAGAAAATGCATTCTTATAATTGTAGCAGTTACTTTTTAGTCTATATGCTTATGAATTTTGTATTTAAATGACCAAATATCTCGTATCTTCATACACTGCGTTCTTAGAAGGTTTATTTTCCCACATAAGGAGCTTGTATTCCTTTTTTACTATGGTCTAGGCTTGTAGATCTATCATTAATTATCAAAACCAAAAAATGACAATCATATCTCATTTACAGACCAAATATCCCATAGAAATCTCCTATGCGTTATGTCAATTCATATTTCACCATACTCGAGCCTAATGATCTTTGTTAAATTCCCAATTCCCTTCTTGTACTTTCCTAACCATTATCAAGATGGAAAGACTGATCAATATCATTGAAACATCATAGTGTCCATTGGTAAACAAATTAATGAAATTATGCGGACGATATGCAAAATTTGAAAATCTATGCACATGAAAATGGATTATGTCGAAAGTCAATTAAGATTTTACCTTGGTCAAGTTTCCAACCCTCAACCAAGTTTTGAAACCTTAATCAAGGGCTTAAAATATCAATCAAGACTTTTATTCTAAAAAAAATTATATATTTAAAAAATACCTTGATCAAGGTTTTTAAAAGTACCATGGTTGAGAGCTTTCATGTCATTTAAGAAAATATGATTGAGGATTATACCTCAATCAAGGGCTTGAGAATTAATAATCCTTTCCCGGTCTTGTAATTTTTCATGGAACTTCAACTTTTCAATGGGTGGAATTATTTCATCTCTTCCATGGAAAGTGGTGGACTTAGTGCATATATATTCAGCATTGAATTCTCTATCCAATGAAAATATTTTCTAATTTTCTAATTTTTCTCATTCTAAAACTTATACAATGAATTTTATCTCAAGTAGTCAAGCCCCCCTAAAGACAAAGATATTTCTAAAATTACAGAGCTAAAAAATTTAAAAATGTGTATGTGCAGTGTGTAGATGTTTTTTTATTCAAAAGAGAAGTGTTCTTAGTTTTACATTTTACGTAAAATGTGAAAAACAATTTTGGAAACCCAAATGTGTTTTTAATTTAGTAACCTCAAAATAATAATAATAAATATGTTTCATAAAAAAAAGACTAAGAATTACTTCTTCATTCAGACGTATGAGTTTCAAGTTTTCAATTTTGAAGAAGAAAATGTGAAAGACTCCTTAGAGAAGGCTTGTGTGATTTCTTGTTGGTGCTGTTCATGGTGCTTATGTTTGAGAATGTCCAACAAGGGATTCATTTCATTTCTTATCCCTTGACCATGTTTATTCCTTGACACACATTTCAGATGCCCAAAAAAACGCACGGTACATGTATACTAATAAGAGGTGAAAGAACTCCTACAATGTTCATGTCAGGCCATTTGACTATTTGTTCAAGGCTCTTAATCATGAAAAGCTTCAATAAAATTTGAAAATAATTATTTTCAACATTTCATGATGATAAGGACCCACAAAGCACACATGCCCTCATGTAGTAGTTATTTAGGGAATGAGGTCAATTTATTTCCCTCCCTTTACCAATATCAAGGCTGTGAGTGTTTTTTTCTATACTCATATATAGTCAAAGCCTGAATACCCAACCATAATGCATGAAACATTTTAGTGCCACCTATCCAACTCTTATGAAAAATACCCCTTTGTGAGGCTTTGATTCACACTATGTGTAGAACATATTCATAATGCACTTGAGTCTCAGATTGTTGAAATAGGTGTTAAGGCCCATGCATTTACAACCTTCACCATGAGTAGGCATCCAAACCCATTTCCATTGCATAAAACCAATTTATGGCACCCAAATTCTAGTCGAAATCCTACCAAAATCCCATATGAAAGGTTCATGTCTTGGGTCTATGAATCATTTAAGACTCTGATCCCAATAAGATTCAATAACATCCATCCCAATGAGGTTCAATGACATCATATGGAATTTTTTTCATTCATTCACCATGTTGGTGGACATACAACAAATCCTCAATTACAAAAAAATATATATATATATATATATATATATATATATATATATATATATATACAGGCTTTATGTCCAAACCCCTTAGATATTATTTTCTTTGAGTTTACAAATGCTTTACAATATGATATTTGAGCCGAAGAACTCGTATTTATGGCCTAAGAAGGAAATTATTTCCTCTGCTAACCATAGGATTAGTGCTTTAGAGGGCTCATTTATAGCTTAATTCCCTTGTTTCCCACTAACCATCTTTAGACCTTGCAACCCATTTCCAGCGAATTAAAGTTACCCAACGAACCCATGTCCTACTTATATATTAAAGAACATGAACTGTGGTCCTAGGAATGATTCATCGTGTGGGCCCAACACGCATTCACATTCAAGCCATATGTTTTTGTTCATGGCATCCATCTCTTTCTACTAACCGAAATATCTCAAAGAAGAATCTCATGAGGTTGTTGAAGAACATGTTAAACCCTATAGCCTTAGAAGTTTCATCGCTATTATGTTTTTTTCATGGTGTTTGAACTTGAAAAGCATCCCCTAAGGTGGAAATCCCATTATTATACTCTGATGACCTTGGTTAGATGTCTAAGCACGTTCCTAGTGGATAACTAACCTAGTGATGGTACTCAAGAACCCGTCGAGAACATTTATAGCCAATAGAAGTTAGATGTGGGGGTTTGAGGAATTATTCATGGTTCTGGAGCCAAAGAACCAATGTATAGGGATAGTTGATTTTCTTTCCCTCCTCTCATTATGGTCACTAACTAGAGACCATCCATTATGTCTAAGACCTCATAATGGTGCCCATATTAAGCTCAAATGTCAAGGGCTCCCTATAGAGGCCTCATTTCATAGTCTACAAGTGTTTTTCATGGTGCTCAGGATTTAAAATGTTCAATAAGGCGTTAAAAGCCATCCAATCTCCTATGTGGTGCTCAAAAAGCATGTTAATGGTGCTTGATTCAAGGCCTTGAAAACCATCCTTTCCCTAATGTTGTGGTCTGAGAATGTGTTCATGGTGCTTGGTTGAGAGAAGATATGTTTAGTGATTAATGTTTCTTTTTTACTCCCAAACAAATTTTAATGTTTCTTTTTTTGTTATGTACGAGATTTTTTCATGGTTTTCAAGTAAGATAATGTTCAATTAGGGACAAAATCCCCTTTTTACTTCCACGACCATGTTTATACATCCATACCTATTTACAATGCACAAAAGCAACTCATGGCACTTGTATCCCACTTGAAGCCTTAAAAATAATGCCCAGAAAGGATTCATATAGTGGTTAATGGACTCATTCAAGGCTCTCGAGCTTGAGAGGACTCAATAATATCTTAACGCACTAGTTCTCCTTCCTCAACCATGTTCAAGGAATTGTGATTATGTTATTCTTTATAGATGTTGTTGATGATGATTGTGCTCAATAATTGGAATTTATTGGCTAATGCCCAAGCGTTATCCTCTAGAAGGTTCATTTTAGGCTTAAGCTCGTTATTCCTTCCCCCCTACCAACCATGTTTAGCACTTGAATTCCATTTCCAATTTACGAAACCTACTCATAACACTTGTATCCCACTCAAATGTTAGAAACCTCCAATCATAAGCCCAATAAGGATTCATGATGTCAAACTAAAATACATTCTCATTGAGATCATGTGTTTTTGTTTACTCACAGTACCTATATCCTTTTAAAAAACTACACTACTATACAAAAATATTATATTATTATTCAAAATTTCTTTAACATTATAATGTTAAACATATTTATACATTTATTTAAACCCAAAAAAATAAAATTAAAATAAATAAATAAACATTTTCATCGTCAAAATCAAAATTACATCCAATAACATTATTTATTTTTAAATAAAATAATTATAATTATAATTATATTAAATTAAATTAAATTACAAATTAACTTTTTATTTAAAAAGAAAAATATCAAAATAATAATAATAACATAATTTAATAATTCTACAAATATCAAAATAATAATAATAACCTAATTTAATAAATCTACACATCAAAAATATGGACTTCTTAAAAATATGTTAAAAATATTTTTAATTTCCTTTTGTTTCTCAATTCAATATAAAATATTGTTGTTAATATAAATAATAAATAAAATTGAACAATAATTGAAATATATAAAAATAATATTATTAACCGGTCTAAACTCTTTGTTGTATAATTTTTTGAACAACCTATTCTTAAGAGAAAGAGATCTTTTTGCAAGGCCTTGACTCAAGCTTCCCACGAACATACTTTTGGCTTTCTGGAGATTGGATGGTTTTTAAGGCCTTATTAAACATTTTAAAGCTTGAGTACCATGAACAACACTTGTAAACAATGAAATGAGCCCTCCACGGGGAGTCCTTAACATTTGAGCTGAATATGGGCACCATTATGAGGTCGTAGACATCATGGATGGTCTTTAGTTGGTGACCATAATGAAAGGACGGAAAGAAGATCCTTTATCCCTATACATTGGTTCTTTGGCTCAAGCACCATGGATAATTCCTCAAACCCCCACATCTCACTTCTCTTTGTTATAAATGTGCTTGATGGGTTCTTGAGTACGCTCACTAGGTTAGTTATCCAAATGAACATGTTTAGATATCTAACCAAGGTCATGGGAGCATAATAATGGGATCCATACGTTAGGGGATGCTTTTCAAGCTCAAACACCATGAACAAAACATAATACCCATGAAGCATCTAAGGCTATAGGGTTGAACATGTTCTTTAACAACCTCATGTGATTCTTCTAAGACATATTTGGGCTAGTAGAGAGATATGGATGCCATGAACCACAAAATTTTCCTTGAATGAGAATGTGTGTTGGCCCCACAAAATGAATCATTCTTAGGACCACGGTTCAGGTTCTTTAACATATAAGAAGGACATGGGTGTGTTGGGTAACTTTAATTCGCTAGAAATGGGTTGCAAGGTATAAAGATGGTTAGTGAGAAACAAGGGAATTAAGCTATAAATGATCCTTCTAGAGCTCAAGTGCTATTGTTAGTAGAGGAAAACATTTCCTCCTTATGCCGTAAATACGAGCTCTTTCGCTCGATCATATTAGAAAACACTTGTAAACTAGAACAAAAACAATATCTAAGGGGTTTTTAGCATTAAATTTGGATATATATATATATATATATATATATATATATATATATATATATATATATATATATATTCCATAATGAGTTTTTTTGTGTTGAGGATTTTTTGTATGGCTATGAACATGGTAAATGAATGAAAAAAATTACATATGATATTATTCAATCTTATTGGGATGGATGTTATTTAATCTTCTTGGGATCAAGAGTCTTAAATTATTCATAGAACCAACATAGAATCTTTGATATAGGTTTTTGGTAGGATTTTGAGTGCAATTTCGGTGCCATGAATAGGTTTTATGCAATGGAAATGGGTTTTAATGACTAAACACGGTCAAGGTGGTAAAAAAATTCCTTAAACCCTAATTGAAAAATCTGAGACTCAAGTATTATGAACATACTCTACACATAGTGACACAAGGCTCCACTAAGGGGTATTTTCCCTAAGAGTTTGATATGGGTTGCACTAAAATGTTTCACACATTATGGTTGGGTATTCAGGATTTGACTATATATTTGGTATAGAAAAAAACACTCACGACCTTGATAATTGTAAAGGGAGGGAAATAACTTGACCTCATTTCCTAAATAACTACTACATGAGGGCATGTGTGGTTTTTCGGTCCTTATCATGATGAAACGTTGAAAATAATTATCTTCAAATTTTATTTCAGATTTTCATGATCAAAAGCCTAGAAAAAATACTGAAATGAGCAAACATGAACCTTGTAGGAGTTCTTTGACCTCTTAGTACTATACATGTACCATGGGTTTTTTTTGGCATGTGAAATGTGTGTCAAGGAATAAACATGGTCAAGGTACAAGAAATGAAATGAATCCCTTATTGAACATTCTCAAACATAAGCACCATGAACAACACCAACAAGAAATAACACAAGCCTTCTCTAAGGAGTCTTTCACTTCTAAGTTGAATATGGGTGACATTATGTGGTATTAGGAATCATAGATTAAGCTTATGTTTGTGCCATATTTGAGGAAGGGAAAAAAGAGAATCTAGGCCTAAAAAATTCTTCTAAGGCTAAAGGGTGAATCCATAAATATATGAACCACATTTTAGTGAAATTTGGCAATGAAAATTTGATGTTTCACATTTTATTCTTTGAAATTAAAACCTTGAAACTCATGCATCTGAATGAAGAAGTAATTCTTAGTCTTTTTTTTGTGAAACATTTTTTTATTTTTTTTGAAGTGAACAAATTAAAAACACATTTTTGTTTTTAAAATTGTTTTTCACATTTTACCTAAAATGTAAAACTAACAAAAATCCTCTTTTGAATAAAAAAACATCTACACACTGCACACACATATTTTTAAATTTTTTAGTTGTATAATTTTAGAGATATATTTTTGTGTTTAAGAGGGCTTGACTACTTGAGATAAAATTATTTGTGTAAGTTTTAGAATGAGAAAAATTAGAAAATGAGAAATTTTTTTCATTGGATAGAGAATTCAATGATGAATATATATGCACCAATTCCACCACTTTCCATGGAAGAGATGAAAGAATTCCACCCATTGAAAAGTTGAAGTTCCATGAAAACTTACAAAACTGGGGAAGGATTATTAATTTTCAAGCCCTTGATTGAGGTATAACCCTAAATCGTGGTTTTTTAAATGCCTTGAAATCTCTCAACTGTGGTACTTTTAAAGAAATCGATCAAGGGATTTTTCAAATATATAATTACTTTTAGTTTAAAATTCTTGATTGATATTTTAAGCCCTTGATTAAGGTTTCAAAACTTGGTTGAGGGTTGAAAACTTGAACAAGGAAAAATCTTGTTTGACTGTCGACATAAGCCATTTGCATGTGCATGGATTTTCAAATATTGGGACTAATATTCATAGGTTCACTATCAAGTGCCATGGATATCCTTAAATAACTATATTAGAGCTCTGTTTGTTATGAATTTCCTCCAAGGCTGATGTGGGCACCATAACTAATTTGTGCACCAAGAATGCATCTAGAGATGTAACCAATACCATTAGAAACAAGAACAACCTTATGTATAAATAATTCTTATCTAATTTGCTACAAAAAACACCTACAGTTCACCAAATATTGCTTTTTGTGTGCATAATTGCAATATGATTTGTCTACCAATGGACACTATGATTTTTTCAATGATATTGATGGGTATTTCTGTCTTGATAATGGTTAGGAAAGTACAAGAATGGCCTTGGGAATTTAACAAATACTATTAGGGTCGAGCATGGTGAAATATGTATTGACACACCACATAGGAGATTTATGTGGGATATTTGGTCTCTAAGTGCGATATGGTTGTAACTTTTTGGTTTTGGTAATTAATGATGGATCTACAAGTGTAGACCATACTAAAAAAGGAATACAAGCTACTTATGTGGGAAAATAAACCTTCTAGGTTGCAAGTACTATGATCATGGAATTCAGCCAAGACACATGTCCTCTCTATAGAGTCTATAAATCCCAAGTAGTATTCCTTGTGCTTTTAGGCATAGAAGTGATGGACCTAGGGTATTGACTATGCCTAGGAGGAAAAGTAGATCTTGATGCTAAAGATTTACGTTTGAAACATAATTCATAATAAGAAAGGCAAAGGAAGTCTTGCATAGTTAAGAATTTATGTAATAAAAATGTTGAGCATTACTACTAATGCACATTTATTCATGCAAATTCAAAGAATGGTGGGCTTTTGTTTTCTCCTTTATGTGTTACATGAGTTAGTTACTTTGTTTTTAGCTTCAAGATAATAAACGTTGTTGTTCGATCTTCCTAAACAAAACTAAATCCATTTTTTTAACAGCCTATTCTTATCATTATTGTCATTCATGTTTTTTTAGACATAATATTCATGTTCATGAAGGATGAAATTGTGCACCCTTTAAATATATGTATGAAGATACAAGATATTTGGTCATTTCAATAAAAAATACGTAAAAATGTAGACTAAAAATTAACCTACTTCAATTATAAGAATGCATTTTTTTATTTTATCAATTTTCCATAAATGAAAGCGATATATATTCTAAAAAAAAAGCTATTTTTCACATAATATCCTAATAAGTTGTGCAAGTACATATAATAATTAGTCAATAGATTGTTCTTTTCAAGATTTTCATTACAACTAAAGTGCCATGAGAGGGAAGCATTAACTTGCATCATGCAAATCAAATACATAAAATGTCATAAGAGATCATAGCACAAACAATGTAATATAAATGTGAGTTCAAAATTTAATTCTAGAAGATGACTTGTTCAGTTTTATTACACAAAGTCCAGGTGAGCTTGAGAGATAGGTTATGGAGATATGATAAAATTGTTTAGATTTAAAGGCCCAAATTCTTATATCAATGGCCTATAGCCCCTTTCACATTTTAGAAGAAGCTATGGGGTCTTATTGACAATAAAACAAAATGGATGATAAAATTTTCTTTGTATGATATTACAAACTCTAATTTAATAGGAGTTATTTTTATTAGATTAGCATTTACTATGCAGAATTTTCACAAAGATGCGTGTCCTTCTTGTGGCCAACTAGAGGCCATTTGACATTTATTTTGGAATATACATTATGTTCATTGGCATTGCAATTTTTTTTAGAACAAGTTGAATACACTTTCATCAGCAAGATCCACTAGAAAGGGATTCTATTAGGGAATGAGGATTCCATTCAAGTGAAATATAACAACATAATTTACTTCATTAATGGACACATATATTATATTTTCTCAGAAAAAGGTTATATTTTCGATAACTAGGACGATTATCTTGACCGTATACATTTAAGAAAGACTTCCTGCAGTATCAGGGATGTTATTTATATATTGTCTAAAATTAAAGGATGGGTATCTTGACAATAGACATTCAAATATGACAACCTTTTCTGCCATGGATTTCCTCTCTACCTATAATGTTAAATTTCATGTTTTAAAATTTATAAATTGTATATGAAAATTAAAAGTAAAATTGGAGATTAAATTCCACTAACAACTAATATATTTATGACCAAATTTATAAATGAACCGTTATATTTTTAGAAATCAACGTTGCAAAAATATGATCTTTACATAACCTAAAATAATATTTTTTAATACAAAACTCAGCCTTGGCACATTAAATTTGAAACATTACATATATACATATATCTCAATTCTTACCTCTATTTGTTTCAACCTTACTTAGATCTAATATCTTAGATTTTATTATGTCTCAACAACATATACCACATAATACTTGTAAGTCTTCATATTTTCATTTAGATTTTAATATTCTATTTATTTTAATTTTCTAAATAATTTTTAAAAATTTAAAATAGAAACAAAAAATCATGATTTCAATTTTGAAATTAATTCATATTAAACAAAAATTATTATTAATTAAAATTGATTAATAAAATTAATTAAGATAATTTAAGTTATTATTGTTTAATATTAGATTTTATGAAATCTATTTTTTAAATTTAATTTAATAATCTGAAATCAACAATAAATTTTATATTTAAATAGGATATCTAATTACATTAAACGACTAAAATTGATTTTAATATTAAAATAATTTAATAATTTTTCCATTTTAATATTATAATTATTTAATAATTTTTTTATTATTCAAGAATTTTAAAGTTTTAATTGATATAATTTATTTTATTATATAGTTATTTTTTAATATTTCTTAAATATTATTAATTTTACTATCGAGTTATTTTTTAAAGTGTTTTAATTATTATTAATTTTATTTATAATTTTTTCAAGACAATTTAATTTTCTTTTTTTAAATAATAAAAAAATAAAATTATTCCTAAAATTATTTCCCAAAAATTATACAGCAAAGAGTTTAGATCGTTTAATAATATTATGTTTTATATATTTCAATTATTGTTCAATTTAATTTATTATTTATATCAATAACAATATTTTATATTGAATTGAGAAAAAATAAATTAAAGATATTTATAACATATTTTTAACAAGTCCATATTTTTGATTTGTAGAATTATTAAATTACGTTATTATTATTATTTTGATATTTTTCATTTTAAATGAAAAGCTAATTTGTAATTTTAATTTAATTTAATATAATTATGATTATAATTAGTTTATTTAAAAATAAATAATGTTATTGGATGTAGTTTTGATTTTGATGATGAAAATGTTTATTTATTTTAATTTTACTTTTTGGGTTTAAATACATGTATAAATATGTTTAACATTATAATGTTAAAGATATTTTGAATGATAATATAATATTTTTATATGGTGTTGTAGTTTGTTAAAAGGATATAGGTACTGTGAGTAAACAAAAACACATGATCTCAATGAGAATGTATTTTAGTTTGAGATCATGAATCCTTATTGGGGTTATGATTGGAGGTTTCTAACATCTCAGTGGGATACAAGTGTTATGAGTAGGTTTTGTACATTGGAAATGGAATTCAAGTGCTAAACATGGTTGGTAGGGGGGAAGGAATAAGGAGGTTAAGCCTAAAATGAACCTTCTAGAGGATAACACTTGGGCATTAGCCAATAAATTCCAATTATTGAGTACAATCATCATCAACAACATCTATAAAGAATAACATAACCAAAATTCATTGAACATGGTTAAGGAAGGAGAACTAGTGCGTTAAAATATTATTGAGTCCTCTCAAGCTCGAGAGCCTTGAATGAGTCTGTTAACCACTATATGAATCCTTTCTGGGCATTATTTGTAAGGCTTCAAGTGCGATACATGTGCCATGAGTTGCTTTTGTGCATTGGAAATAGGTATGGATGTCTAAACATGGTTGTGGAAGTAAAATGGGGATTTTTTCCCTAATTGAACATTATCTTACTTGAAAACCATGAAAAAATCTCATACGTAACAAAATAAGCAACATTAACATTTGTTTGGGAGTAAAAAAGAAACATTAATCACTAAACATATCTTCTCTCACCCAAGCACCATGAACACATTCTCAGACCACAACATTAGGGAAAGGATGGTTTGCAAGGCCTTGAATCAAGCACCATTAACATGCTTTTTGAGCACCACATAGGAGATTGGATGGATTTTAATGCCTTATTGAACATTATAAATCCTAGGCACCATGAAAAACACTTGTAAACTATGAATTGAGGCCTCTCTAGGGAGCCCTTGACATTTGAACTAAATATGGGCACCATTATGAGGTCTTAGACATAATGGACGGTCTCTAGTTGGTGACCATAATGAGAGGAGAGAAAGAAGATCAACTATCCCTATGCATTGGTTCTTTGGCTCAAGAACCATGAATAATTATTTAAACCCCCACATCTAACTTCTATTGGTTATAAATATTCTCGATGGGTTCTTTAGTACCATCACTTGGTTATTTTTCCATTAAGAATGTGCTTAGACATCTAACCAAGGTCATCGGACTATAATAATGGGACTTCCACCTTAGGGGATCATTTTGAAGGTCAAACACCATGAACAAAACATAATAGCCATGAAACTTCTAAGGATATAGGGTTGAACATGCTCTTCAACAACCTCATGAGATTCTTCTTTGACATATTTCGGTTAGTAGAGAGAGATGGATGCCATGAACGACAACATATGCCTTGAATGAGAATGCGTGTTGGGCCCACACGATGAATCATTCTTAGGACCATAGTTCATGTTCTTTAATATATAAGTAGGACATGGGTTCCTTGGGTAACTTTAATTCGATGGAAATGGGTTGCAAGGTCTAAAGATGGTTAGTGGGAAACAAGGGAATTAAGATATAAATGAGCCCTCTAAAGCACAAGTCCTATGCTTAGCAGAGGAAACAATTTCCTCCTTAGGCCATAAATACGAGTTCTTCGGCTCAAATATCATATTGGAAAACACTTGTAAACTAGAAAAAAATAATATCTAGGGGGTTTTGGGCATTAAAGTTGGATATATATATATATATATATATATATATATATATATATATATATATATATATATATGCCATTATGAGTTTTTTTTGCATTGAGGATTTGTTGTATGGCCACAAACATGGTAATTGAATGAAAAAAATTCCATATGATGTCATTGAAACTTATTGGGATGGATGTTATTGAATCTTCTTGGGATCAGGAGTCTTAAATGATTCATAGAACCAACACATGAACCTTTGATATGGGATTTTGGTAGGATTTTGACTGGAATTTGGGTGCCATAAATAGGTTTTATGTAATGGAAATGGGTTTGGATACCTAAACATGGTGAAGGTGGTCAACAAGGGCCTTAACACCTAATTCAACAATCTGAGACTCAAGTATTATGAACATACCCTACACATAGTGACACAAGGCCTCACTAAGGGATATTTTCCCTAAGAGTTGGATATGGGTGGCACTAAAATGTTTCACGCATTATGGTTGGGTATTCAAGCTTTGACTATATATGAGTATGGAAAAAAAACACTCACAGCCTTGATATTGGTAAAGGTAGGGAAATAAACTGACCTCATTCCCTAAATAGCTACTACCTGAGGGCATGTGTGGTTTGTGGGTCCTTATCATCATGAAACTTTGAAAATAATTATCTTCAAATTTTATTGAAGCTTTTCATGATTAAGAGCCTTGAACAAATAGTCAAATGGTCTGACATGAACTTTGTAGTAGTTCTTTCACCTCTTATTAGTATACATGTACCCTGAGGTTTTTTGGGCATCTGAAATATGTGTCAAGGAATAAACATGGTCAACGGATAACAAATCAAATGAATCCCTTGTTAGACATTCTCAAACATAAGCACCATGAACAACACCAATAAGAACTCGCACAAGCCTTCTCTAAGGAGTCTTTCACATTTTCTTCTTCAAAATTGAAACCTTGAAACTCATATGTGTGAATGAAGAAGTAATTCTTAGTCCTTTTTTATGAAACATATTTTTTATTATTATTTTGAAGTTAATAAATTAAAAACACATTTGGGTTTCCAAAATTATTTTTCACATTTTACGTAAAATTTGAAACTAAGAACACTCTTTTGAATAAAAAAAATCTACACACTGCACACACATATTTTTAAATTTTTTAGTTGTGTAATTTTAGAAATATCTTTGTCTTTAGGGGGGCTTGACTACTCGAGATAAAATTCACTGTATAAGTTTTAGAATGAGAAAAAATAGAAAATTAGAAAATATTTTCATTGCATAGAGAATTCAATGCTGAATATATATGCACTAAGTCCACCACTTTCCATGGAAGAGATGAAAGAATTCCACCCATTGAAAAGTTGAAGTTCCATGAAAAATTACAAGACTAGGAAAAGATTAATAATTTTCAAGCCCTTGATTGAGGTATAATCCTCAATCATAGTTTCTTAAATGCCTTGAAAGCTCTCAACCGTGGTACTTTTAAAAACCTTGATCAAGGTATTTTTTAAATATATAATTGTTTTTAGATTAAAAGTCTTGATTGATCTTTTAAGCCCTTGATTAAGGTTTCAAAACTTGGTTGAGGGTTGGAAACTTGATGAAGGTAAACTATTAATTGACTTTCGACATAATCCATTTTCATGTGCATAGATTTTCAAATATTGGGACCAATATTCATAGGTTCACTATCAAGTGCCATGGAAATCCTTAAATAATTATATTAGAGCTTCATTCGTTATTAATTTCCTCAAAGGGTGATTTGGGCACTATGAATAATTTTTGCACCAAGAATGCATGTAGAGATCTAACCAAGACCGTGAGAAACAAGAACAACCTTATGTCTAAATGATGCTTATCTAACTTGCTACAAAAAACAACTACAATCCACCAAATTTTGCATATCATGTGCATAATTTCAATAATTTGTTTACCAACTGACACTATGATGTTTCAATGATATTGATGGGTCTTTCCATCTTGATAATGGTTAGGAATGTACAAGAAGGGCGTTGGGAATTTAGCAAATATCATTAGGCTCGAGTATGGTGAAATATGAATTGACATACCGCATAGGAGATTTTTATGGGATATTTGGTCTGTAAGTGAGATATGATTGTCATTTTTTGGTTTTGATAATTAATGATAGATCTACAAGCTTAGACCATAGTAAAAAAGGAATACAAGCTCCTTATGTGGCAAAATAAACCTTAGAGGTTGCAGGTATTGATAATGGAATTCAACCATGACGCATGTCCTCTCTATAGAGTCTGTAACTCCCAAGTAGTATTCCTTGTTATTTTAGGCATGTAAGTGATGGATCTAGGATAGTGACTATGCCTACTAGAGAAAAGTAGATCTTGATGCTAAAGATTTACATTTGAAACATAATTCCTACTAATAAAGGCAAAGGAAATCTGTCATAGTTATGAATTTACATAATAAAACACCTTAGCATTACTATTAATGCACATTTATTTACATTTATTAATGCGTTAGTTACTTTACTTTTCACATCGAGATAATAAACATTGTTGTTTGATCTTCCTAAACGAAAGTAAATCTATTTTTTTAACACCCTATTCTTATCATTATTTTCAAATATGTTTTTTTAAGATATAATCTTCATGTTAATGAAGGATGAAACTATGCACCCTTTAAATATATGTATGAAGATACTAGATATTTGGTCATTTCAATACAAAATTCATAAGCATATAGACTAAAAAGTAACTGTTGCAATTATAAGAATGCAATTTTTTTTTAGTTTATCAATTTTCCATAAATGAAAGTGATATATATTCTAAAAGCCAAACTCTTTTTCACATCATATCCTAATAAGTTGTGCAAGTACACATAATGACTAGTAAATAGATTGTTCTTTTCTAGATTTTCATTATGAATAAAGTGTTATGAGAGGGAAGCATTAACATGCATCATGCAAACCCAATACATGAAATGTCATAAGAGATCATAGCACAAACAATGTAATTTAAATATGAGTTCAAAAGTTAATTCTAGAAGATGACTTGTTCAAGTTTAATATGTAAAGTCTAGGTGGAGCTTGAGAGATATGTTATGCAAATATGATAAACTTGTTTAGATTTAAAGGCCCAATTATTATATCAATGGCATATAGCCCCTTTCTCATTTTAGGAGAAGCTATGGGGCCTTGTTGACACTAAAATGAAATGCATGATAAATTTTTCTTTGTATGATATTACAAACTCTAATTGAATAGGAATGCTTTTTATTAGATTAGCATTTACTATGCAAAACATTCACAAAGATGCATGTTCTTCTTGGGGACAACTAGAGACCATTTTACATTTAATTTGGAATATTCATTATGCTCATTGGTGTTGCAATTTTTTTTAGAACAAGTTGAAGTACACTTTCCTCAATAAGATCCACTAGAAAGGGACTCTATTAGAGAATAAGGATTCCACTGACCTGCAATATGAAAACATAATTTACTTCCCTAATGGACAAATATATTATATTTGCTCAAAACAAGGTTATATTTTCTATAATAATTAGTATTGTTATCTTGACCATATACATTTAAGAAAGATTTCCTGCACATCGATGCTATTTATATATTGTCAAAAATTAAAGGATGGGTATCTTCACAGTAGACATTCAAGAATGACTACCTTTGATGCCATAGACGTTCTTTCTACCTATAATGTTAGCTTTCATGTTTTAAAATTCATAAATTGTATATGAAAATTAGAAGTAAAATTGGAGATTGAATTTCACTAATAACTAATCTATTTATGGTTAAATTTGTAAATTAACCATTATATTTCTAGAAATAAGCATTGTAAATATAATTTTTATGAGACCTAAAATAACCAATTTTTAATACAAAACTAAGCCTTACACATTAAATTTGAAGCATCACATATATGTCATTTCTTATTTCTATTTGTCTCAACCTTACTTAGATCTAATATTTTAGCTTTTATTACGACTCAACAACATATATAAAATGAATATAAAACCATCTAATATTTTAAGTCTTTAACTAAAATAATAAATGAAAGTAAAAACTCAACTTATTGGTCAATTTATTTAGTACCTTTATATTAACAACAATATTTTATATTTAATTCAAAAAAGGTAAAAGAATAAAATTAAAGAAGTTTATAGATATTATTAAGTTTTAAGAACTCCATATAACAACAAATTTATTTAGAACATTTTTATAGAAATTTATTTTAAACATTTTAGAAAAAATAACAGAGATATCTCAAGTCTAAAATCCCAGGTATATTGAAATTGAGACTAAATTATCTTAAAATTAATAATACAATTTCATATAATTTAAAAACCAAAAATTAACACATCTATAAAAAACATTTCAGCAAAATCTCATAAAACTGCAAAATCTCATAAAACTTATATATATTCGGATGGAACATTTTCGATAAAAAAATCAGAGATGGCTTCAAGTGAGAAAAATAATAAATGGCATGCCATGACCAATTCAAACCACACTGAAAATCCCAAATCTATGTAAACTGAGTCTTTATTTAAAATTCTGGGTACAGTAAAATCTATGACACTGCACAACTATCCATCATCATGTCTGATGGAACATACTAGACTCATTAGACAGAACAATTGGAGACACGACCACTAGTGAAGAGATTCTATTGAATCAGGTGTGGCAGCTGCAAGTGCCGCACTGGCAGTTGGGGCCGCACTTGCAGTCGTTCTCCACAGATACATCTGCAGCATGCCTGTTTACACCGAAACCAAATAAAATCAATTATCATATCATTCTCAAACCATAGAAATGAAACTCATAACAACTACATGTAACTGTACAATACCCCATTTCAAAACTGGTCTCCACAATACCGTCCATCTGGAAGCCCTTTTTACTGTGGAACAAAAAACCCAAAATCGAACGAGATCAGACAAACGACACGAAATTTGATAAGTAAAAAGAAGAGAGATTGATAAAAAAATTGAGATTGACAAAAATTAATCGTAAAGAGAGGAAACATACGTGCACTGGGTTTTGTCAGCGCAGTCACAATTTGCGCAATCGCTCGACATGTTCGCAACAACAATGATCACAAAAAACAAAAACTAATTCACTTGTAACTTCTTAAGTGCTCGCTTGCCTTCTCAAACTCCGTTCGCCCACCGATATATAGAAGGCGGCCTCGGGAAGCGTGCCTAGAAAATGATGAAGTCGGTGGGCAGTGGCAGCCGTCCGATTTCGTAGATCTGACGGGCGTATTGAAGTCGAACTTTGGGAAAGAGGAGGGGAAGGCATCTTATGAACTCAATAAAGCCGATAATCAGCACGTCATTTTTAGCACCAGAAGGTTGATTGGATCTTTTGGGACATGAGAGGAATATAACATCATTATTTATTATTATTGAGATTGTTATCACCATTGATTTTAATGGTGATCTTATGCGTCCTATACAAATCTAATGTATTATTGCGTGGGACTCGGAAACATAACATAACTTATGATTTTTCCGCCGTACTCCTGAGTCCAAGATGCTGCGACTGTGATGAATCTTGACGTGTTTTCAAGTTTCCAACCGACCCTAGGTGACAGAGGGGCATTATGTTAAAATATTGGTAATTGGTTGAGCTTTTTTTAAGTTTGGATGGTTGATAGAGGATTATTTTGATAAAGGTGATAACATGGGTCTATTCTATATTGTTTTTTCGCTATGAAATTATGGAAATTTTGGTAAGATTTTAAGAAAAAATGTAGGGATTTTTGTAAATTTAAGTTATAATAATCAAAGTTTAATATTTTCGGTGTTTTAGATCTATTTTGATGGTGTTGAATCTATTTTGATAGTATATTTTGGGTGTTTTAAAGGTTTTTGATGGTGTTGAATCTATTTTCACTATCACAATCATGATTCAAACACCATTACTATAAAATTTCTTAAATTTTTTGGCTCAAATTCTGGCTAATTTGACCATCCAAACATTTCCTCCGTCTGATTAAACAACTCTTATAACATGTAATTATGTTATTATTATTATTATTTTGATATCTTGTTTTATTTTTTATTGGACGTAATTTTGATTATGATGATGAAGCTGCTTGGTTTTTTAAACTACCATTTATTGGTTTTAAACCGTTCCTCATTTACATGTAAAATTCCTTCTCGTTTACTAAATGCTCATATTTTACTCACTTACCAAATTAAGTCAATAATCCAATAACGACCTTTTAGAACTCTTTCTCGTTTATTAAAATCTCATCTTTTATTGATTTAATTAAGTTAATAATTCAATATCGATTTTTTATTAATAATAATGTTTTAACAATAATGTTTTATTAGTAACTTTTAAATTGAACCAAGTGTTAAATTATAATAAATTTAATATAATTATTTTTTAATTAATTTTTTTATAAATTTATTAGTGATCAATATAAAATAATAAGATAAGTTTATTGTCATGACTGGTTTGAAGGGTTAGTCTGGTTTGTTTTAGATAACTTTAACCTTTTTTAACTTGTTGATATTTTTATTTAAAGTTTAATTATTTATTACTCTTTATTTAAAGTTTAATTATCCATTAATCTTTTTCTAGCATTTTCCTGGTCGTCAAAGTGAGTTGACTTTGCATTATTTTTTTATTTTCTTTTACAATTTCAAACAAAGTTTAAAAAAGATGTTAAATATTTTTGTTTTCCATAAATTTAAAAATAATTTTCTTGTTTTGTGGAAATCTTATTTCTAATTTTCAATTTCCCTAGCACTTTCATTGAGACATATTCCTCTAGTGGAGAGGGTATTATTTTTGGCATTTGTGCTTGTCTGAAAAATTATTTAAAAATTTAATACAAGTATTTTTTCTGAGTGGTCATTCTATCTGTGAGCGCTCAAAAGTTGACACTTACATTGTTATGGTACTGCTCTTAACAATGATGACATAACTGACACAGTTGCAGGTCCTTTGAATAGGCCCAGAAGGCGGGCCCAAAAGGGGGCTGGTGAAGGTGGGTGGTGTAGAAATTACGAAGTGGATTTGCAACTTCTCATGAAATTTAAATCAAAATCACAAGACACAAACCTACTCTACTGCTTGTGGAATTCAATTCACAATTTAGAACATTAATCACAAACAAGAAATGAGAAATAACACACAGGCACATAATATTTTTTCTGGGGAAAGAAATCTACTAAAAAGCCCAATGTATGCTTCCATTAATTTTATGAATAGAGATGTATAAATATTTCTTTTCTAGTCTGAGCACAACTTGTAAGTCAATAACCTATCTCTCTAGTCACTGAGAAGATATGACCTATACCACTTGAGCCCCTGTTTCCTTGAGCAATTCCTTAGAGAAATTAAGCATGTATTATTTAAAAAATTCCTCCAATATGATTGCGTGATTCCCAAAGTTACACTCAAAAATAGTTTACAATTAATGTTACACTGCCTTGGAATTTCTACAAGTGGGGAAATTGAATTCCCTGCATGCTCTAGCTAGTTTGGGTAGTTCCTCCAACTGTTCATCACACATGCTTAATTAAACTCTAACTCGAGTTTACTAAGCTAACTGAGTGACAAGAGCCATGTCACCTTAGTTAACTACAAATTTTAACTCTTAATTTTTTTAATTCTATTTCCATATTTTGGTAAGATATTCCATATGTTTATTTTCATTTGTGGGATGAAAATTACTCTAGTTATTGAGAATTTTTGGATAAATTAATTTTTTTCAACATGTTGATATCTTTATTTAAATTTTAATTATTCATTAATCCCTTCCTTGCTAAGGATTATAGCATTTGTGTTCCAGTCAAAGTGCATTTACTGTGCATGATTTCGCTATTTTTTTTTTCAATTTCAAATAAAGTTTTAGGATGATATTGCATAATTTTTTTACCATAAATTCAAAAATAATTTTCTACTTCTGTGGAAATCTTATTTCTAATTTTTAATTCCCGTAGAAACTTCCCATTGGACATAATTATGCTACTGGAGACTCATTTATTTTTCATAGTGGTCATTCCTTTGATGAGTGCTCTCACTCTAACATCGACATTGTTATGGTACTGTTGTTCCCAATGATGATAAAATTGACAAGGTTGTAGGTCCTTTACATAGGCCTTGAAGAGGGGTGGTGTAGAAATTATGATGTACATTTGTAACTTCTCATGAAATTTTTAGCAAAATCATAAGACACAAACCTACTCTCTTGCTCTACGGAATTCAATTAACAATTTAGAACATTAATCACAAACAAGAAATGAGAAATAACACACATGGACACAATAATTTTTCCGGAGAAAATAATCTACTAAAAACCTCATTGCTTTCTTGCATTAATTTGATGAATAGAGATGTATAAAAAATGCTTTTATTGACTGATCACACTGTGCAAGTGAATATCCTATCTCTCTTGTCACTGAGAAGCTATGACCTATACTTAATCAATTTCTGTCTATGCTTGAGCCCATATTTCCTTGCGCAATTCCTTGAGAAATTAAGCCCCTATTATTTAGGAAATTCCTCCAAAATGATTGCGCAATTCCCAAGGTTGATCATATGACTGCATGCAACACCTATACACTCAAAAATGGTTTACAATTGATGTTACACTATCTTGGAATTTCCACCACAGTTGGGGAACTTGAATTGTCTGCATGCACTAGCTACTTTGGGTTGATTGATCAGTTAACTCGATGATCGCTAGGTTTGACTGAATTCTCGCTGCACAACTAACCTTGCACTAGTTCCTCCAACTGTTAGAACTAATTTAACTGAAAACAATTTGAAATAAATGGCCTTGATTGCTACACATTAGTAATAACACATGATTAATTAAACTCTAACTCCTGTAACTCGAATTTACTAAGCTAATTGAGTGAAAAGAGCCATGTCACCTTATTTAAGTACATCCAGGTTGTCTGTTGATGTGGAAATTCAAATTTTTTCAATTTAATCAAGGAAAAAACAAATTGAGAACTTTTTGATGCATTTTTTAACACTCCCTCTCAATAAGAAATGGATTATCAACCACCCCTATCCTGCACCTATGGAAGTCGAACTTTTCTCTTGGAAAATCCTTCATCAAAATGTCAACAAATTGTTCCTCTATTAGAATGTATGATAGCAACATTTTTTACCTTTGCACTCAGTCCCATAAATGGTGAAACCAAATATCCATATGCTTGGATCAATTGTGAAGTTTAAGATTCTCACAGAGCTTGATGCAACTTTTATTATCACTATAGATCACATTTGGATCCATCATCTAACCAAATAGTCCCACAATTATCTTTCTCATCTGAATCACCACACATGTTGCCTGACTTAAAACCATGTATTCTGCTTCTGCTGAGCATAGCACAATAGATATTTTCTTCCTACTATACCAAGAAACAATTGCGGACCCAATGATGAAAATTCCACCTTATGTACTCTTTCAATCTGATGGAATCACCACCCAATCTGCATCTTTGAAGCCACACAACTTCACTCCCTCTATCTGTTTTTATCAGAGTTCAAACTAGGTAGTGCCTATGAGGTACCATAAAAAATTATTACCTACCTTCCAAAAACATTTGGCTGGCTTAAACATATCTTGTCTCAATTGGTTGACTACATAGCACATAAGTGGTTGTGTGTTCAAAAGATACATTAGTTAACCCACTAGCTCCCAATAAATTGTAACATCCACTTCTTCACCTAAAGTGGCATCCTCCTTCCTCCAGTTCGTCATTAGAGGTGTCTCCATGGATTTTCAACTCTCCATGTGGAATCTCTATAGTATCTTATTCACATAATTACCTTGAGAAAAAACCAACTCCCCATCGACTTGCCATACTTCCAACCCAAGTAAATAGTACATGAAACCCATGCCCTTTATGTCAAATTCTCTTGTAAGGTCATCCTTGCAAAATTCGATCAGTTGTCTATCGCAAATTAAAATTAAATCATCAACACATAAGACAATAATAAGCAATTTTCCTTCTACCAAGTAACTGTGATAGAGCTTTGCATCTGCTTCACTTTTGGTGAAGCCCAAACCAGTGAGATAGTTTTCGATCTTGGTGTACAAAGCATGGGGTGCTTTTTTGATACCATGCGATGCTCACTTGAGTCTGTACACATGACACTCTCGATCAAATGTCTCAAAAACTTTTGGTTGCTCGATGTACACCTCCTACTCAATAACCCCATGAGAAATGTTGTTTTTCATCCAACTGGTGGATAATCAACCCCATCTTCGCAACTAGAGCAAGAATTGATCTGATGGACGAGTAACTTGCTACAAGAGAAAATTTCTCCTCATATTCAATTCCCTCAACTTGGGAGTGTCCCTTGGCCAAAAATATAGCCTTATACTTCCTTATGCTTTTGTCTGTTGCATGCTTAACCTTGAAGATCCATCTCGAACACTCAAATAATTTATCTGTAGGACTTGTGACCACTTCCCAAACATTGTTCTTTACAATGGATTCATATTCCTCCACCATTATATCAAACCATACAAGTTTCTTTATTTCTTCCTCGAAAGAGGATGGCTTAGTCTCTATGAGATTAGTCATTAGATCCATGTAGCTACTATATCGATCAGGTGACCTTCCTTTCCTACGAAAATTTGAGGGAGCCCCCACATTTTCCCTCGCATCCTACACAAGTCTCTCAACTTGCCAGTTTGTTTTCATACCTTCTATTGATGGTTTTGCTTGAGTCTATGTCTCCACTGTTTTCTCCTCAAATTTTCGTCACTCCAAAACTTCCCGAGGATCATCCTTTGGAGCTAAAATATACTCTTCTAGTGGGATTTAAAGCTCCCTCTCAAGAGAGCAACACATCATTTTCTCCTCATCCAACTTTACATCCCTTCCCACAACTTCCATTCTAAGGGATGGAAATTACACGTGGTAATTGTGAGGAATTTTTGTGTGACCCACAAATACCCCCAACTCTTTTTTTAGCTCAAGCTTCTTCCTTGATTCTTTGGAGACATGGCAATAAAAAAAGGCTCCAAAAATCCTAAAGTGTAACACATTGAACTGTCTCCCCGAGAAATATTCCTCCAGTGTAATCATGCCTAAAATCCTATCAAGACTCTGGTCCTAAATATATATTTGTTTTTGGCATGCCTTTGCCCACAACTGTAGTGGTAGGCCTTAGTGATGCAACATCACCCTTGCAACTTCCGTAATGCTACGGTTCTTTCTCTTAGCCGCCCCATTTTGTTGTGGGTTGTGGGATGTTGTTATCTCTATTTCAATTCCTTCTTCTGCACATAGATTTTTGAATTCATTTGAAATGTACTCACCTCCACTTTCACTCCTGAGAGCTTTCCACCTTCTTGCTGGTTTCTTTCTCAACCAGAGCCTTGAATTCTACGAACTTGGAGAATCTCTCATCTTTCTTTTGCATGAATAACATTTGCACTTCTATGAGAATTCATCATAAAGATAATAAAATATTTGTGTATGGTAGTGGAGGTTATCGAAAAATGTTCATGGACATCATAGTGGATCCTTTCCACGACCGCATGTGCTTTCCTGTCTCAATCATGGAATGGATATTTTTTGTATTTCCCCAAGGTACATCATTTTATGACTTCCTGTTACTCAAGTGTTCCATTACGGAGGCAAATGGTTAATTTTTTCCTAATATCCAATGTTCCATGATGCAAATTGTCAAGCATTTTGTGCCAAAGTTCACTGACATCGTGACCCTACCTTTTCTCTAAACTTGTGATTAATCCAACACAATATTCCACATCTAGCTTATATAGGTTCTTCACAAGAACCCAAATCTGGTTCATTTGTCCCATGGCTATATGTATCAGAAATTATTTCCCTATATTTAAGATGACATCATAAACACGGTCTTCCAAACCACTACAAAAACTACATTTTTCTTTAGGCCTGGAACAAACATGACATCCTTGAGTCGAAGAGCGAATTCTGACTCCCTTTGAAAGGTGACTATAAAAATCCCGGTCACGCTATACCTTTTGTTGTCCCCCAATTCAATGCGCATCTGGAGATATTTCTCCTCCAGGTCACTAAAAAACTCTCTGCACCCTGTCATGTGGAATTAGGCATCGGAGTCCAAGTATAGCATGCTCCCCATCACTTTTTTGGTAATGCATGTGATAATATTGAATTTAAGCTAGAAATTTGAATCCAAGGCTTCATCTACTACTCCTACTATAGACTCCTTCTTGCTAGAATTTTTTGTCGACACTTTGTAACATAGTGCCCAAATTCATGAAAATTGAAGCATTTAATTTTGGAAAAATATTTGTTCTTCCCCCCTTGGCTGGATTCTGGTTTGGATTGATATTTCTTCTATTTTACCTTCTTTCCCTTTCCAACCAATGCAAATTTTTCGTCATCCTCACCCTTGGATGAAGTCCCATAAATGGTATTATGACTTATTTCCTATTATACCAAATTGCACCATAATCATTCCCAATTCAGTAGTTTCTCCCTCCTGTTCACCGAATCTTGGTAGTCATGCCATCTCTTGGGAAGGATTAGAAGTTCTAGGCTTACCAAGTCATATTCTGCAACATTAACACCAACCCCGCCAATTTCATCATGAACTTGTGTGAACCTACTCAGATACTACATAATAGTGTCATTCTTCTACACCTTGATATTTCCAAATTTATCCTTAAGCACTAGCTTCCTATGGTCACTACTATTCTCTAATGATTCTGTTAGTGTTTTCAAAATCACAAATCTATTTTATTTTATGTGGAGATTTGAGACAATGTGATCTCGTATTCCCTCCAACTTTATTCAACTCACCTTGGCTACATATTTATTCCACTGAGAAAGGTTAAGGCATCATATATTTTTCATTTTGAAACACATGTGTGGATGTATTCTAGCAATCCATTATCATCCAATACCACCTCCATGTGATCCTTCCATGCAATGAAATTAAAGTTTCATTCTAAGGCATACTCTAGTCTTAGCTTGTTGAAGATCATTTTCTCAAATCTGAAGAGATCCTGCTAAAATGAACTAGAAATTTGATTCTCCTGAGAAAAAACCTTGAAATAAATGCTCTAATGTGAATCCCATTATGATACCATATAGAAATTATGATGTATATTTCCAACAACTCATGAAATTTTAATCAAAATCACAAGACACAAACCCACTCTATTGTTTTGAAACATTTAATTCACCATTTAGAACATCAATAGAAAACATGAAATGATAAATAACACACACACACACAATATTTTTTCTGGGGAAAGAAATATGCTAAAAAACCCAATTCCTGATTGCATTCATATGATGAATAGAAATCTATTAAAATTTCTTTTCTCATCTAAGCACAACCTACAAGTGAGTAACTAATATCTCTACTCATTGAGAATCTCTGAACCAGACCTATTCATTTTTTTCCTCTGTTGGAGCACCTATTTCCTTACACAATTCCTTGAGAAATTAAGCCCCTATTATTTATGAAATTCTACCAAAATGATTGCACAATTCCCAAGGTTGATAATATGACTGCATGCAACACTTCTACACCAAGACTAGTCTAGAAATGATGTGACACTACCCTAAAATCTCCATCGTAGCTGGGGAACTCGAATTCTCTACATGCACTATATATTTTTGGCTCGTTGATTAGTTAACTAGATGATCATTGATTTTGACTGAAATCCCAATGCACAACTTCCCTTCCACTAGTTCCTCCAACAATTAGAACTAGTTTCATTGAAATCAACTTGAAATAATTGACCTTAATTGCTACGAATTAGCAATCACACATGCTTAACTAGAATCTAACTCCTTTAACCTTAATTTACTAAGCTCGCTGAGTGAAAAGACCCATGTCACCTCAATTAACTACATCCAAGTTGTCTACTGATGTGGAAATTCAAAATTTCTCAATTTAATCAAGGAAAAAACAAATTGAGAATTTTTTTATGCATTTTGTTGTAGGTGGGAGTGGCAAGGGGCTAAAAAAATCTCTACATAATATTTTGTTGGTAGAATGTGACTATTAATTTTAGAAATTTTCACATCGTATATCATATATCGTGATTTGAAAACCTTTCTAATGTGCAAGGAAGGGATATGTGTAGGAGAGAAGATGTGTAGAGCTCTGATTTTTAGAGCTATAGATCTTTGCAGAATCAAATCCAATAGCAGGGCGAATGAGTTATGATTTTGATGAGTGCTGACACATTATTTTATTACTTTATCCAATGGTGTTAGAAACTTTAGAGACAGGATGAGAGAAAACTTTAATTAGTTTTTTCTATGGTAGTGCCAATCTATTAATTTCAAAAACATAAAAGTACATAGTTTACAGGTGGGGTTGGTAATCTACGCTTAATCAATCCCTGCCTTTGTTACACTGTTTCTTAGGTTCATGCCATAGTTAAGGGAGGGAAAGAAGGGTATTTAGACCTAAATATTTCTTCTTAAGCCAAAGGGTGAATCCGTAAATATATGAACCACATTTTAGTTAAATGTGGCAATGAAATTTGATGTTTCAATTTTTTTTCTGAATTGAAACCCTGAAATTGATATATGTGAATGAAGAAGTAATGCTTGCTCTTTTTTTAAAAATATAGAAAATATATGTTTTGACAATTTTTTGAAGTGAACAAATTAAAAACATTTTTTTTCCCAAAATTGTTTTTCACCTTTTACCTAAAATGTAAAACCAAGAACACTCCTCTTCTGAATAAGGAAACATCTAGAGAGTGCACACATTAATTTTTTATTTTTCAGTTGTGTAGCTTTAGAGATATATTTTAATCTTTGGGGGCCTTGAATTTTCGAGATAAAATGTTTTGTGGAAGTTTTAGAATGATAAAAATGAGAAAATGAAAAAAGTTATTCATTGTATAGAGAATTTAATGCTGAAGATATATGCACCAACTCCACCACTTTCCATGGAAGAGATGAAATAATTTCACTTATTGAAAAGTTGAAGTTCCATGAAAACTAACAAAAATGGGGTAGGATTATTAATTTTCAATCCCTTGATTGAGGTTTAATCCTCATCAATTATTTTTTTTAATTCCTTGAAATCTCTTAAGTGTGGTATATTAAACCCTTTAATCACGTTTATTTTCAAATATATACATTTTTTTGGTTTAAAAGTCTTGATTGATGTTTTAAGCCCTTGATTAAGGTTTCAAAACATGATTGAGCGTTAAAAACTTGATTGATGTAAATTGTTGTTGGAAGGTCCACATGAGACATTTTCATGTGCATGGCTTGCCAAAACATGGGACCGATATTCACAGGTTCACTATCAAGTGCCGTGGAAATCCTTGAGTTACCACCAGATTATATATTTATTGGTTATGAATTTCCTCCAAGGGTTATCTGGGAAAGATTACTAAATTTTACAACAGGAAGACATCTAGAGATATAACCTTATGCACTAAATGATGCTTATCTCATTTCATATGAAAAACACCTAAAATCTACCAAATATTGCATATGGGTGCATATTTTCAGTATGAGTTGTTTACAAAGGTTCAATGATATTAATGGGTCTTTCCATCTTGATAATGGTGAGGAAAGTATAAGAAGGGCATTGTGAATTTAAAAAATATTATTGGGCTCAAGCATGGTAAGATATGTAGTGGCACACGACATAGGACCTATTTATGGGATTTTTGGTCTCTTAGTGAGATATGGTTATCGTTATTTAGTTTTGGGAATTAATGATGGATCTATGAGCCCAAATCATGGTAAAAAACGCATACAAGTTATGTATATGGAAAAATAAACCTTCTAGGTTGCAAGTATTATGAACATAGAATTCAACCATGACACATGTCCGCTCTGTATAGTCTCTAACACCCAAGTAGTATTCCTTCTATGATTAGACATAGAAGGTATGGGCCTAGGGTCTTGACTATGCCTAGGAGAGAAAAGTAGGTCTTAATGCTAAAGATTTATGTTTGAAACATAAGTCATAAAAATGAAGCAAAAGGAAGCCTCACATAGTTATGAATTTATTTAATAAAAAACATGAGCATTACTATTAATTCACATACATTCTTGTAAATTCAAAAAATTATGGTCTTTCCTCTTTTACTATATTTGTTAGATGAGTTAGCTACTTTGTTTCTAGCTTCAAATTAGCAAAAAATTTTGTTCGAGTTACATAAAAAAAAAAAATCTATTTTTGTAACATCCTATTCTTATTTCTATTGTCAACCAAGTATTTTAGATATAATCTACATTTTCATCAAGGATGAAATTGTGCACTCTTTAAATATTTGTATGAAGATACAAGATATTTGGTCATCTCAATACAAAATATATGAGCATATAGACTAAAAAGTAACATACCACAATTAGAAGAATGTATTGTTTTTAGTTTATCAAATTTTCATAAATGAAAGTGATTTATATTCCATAAACAAAACTAATTTTCATGCCATATCCTAATAAATTGTGCAAGTAAACATAATAAGTCCTAGTCAACATATTGATATTTTCTATATTTCCATTACAACTAAAGCGTCATGACACAAAAGCATTAATTTGAATCATGTCAACCCAACACATGAAATGGCATAAGAGATCATAGCAAAAATATTGTAATACAAATACGATTTCAAAAGTTAATTCTAGTAGAGGACTTGTTCAAATTTAATACACAAAGTCTAAGTGGAGCTTGAGAGACAGGTTATGGATATATGATAAACTTCTTTGGATTTAAAGGCGCAAATGCTCATATGAATTCCCTATATCCCCTTTCTCAATTAGGATAAGCGATGGGGCCGTATTGATCCTAAAACAATGTATGATATTACAAACTCTTATATAATATGAATGTTTTTATTAGATTAGAATTTACTATGAAAATGTTTCACAAAGGGTGCATGTCCTTCACATGAACAACTTGAGAACATTTAAAATTTATTTTGGAATTGTCACTATGCTTATTGCTATCGCAATTTTGTTTAGAGCAAGTTGAAGTACACTTTCCTGAGTAATATACACTAGAAATGGACTTTGTTAGAGAATGAGGATTCCATTTAAGTGTAATATAACAAAAAAATATACCTCCCTAATGGACACATATATTATCTTGGGTCAACACCCCCACTACCATTCAACTTCATATTGCTCGGGTCTTGGGTTTTCAACGGAGCTCCTTCCCCTCCAAGTATCTGGGTGTTCCTCTTACTGACAAGCCCCTTTCCTCTTTAAAATGGGAAACTCTCATCTCTAAACTCAAAAATAAGACTTCCAGCTGGACCTTCAGATCTCTTAATCTCGCTGAGAGACTAATCCTTGTCATGTCTATCCTTCAAGCCATGCCCATCTATCTCTTCTTGGAAATTACTGCTCCTAGATCTTTTTCCAACCATATAAGAACCATTCAAAGGGACTTCCTTTGGAAAGGTAAAGCTGACAAAGGCCATTGGTCTCTGGTCGCTTGGGATAAATTCTGCTACCCCAAGGCTCCAGGGGGTCTTGGTCTTCAGGATCCTGATCTCCTTGGCAAAGCCTTAGGTCCCAAAACTTGGTGGAGATGGCTGTCAAGTGCCTCAACCAACTGGGCTCAACTCTGGAAGGCTAAGTACACTCCCACGACTCCATGGGACTCTCTCATCAGGTTCCCTGGGAGTCTTAAATGATCTCCAATGTGAATAAGGCTTGGGAAAACAGTTGGATTATTCATTAGCATTGTTTTTGGAAAATAGGCAGTGGTCAAAAAGCTCTTTTCTGGGAGGATGCATGGGAGCAAAACCCCAGATTGGATATGGAACACTACAGATGCCTAAAAAAACACTTGGAGGAGAAAGACAAAAAGAAAGTCAGGGACTACTGGAAGTAGGAAAATAATGTGGGATGGAAGGAGTGGGAGAATTTCAAAGACATCCACCCTATTCATCTCCACAATTCACTTAATACTCTTATGCTAGATCTTAGAAAAAGGCAGATACAAAAAGAGGAAAGCCCTGACCTTCTAAGATGGGGAAATAATTCATTAGGAACCTTCAGCATAAAGGAAGCCTACAACTAGTTATGACATTCAACTTACATTCAAGAGGACAAAAAATGGAAAATATTGTGGAACAGACAGCACTGGCCAAAGATCAAACTCTTCCTCTGGATTTTGACACACAGGAAAACTCTTACATGGGAAAATATTCAAAGAAAAGGTTTTGAAGGCCCTTCGGTCTACAGTCTTTGCATGACGGACAATGAATCAATTAATAATATTTTCAACACTTGTCCTTTTGCCTCGAATATTTGGTCTTGGTTCCTTCTCGTTTTTAAGGTCTCGAATCAGAATATACTTTCCATCCATACCACCCTGGACAATTGGAGTTCCGATTTCTCTAGCCAACCTCTGGTTAATCTTGCCTGGACTCTCCTTCCAGGCATCATATGTTGGGTCATATGGAAGGAGTGTAACTCTAGAATTTTCAGGAACGTGGCTTCGGCAGAAGAGCAGAGCATCTTCAGAATCAAAAGCATCATGAGAGAATCAGCCTCAATTGCTAAGCTCCAGGATGCCACCAACCCGCCTTCTATGCAAGACAAAAGGATTTTATCTCTCCTTGATCTTCCGGTTCCCTGCTGTGCCTTCTCTCCCCCCTCTTCTTTGCTCTCCCCTTCGCCCCTAACTGTTTGGTCTCCTCCAGATCCCCCTCTTCTCAAGTTAAACTATGATGGAGCTTCCAAGAATGACCCGAGTCTCGTGGGCTTTAGTGGAGTGTTTCGAAACGCTCAGGGTATAATCAAATGGATATAATATGGCAACTTAGACCATAACACCAACAATGTGGCTAAATTTCAGGCTTTGGCTCATGGTCTCGAAATTGCTAAGCAGAATAACTTCTGGCCCCTCTTGGTGGAAGGGGATTCTCACATCGCTACTCATGCTTGCAGGAAAATTCAGTAGGGTAGGAATCTGGAGAAAATCTCTACGGGATGGTACATCAACAGGCTTCTCCAGCGTATAAATGAAAACATAAAAGCTACAAGGGGGATCTCCTTCCACGCAGTCTGGCGGAAGGCCAACAGTTTGGCCAATTTTCTGGCCAATCGAGGGGTCATCTTGCATGGGGGAATTGTTTCCAGGGATTGGACCTCCCTTGAGGATGATGACATAAGGGCTAACTAGAAAGAAAGTAGCAGAAACGACTTGAGCAAGGTTGGAGCCCATTCCCAGCTGCGAATTTCTGAAAACCTTTACGTTAATGTTTCGATCCATGTGCCAATTCATGCTCCCAGTGTGCGATCTCACAGGCAAGAGATCTAATCTCAGATCAAGCGGGTATGCCTTCCATCATTCTACAATGAATCTGCATGTTTCTATTAATTTCCCTCCCATGTGCTCTTGTCCTGGGATGATGCTATGCTTCCACTTCATTTTCCCTCAACTCCTTTCTCACACTATTTATCTCACCCCCTGCATGCATCCTCCTCACTCTGCTTTCGACAAGCCCCGTATTTTCCCCCTCGCTTCTCCTTTGGTTTCCCCTGATTCCCTACGTCTCTTCCTTCCAGCCCCTTTCCTTGGCCTTTTCATGGATCCTCCCCGTAGGCACCCACCTCCTCCCCCCTATCCTCCAAGGTGCAGTCGCACCTCCTATTGGGACAATCTTGCCAGATCTCCCACATCTCGCTCCGAGATCAGGAAGCTACCCCAGATCATTTGCAAGATTTCTTCACTGGTTTGGATGCTGCTGTGGTGGAGAGTCGTCGGGCCACCCCGATGGAAGCTGTTGATGCATATTTTCAGTGGATTCCGGACCCTGGGCTCACCAGGAGTAGGGAGAACCTCTTCACTAGAGTGATTGACCTGCATTGGCACACCAAGACGCTCCTTTTCCTTGTGCTTCAAGAGCAGAAAAATATCAGCAGGAATTTGGAGAAGAAGATTCAGGCCCTCTCTCAGAAATTTGAGACCTTTGTCCGCACGGTTCATCACCTTCACTTCGTTGAGAGCTCCTTGCCTCACTACGAAATTTTGAAGAACCGCTCCAGACTGCATCAAAGTGCAACGGTCAAAGTTGAGGCTGGCCCTTCACAAAACTCCCCTCCGATTGCTGGTCCTTCTCGCTGCTCCCCCACTGCTGGGCTGGACGGCACTCCTGAGCGGCCAATAAACATTGACGTGGAGGGCTTTGAGGCTGCTGAGTCAGGGGCTCCTCGTGATCTGTAACTCTCACTGTTTTCTTCGTTTTGTTTATGATTTACCTTTTTGTCGGTCTTGAGCCTCAGTGCTCACTTTTCGCTGTCTTGAGCCTGCGTGCTCTTTTTTGGTCGATGGAGGATTTTTTTCTCCCCACCCAGCTTCACCTTCCCTGTTCTTCCTCTCCCTGGGTGTGGGATCCTTCCTGATCTGTACTGGTCCTTGGTTAATCGCCTTGTAGGCTCGTCTATGTAACTATATTTGTTGATTAATGTGAATAGACCCTCCATAACTTACAAAAAAAGAAGTAAAATTAGAGATTTAATTCCACTAAAGACTAATGAATTTATGGCTACATTTGTAAATTAACAATTATATTTCTAGAAATAAACATTGCAAATATAATCTTTTTGAAGCCTAAAATGAATATTTCTTAATACAAAATTAAGCCTTACACATTAAATTTAAAGCATGACATATATGTCATTTATTACTTCTATTTTTCTCAACCTATATGTCATTACATATATGTCATTTCTTATAATATAATTTTATATTTAAATGGTATAAATAAGCATATTAAATTATTTTAAGTAAAATTGATTTACATATTAATATTATTTAATGTTATATTTAATAAATTTTTTATTTTAAAAAATAAATAGTTAACATTATTTATTTTATTATACAGTTAAATTTGAACATTTTTAATTGTTATTAATTTTGTTTGATTAAAAATAAAAAAAAACAATTTAAAGTTATAAATATAAGATTACAATATTTTAATAAATTAAAAGTTTTTATGTCTAAATAAAGAAAAAATACAATTTCATTAATAATTACATCACTCTATTCTTAAAATTGTTATGCAAAAAAATTCAAACAAACAAAACTTTAAACAGGTTAATAATATTGTGTTTTATAAATTTCAATTGTTATTCAAATTTGTTTATTACCTTACATCAACAACAATATTTTATATTTAATTGAGAAAAAACAAGAGATTTGTAAATATTTTTAAATTTCTGCTTATGAAACCCATATAACATTTTTGAAAAGAGACCAGAGATATCTTAAGTCGAAAATCCCACGTCTATTGATATTGGTACTGCATTATATCAATACTAAATTATCTTAAGATCAAGAACGTAGATCTACTTTAATTTAAAAACAAAAAATTAACAAATCTATAAATATCATTTCAGCAAAATCCCATATAACGTATATATATATTCCTATATAACATTTTAAAAAAGAAAGAGATAACTTAAAGTGAAATAATTGGCATGCCATGAACAATACAAACCACACTGAAAACCCGAAATCTATGTGAACTGAGTCTTTTTTTTTAAATTCCTGGTACAGTAACATCTATGACACTGCACAACTATCCATCATCTCTGATGGAACATACTCGACTTATGAAACACCACTTGGAGACGCTACTACTGTCAGAGACACTATATATTAAATCAGGTGTGGCAGCTGCAAGTACCGCACTGGCAATTGGGGCCGCACTTGCAGTCGTTCTCCAGAGATACATTTCCACCATGCCTGTTTACACCAAATCCAAAATAGGTTCAATTATCATATCATCTTCAAACCATAATTCCTAATTTTATTATACAGAAATGCAACTTATAACAACTACATGTAACACAATACCCCAAAATCGAACACATGACAAACTGCACGAAAAAGGAGAGAGATTGATAAAAAAATTGAGATAGACAAAAACAACTGTAATGAGAGGAAACATACGTGCACTGGCTCGTGGCGAGGAAACAAATACTTTTCAGTCTATTGGCCCATAAATGCACCTGGGCAAGTAAATGCCCACCTTTGGATTAAAGCAAGTACACCATCCAACCGTGGGCATTTATTTGCCAGATGCATTTATGAGCCAATAGACTGAAAAGTATTTGTTCCGTTGCGACATGTTCGCAACAACAATGATGCCTTCACTTCTAACTTCTCAAATTCAGCCACAGCCCGGAGGCCTGGGGAAGCGGACTCCTCGAAAGTGATGAACTCGGCGGGCAGTCGAAGCCGTCCAACTTTGAGAAAGCTAAGGGGAAGGCATCTTCTGAACTCAATAAAGCCGATCAGCACGTCATTTTTAGGGCATAGAAGGTTGATTGGCTCTATGGGGCAATGAGAAGAATCTCACATTATTATCATTATTGAGATGGTTACCACCATTGATTTTAATGGCGCGCTTCTCCGTCCTATACAAATCTAATATATTATTGCGTGGGAATAGGAAACCTAACGTTTGATTTCCAGGGTACATTTATTCCGACATACGTCTTACTCCAAGATGATGGGACTCTGATACATATATGAAGAGTTTTCAAATTTCCAACTGACTCTACGTAACATAGGGGTATTTTGCTAAAATAATTATAATGGCTTGAGCTCTTCTTTTGAAGTTATAATGATAATGGCTTGAGGTCTTCTTTTGAAGTCTGGAATGTTGACATAGGATTCTTTTTGATAAAATGTGATAACATGTGGAATGGCCATATATTCGTAGAATTAATAAATTTTTATTATTTTGATATTTGATTTTATTTAATGAGTTAATTTGTACTTAAATTATAACTAAAATTAATTTTAAGTTTTATTTAAAAGTATATAATTTTATTTGACTTAATTTTGGTCATGATGATGAGGAACCTTGTTTTTTTTTTAATGATACTATTAATTGTTTTTTTTTTAATGATACTATTAATTGGATTTAATTTTACTTATTGAGTTTAAATAAATGTATAAATATATTGAACATTATAATGCTAAGTACATCTTGAATGTTCATATAACAAGTGTATGAGGTTGTAGCTTGTTAAAGGGATATAGGCACTTAGAGTAAACAAAAACATGTGGTTTCAATGACAATGTATCTTAGTTTGACATCATGAATCATTATTGGGATCATGATTGGAGGTTTCTAACATTTGAGTGGGATACAAGTGTTATGAGTAGGTTTTGTACATTGGAAATGGGCTTCAAGTTTTAAACATGGATTGTGAGAGGAAAGAATAAGAAGCTTAAGCCTTAAATGAAACTTCTAGAGGATAACACTTGGGCTTAGCCCCTAAATTCCAATTCTTGAGCACAATCTTCATCAACAACACATACAAAGCATAATACATACCCTCCCTAGGGAAATTTAGCATTAAAGTTGGATATATATGCTATTGTGAGCCTTTCCATATTGGGGATGGGCCACAATGCGTTGAACATGATATAAATGTGCTTGATGGGTTCTTGAGTACCATCACTAGGTTAGTTATCCAAATGAACATGTTTAGATATCTAACCAAGATCATGGGAGAAGAATAATGGTATCCATACCTTAGGGAATCATTTTCAAGCTCAAACACCATGAACAACACATAATACCCATGAAATGTCTAGGGCTATAGGGTTGAACATGTTCTTCAACAACCTCATGAGATTTTTCTAAGACATCTTTGCGTTAGTAGAGAGATATAGATGCCATGAACCACAACATATCCCTTGAATGAGAATGTGTGTTGACCTCACACAATGAATCATTCTTAGGACCATGGTTTATGTTCTTTAACATATAATAAGGACATGGGTGTGTTGGGTAACTTTAGTTCGCTGGAAATGGGTTGCAAGGTCAAAAGATGGTTAGTGGGAAACAAGGGAGTTAAGCTATAAATGAGCCTTCTAGAGATCAAGTGCTATGGTTAATAGAGGAAAACATTTCCTCCTTATGCCATAAATACCAGTTCTTTAGCTCAATAATATTAGAAAACACTTCTAAAATAGAATAAAAATAATATTTAGGGGGTTCTTAGCATTAAGTTTATATATATATATATATATATATATATATATATATATATATATATATATATGCCATAATGAGTTTTTTTGCGTTGAGGATTTGTTGTATGGAGATGAACATGGTAAATGAATGGAAAAAATTACGAATGATGTTATTGAATCTTCTTGGGATCAAGAGTCTTAAATGATTCGTAGAACCAACACTTGAATCTTTGATATGGGTTTTTGGTAGGATTTTGAGTGTAATTTGGGTGCCATGAATAGGATTTATGCAATGGAAATAGGTTTGAATGACTAAACACAGTCAAGGTGGTAAGCAAGTGCCTTAAACCATAATTGAACAATCTGAGACTCAAGTATTATGAACATACCCTACACATAGTGACACAAGGCTGCACTAAGGGGTATTTTCCCTAAGAGTTGGATATGGGTTGCACTAAATGTTTCACGCATTATGGTTGGGTATTCAGGCTTTGCCTATATATTTGTTATAGAAAAAGACATTCACGACCTTGATATTGGTAAAGGAAGGGAAATAACTTGACCTCATTCCAAAAATAACTACTACATGAGCGCATGTCAGTTTGTGGGTCATTATCATGATGAAACATTGAAAATAATTATCTTCAAACTTTATTTAATATTTTCATGATCAAGAGCCTTGAACAAATATGCAAATGAACAAACATGAACCTTGTAGGAGTTCTTTTACCTCTCAGTACTAGACATGTACCATGGGTTTTTTTGGGCATATGAAATGTGTGTCAAGGAATAAACATGGTCAGGGGGTAAGAAATGAAATGAATACCTTATTGAACATTCTCAAACATAAGCACCATGAACAACACCAATAAGAAATTACACAAGCCTTCTCTAAGGAGTATTTCACTTCTAAGTTGAATATGGGTGACATTATGTGGTATTAGGAATCATAGATTAAACTTATGTTCATGCCATAGTTGAGGAAAGGAAAAAAGTGAATCTAGCCTTAAAAAATTCTTCTAAGGCTAAAGGGTGAATCCTTAAATATATGAAGCAATGAAAATTCGATGTTTCACATTTTCTTCTTTGAAATTAAAACCTTGAAACTCATACATGTGAATGAAGTAATTTATTTATTTATTTATTTATGAAACCTATTTTTTATTATTTTATTGAAGTGAACAAATTAAAAACAAATTTTCTTTTCCAAAATTGTTTTTCACATTTTACCTAAAATGTAAAACTAAAAATGCTCCTTTTCTAAATAAAATATATCTACACACTGCACACACATATTTTTAAATTCTTTAGTTGTGTAATTTTAGAGATATATTTTCGTGTTTAGGAAGGCTTGATTACTGGAGATAAAATTATTTGTATAAGTTTTAGAATGAGAAAAATTAGAAAATTAGAATTTTTTTTCATTGGATATAGAATTCAATGATGAATATATATGCATCAATTCCACCACTTTGCATGAAGAGATGAAAGAATTCCACCCATTGAAAAGTTGAAGTTCCATGAAAACTTACAAAACTGGGGAAGGATTATTAGTTTTCAAGCCCTTGATTGAGGTCTAACCCTAAATCATAGTTTTTTAAATGCCTTGAAATCTCTCAACTATGGTACTTTTAACAACCATGATCAAGGTATTTTTCAAATATATAATTGTTTTTAGTTTAAAAGTCTTGATTGATCTTTTAAACCCTTGATTAAGGTTTCAAAACTTGGTTGAGGGTTGAAAACTTCAAGAAGGAAAAATCTTGATTGACTGTCGACATAAGCCATTGTTATGTGCACATATTTTCAAATATTGGGGCCAATATTCATAGGTTCACTATCAAGTGCCATGGATATCCTTAAATAAATAGATTAAAGCTCTGTTGGTTATGAATTTCCTTCATGGGTGATGTGAGCACCATGACTAATTTGTGCACCAAGAATGCATCTAGAGATCTAACCAGTATTGTTAGAAACAAGAACAACCTTATGTCTAAGTAATTCTTATCTAATTTGCTACAAAAAACACCTACAATTCACCAAATATTGCTTTACGTGTGCATAATTTCAATATGATTTGTTTACCAATGGACACTATGATGTTTTCAATGATATTGATGGGTGTTTCCATCTTGATAATGGTTAGGAAAGTACAAGAAGGGCCTTGGGAATTTAACGAAGATTATTAGGCTCGAGCATAGTGAAATATGTATTGACACATTGCATAGGAGATTTTTGTGGGATATTTGGTCTCTAAGTGTGATATTGTTGTAACTTTTTTGGTTTTGGTAATTAATGATGCATCTACAAGCCTAAGCCATACTAAAAAATGAATAAAAGCTCCTTATGTGGGAAAATAACCTTCTAGGTTGCAAGTACTATGATCATGGAATTCAACCATGACACATATCCTCTCTATAGAGTATATAACTCCCAAGTAGTATTCCTTGTGCTTTTAGGCATAGAAGTGATGGACCTAGGGTACTGACTATGCCTAGGAGAGAAAGAAGATCTTGATGCTAAAGATTTATATTTGAAACATAATTCATAATAATAACGGAAAAGGAAGTCTGGCATAGTTATGAATTTACGTAATAAAACACTTGAGCATTATAATTAATGCACATTTATTCATGTAAATTCAAAAAATGGTGGGCTTGTGTTTTTTCCTTTATGTGTTACATGAGTTAGTTACTTTGTTTTAGGCTTCAAGATAATAAATGTTGTTGTTCTATCTTCCTAAGCAAAACTAAATCCATTTTTTTAACAGCCTATTCTTATCATTATCGTCAGCCATGTTTTTTTAGATATAATCTTCATGTTCATCAAGGATGAAATTGTGAACCCTTTAAATATATGTATGAAGATACAAGATATTTCGTCATTTCAATAAAAAATACATAAGAATGTAGACTAAAAAGTAACCTACTTCCATTATAAAAATGCATTTTTTTTTAGTTCATCAATTTTCCATAAATTAAAGTGATATATATTCTAAGAACGAAGCTCTTTCTCACATCATATCCTAATAAGTTGTGCAAGTACATATAATAACTAGTTAATAGATTGTTCTTTTCGAGATTTTCATTACAACTAAAGTGTCATGAGAGGGAAGCATTAACTTGCATAATGAAAACCCAATACATGAAATGTCATAAGAGATCATAGCACAAACAATGTAATATAAATGTGAGCTCCAAAGTTAATTCTAGAAGATGACTTGTTCAATTTTATTACGCAAAGTCGGGGTGAGCTTGAGAGATAGGTTATGGAGATATGATAAAATTGTTTAGTTTTAAAGGCCCAAATTCTCTATCAATGGCCTATAGCCCCTTTCTCATTTTAGAAGAAACTATGGGGCCTTATTGACAATAAAACGAAATGGATGATAAAATTTTCTTTGTATGATATTACAAACTCTAATTTAATAGGAGTTATTTTTATTAGATGCATGTTCTTCTTGTGGCCAACTAGAGTCCATTTGAAATTTATTTTGGAATATTCATTATGCTCATTTGTATTGCAATTTTGTTTAGAAGAAGTTGAAGTAAACTTTCCTCAGTAAGATCCACTAGAAAGGGACTCTATTAGGGAATGAGGATTCCATTGCAGTGAAAATATAACAACATAATTTACTTCCCTAATGGACACATATATTATATTTGCTCAAAACAAGGAAATATTTTCTATAATTAGGACAATTATCTTGACCATATACATTTAACAAAGACTTCTTGCACTATCAGGGATGTTATTTATATATTGTCTAAAATTAAAGGATGGGTATCTTGACAATAGACATTAAAAAATAACTACCTTTGATGTCATGGATGTCCTTTCTACCTATAATGTCAAATTTCATGTTTTAAAAATTATAAATTATATATAAAAATTAAAAGTAAAATTGGAGATTGAATTCGACTAACAACTAATATATTTATGACCAAATTTATAAATTAACCATTATAATTATATTTCTAGAAATAAACATTGCAAAAATATGATCTTTATGTGACCTAAAATGATTATTTTTTAATACCAAACTAAGCCTTGCACTTTAAATTTGAAGCATTACATATATACATATATCTCATTTCTTACCTCTAATTGTCTCAACCTTACTTAGATCTAATATCTTAGATTTTATTATGTCTCAACAACATATATAAAATGAACCTAAAACCACATAATGCTTCTAAGTGTTTATATTCTCATTTAGATTTTAGTACTCTATTTATTTTAATTTTCTAATTAATTTTTAAAAATTTAAAATAAAAACAAAAAGTCATGATTTCAATTTTGAAATTAATTCATATTAAAAAAAATTATTATAAATTTAAATTGATTGTGATATATTGTAAATTAAAATTAATTAAGATAATTTAAGTTATTACTGTTTAATATTAGATTTTGTGATTTTTTTTTTAATTTAATTTAATAATCCGAAATCAACAATAAATTTAATATTTAAATAGGATATGTAATTACATTAAATTACTTTGACTAAAATTGATTTTAATATTAAAATTATTTAATAATATTTTTATTATTCAATGTTGGAACACCTAATCCTCCATGGGTAGGCGTGGAATGCGAAAAGTCACAATGGAGTCCAAGTGACCTTGGAATGTGAAACCAAGAGTCACACCATTGTACTATAAATGTACATCATGTATAATGGAAAATTAAGAGAGTTGCACGCTTATCCTTCATTGTGTGTTAAGTCTCTTGTTGTGTGTGTGTTTAACATGGTGTTTAACACGGTATCAGAGCTGATACATTCATAACCAGCTCAACCTTGAGTGAGTCATTTGTGTTTATGGCCTGTGCATATCTGCAAAAATTCTTGGCATTTTTGCAGCATTTAGAGAGTTTCTAGAACAGACATTTTGTCGCATTTAGAAAGTGGTTTTGAAGAAGAGAAACACTGGTTTTGAAGAAGAGCAGCACTATGCATTTTGCAGGTTTTATAAGTGCAAATCATTCTGCAATTTCTGCTTTTAATTTCTGCATTGAAGAGCTGCTGGAAAATAGTATTTCAAAGTTGGTTTCTGAAAGAAAAATTTCTGAGTTTTTTCATTGAAAATTTTCTGCAATTCTGGGTTTTTCTGCTGCTGGAAAATATTCTTTGTTGCTAGGGTACTGGAAAAATTTCTGGGTTTTATTAGCAATTTTTTCAATATGCTACTATTTTACTGCTTTAAAATTCTTCTTTTGCCCTGTTCTATTCTACTGTTTTAATTCAAAAAATTTAAAAAAAAATTTAAAAAAATTTAAAAATTCTAAACCTACGGCCTTTCTGCATATACTCCCTCACTCTCCCTGCACTCTCAATCCTACAGCTCTCTCAACCCATATCCCAACCCCCCTCAACGCTCCCCCTTACCCACTCTTGAAACCCCGGCCCCCCATTGCTCTACGTCATCCCTGATCTGTCCTCCCTCACGGCCTACGACCGTCTCTCTCACACTCCCCTTCCTCACAACCCCACACCCCCTCTCCTACGCAGCCCACGGCCTCCCCCAACCCCTCAACCCGCACCCTTATCACTCCTACCTGACCCCTCTCACTCCACGGCCACCTGAACCCCATTCCCTATGCTACCAATCTGCCCGCTCTACCCAACTCTCACCCCCGCATCCCCCTTACAACTCGCCATCCTCTGCCCTTCCTCGTTCCCCCTCTACACAAACCCAATTCACACATAGCCGCCCCCTCCCTACGCCAACGCTACCTCTCTGCCCTCCCTACCCGTCTCTCTACCCACGGTCATCTGGCCCTCTCTCCCCCCGAGTCCCCACGACTACCCACTCGCCTCGCTCGATTCCCATCACTCTATTCTACCAGCGCTCACAACCTCGGCTTAACCCCGCCCCCTCTCTGCGTCTCTCCACCCTCATCCCATCCCATCCTCCACTCTCGGCCGTCACTACTTATACCGCGCCCTCCCTTTGGCTACGCCCTATTATTCAATGCTTGACCCTTATGCATTTTTAAAAATTCCCCCTCCCTTTTAAATTTCGATTTTTAATTAATCCCCATTTGATGAATACCCATTCTAATTAATCTTTTTTTTTAATTAATTCTTTTTTTTAATAAAATTCCCTCTGAAATATACCTTTCCCTAATTTACTTTCCCACAGTTTCCCAATTTAAAATTCCAGCTTTTTAATTTAAAAAAAAAAAAATTTCAGTTACACCTTTCCCTAGATCTACTTTCCCCAGATAAACCCTTCCCAAGTAGTCAAATCCCCCAGCAAAAATCTTCCACTTTTATTACCTACCCCATTAAACACCTCCCCTAGTTTTACCTCTGTTTTCCCTAATTTTTTTTTATTTTTTTTATTTAAAAAAAAAAAAAGAGCAGAGAGAGAGGAAGAGAGGAAATGAAAGGCAGAGAAAGAGGAAATGGCATATGAGGCAGATGGATTTTCTACATAGAAGAGGAAAGTGAGATTTTCATTGTGATTTGAAGGGTGATGTGAAGACAAGTTTGCCATTATTTTTAAAACAACTCTTTGAAGAAGATAAAAATCAAAAGCCTTAAAGGCTTCTTGCACAAGTGTTTTCGCTACACATTCATACAAATATTTTGTAGAAATATTGTACTGAACTGAAATTGTATTACATCTTCCTTCATAGTTGCAGTCAAGACTTGAAGTGTAAATTTGAGTTGTTGGAAAAATTATTGATTGTCCTCCATCATTTGAGGAGCATATTTTGTACTTTGAGATTTCCATAGTTGGAAATTCTTTAGAGTCATTTGTAGTTTTTGAAAGGAGGTTGAGTCACATTGTAAACGGGTGCATTTTCAGTTTAAGCCGACACCCTTTATTTTTGAGCCTAAGTTGTTGAAAAATGGCTAAAATCAATTAGGCATTAGAGTTTTTGAATAACCTCATTCATTCCAATGTTGATTATATGATAAAAATGAGCAAGGATGTTCTTTGTAACATTCAAATTTGTTTGCAAGATGCACAAGAAAAGATTGATTTTTTGCAGTTGGAATCTCAGCTTCAGCAAGATGAACTTAAGCAAAAGAGTCACCATTCTGAACCTGCTTCTATTCACAATATTGAGAAGGACTCCAATCAGCTGCAAGTGAGTAAAGTTGCAGTTGATTCACATTCAGTTCCTTGTAGAAGAGAGGATTTACATGCAGATGCAGCAGTTCAACCTGTACTTCTCAAGCCCATCATCAGACCTTGGGAAGAGCTTGTCCACAACAAGCACCGAACTAGTCTTGGATATGACAAGGATGTGTCCTTTCATATTCCAGACTACACCAAGCCCATCATATTTCAAAGTGCCAGATTCCTGTATGATAGTTCACATGCAGCTGTTTCAGATCCTCCTCCACTTCCACAACAACAAATTGAAAAATTCCAACACTGTGATCGAGTTGGACATATGAAAGATCATTGTTTTTATCTTCATCCATGCAAGCACTGTGGTCGCCACACCCATTATTCAGAAAAATGCTTCAAAAGCAAGCCTTTTGCAAGAGAAAAGATTCATCTTCGATGGATCGCTTCTTGGCAATGGGCATCAGTAGCCAAGAAGTTGTTTAAGACACATGTTAGAACTTGTTCATAGATATTGAACGAACTTGTTGTTGAGTTTTCGCCATCATCTCACCTTGTCCCTGACAGGGTGGAAAATGGTGGTCATGTACAAGCTTCGACGTCAGATCAAGCGAGCCTGAGCCACAATCTCTCATTCCATGTTCAAAGTTGTAGCCAGAAACATAGAAGTTCAAGCGAGCCTAAGCCACAATTCGTCATTCAGAGATGTAGCCAGAGACACAGATGCCCATGAGCATGCCTTCGGTTGGTGGAAAACCTTAAACCATCATCTTTGGTTGATGGACAACCTTAAACCATCATAGGTAGTAGACCTCCCTTCTTTTAGGTTGAAGGTCTCCCTTTCATATATGAGGGACACTTCCTCTAGCAGAAGCTTTTAGCTTCTTGCCAACTTTGGTTGAGTTCCAGGAAATGCTTCAAGCATTCCAGTGTTGTTGGTAACCTTAAACCATCACAGGTTGTAGACCTCCCTTCTTTTAGGTTGAAAGTATCCCTTTGTTATGAGGGACAATTCCTCCAGCAGAAGCTTTCAGCTTCTTGCCAGTTTTGGAAAAGTTCTGGGAACTGCAACAAGTATTGCGTTCCAGTGTTGGTTGTCATCCTTAAACCACCTCTTTTTGCCAACATTTCAGAGATTTGATTCAGCCCAAGTGCTGCCATGCATACTTTGCAGATTTGTATTAAAAATATCTTCTTGGACTCACACATACCCCTTCGGATTAAGGGGGGGAACGTTGGAACACCTAATCCTCCATGGGTAGGTGTGGAATGCGAAAAGTCACAATGGTGTCCAAGTGACCTTGGAATTTGGAACTAAGAGTCACACCATTGTACTATAAATTTACATCATGTATAATGGAAAAATAAGAGAGCTGCACGCTTATCCTTTATTGTGTGTTGAGTCTCTTGTTGTGTGTGTGTTTATCTTTCTCATACACCATGTGTGTGTTTAACATGGTGCTTAAAATTCAAGAATTTTAAAGTTTTAAAATTAATTAAATGATATAATTTATTTTATTATATAGTTATATTTTAATATTTCCTAAGTATTATTAATTTTATTATCTAGTTATTTTTTAAAGTGTTTTAATTATTATTAATTAATCTTATAATTTTGTTAGAAATGTCAAACCAGGAGGTAACTCCTCAAATCAGAATGTGTATTAGCTGAAGAATGTACATTCATTTATGCATGGAGGTGAGGCTATTGGGATTCATCTCCCAATGACTCTTGGCCTTCCTTATTTCCTAATATTTTTTATTATACAATATTACATATCCACACCCAACCCATAGGATTAGGTGTCAACATTTCCCCCTTTAATCCGAAGGGATGTTGGTGAGTCCATGCATCGATCTGAACTTTTCAAACTTTTCTCTGCCAAGTGCTTTGGTGAAGATATCAACAGTTTGCTCATTTGTGGAACAATGATGTAGATGGATGGTTTTGGCCTGAACATGATGTCGAATTAGATGGTATTTTGTATTGATTTTCTTTGTTCGATCATGGAACTTTGGGTTCTTGGCCAACTTTATTGCAGAAGTGTTGTCGATCATGAGTGGTGTGGAATACATTTGTTTCATCTGCAAATATTCCAGGATTTTTCGGAGCCACACAATTTCCTTTGTTGCTTCAGCTGCTGCTACATATTCTGCCTCGGTCGTGGAATCTGCTGGAAATGACTGTTTGCGTGATCTCCATGAGACAGCTCCTAATCCAATACTCATGGTTTAACCTGTAGTAGACACCCCTGTTTCTTTTTCGCCATCAAAGTCTGAATCAGAGTATTCGATCAAGCTGAAGTCGCCTACCTGTTTGTATTTGAGTCCAAAGTCTTGAGTCCCCTTCAAGTACCTTAACACTCTTTTTGCAGCAGACCAATGTCCTTCATAAGGTTTTTGAATGAACCTTGAGAGGATTCCAACAACAAATGAAATGCCAGGTCTGGTGGTGGTCAGGTAGATAAGACTTCCTATAAGCTGTCTATACTTAGTTGCATCCTCAAATTCCTTCCCTTCAATAGATGTGAGCTTCAAGTTTTGTTCCATTGGAGTGGTTAAGGGATTACATTCATCCATGCAAAACTTGTTCAAGAGATCTCCAATGTACTTATTTTGAGAAAGAAATATAAATTTAGGATGTTGGATTACTTCAATACCCAGATAGTAATGAACATGACCCAAAACAGTCATTTAAAAACCTTTCTTCAATTCTTTCTTCATGGATGCAATATAGCTCTCATTATTCCCTGTTATAAAAAGATCATCTACATATACCACAAGATATACAACTGCTTTTCCAACTTTCTTAACAAACAAAGTTGCATCATCAAGATCAAAATGTTTGAAGTCAAGTTTCAGAAGATGCTCGGTTAATTTCTCATACCAGGCTCGTGGTGCTTGCTTGAGGCCATACAAGGATTTTATAATCTTGCAAACTTTTTTTTCTTGACCCTTTACAACAAATCCTTCTGGCTGGGACATATAAACTTTCTCCTTTAGATCTCCATTCAAAAATTTTGTTTTTACATCCATCTGATGGACTTTACATCCATTCTGAGCTGCTAGGGCAAAGAGAGTCCGGATGGTGGTCCATTTTGCTGTGGGAGAAAATTTTTCTTCATAATCGATTCCTTCTTTTTGTGCAAAACCTTTTGCCACAACCCTGGTGTTGAGGAGGTAAATCCCCTCTGCGGACAGAGGCGATCCCTACTAGCCCAGCAGCGGTCTAGCAACAATCATCAAATGTTACAATGCAAGTTCCTAGTTACGAATAAAATACCAAAGATGGAGGCCTACCTGGAATCCAATGCTATGATCCGTAGAAGAGAGCGTTCCCGTTCCTCAGCCTCGGCAGATCACGATCCTCCCACGATCTCCACGGATGGAAACCTGCACATGCAAGAAACAACACGAATATAAGCCTAAAATCCAGAATACGCAACTATATATCAGTTAGAAAGGATATAACTCATATTAACATAAGTGAAAACAGAGTGGAACCATAACCGTAATCATTCATTAAATAACAATCGAAAGAGAGTACAACCAATGTTCTGACGCCGCAGTCTCCTTCGGATGGGTCTCCAGTCATTCACGTCTCGCAAAGCTCGCTAGGGAAAGGGAAAACCTCTCTAGAGTCTCTCGATGATAGTCTCCTTACTTGAGTCAGCCTTAAGGGAAGAAAGAGGGCTCTTACAACGCAAAGGCTCTTGGGAATTTGGAGATTCAAAGCTTAGGCAATTCAAGACTAGCTTGCAATGGCAATGAGCAAGCTTTTATAGATGTGGAAGGAGGTAGTTGGGATCCCTATTATTGTGGGATTGGCCCTATCATCAAGGAAGGTTCCATGAGAGGTGGAAAACCACTTCCCTTCCATGGAACTCTCGTAGCCAAACCTCCCAACTCAAGATAGGCAATGGTTTCTGAGTTTGTTGAAACACAACTTCCGCCATCTTTATTTAAAAAACACTCCTTAAATTGGCTGGCGCGACTGCTGCTCTGGGACAGAGCGCCAGTTGGCGTGGCCTATTTGCAGGATTTTCCCCATTGGCGCGAGTGATGAACTGTCTGCCTGCGCCAATGCAAAAGGAGATGTTTTCATGGCTTTTTGCAAGGAGATGTCTTTAGGGCAATTGAAGCTCATGTTTAGAGGAATGCATTGATGATGATTTCAAGGCATGACAATGTTCACAGGTCACAAAATGGGTCCTCCATTGTGCGGGACGGGGAATGGTAGGGACGGTGACAAATTACTGTGTAACATATGACCCCTAAAGTATGAGGCCCGAGAGAGAGAGGGGTGAAATGCTTTACGAGAACATGTCCAACTGAAGCCCCGCCGTCGGAAAACCTACATAGAAAAATACAACTGATATCTCAAGTACATGATGTATGTGTGGTATGGGTGTAGCCATCCGAAACAGAGTACACTATAATCCGGATCCAGGGTATGGGCGCAGCCATCCAGCAAGGATCAAATAAATAGACTCATCTATGGTCGCAACCATCCAATCAGTGAGTCATGTACATAATGATAATAATCCAAAATCGCAGCCTGGATTACAACAGACACAATCCAGGGTCTTGCGCTCCATCTCGACCCAAACAAAGTACAAGTTCAGGCATGCGAATATGTGAGCTGAAGTCGAACATGCAAGAACATCGTCTGATTACCAGCCAATGATGAGAGTTGTTAACAGACGCGAGAGGAACCACCAATAATGACAATGGCCCTCAAGGTACTACAGGTACAATCTACGACATGTGAATCAATGAGCTGGCATCGAACACCCGTAGAATCACTCGATCGGAGGCCAATGATGAAAACCCCACGTCGAATGCGACGAGCCTGCCATTGAGGCATGCAGGCTCCAAGGTACCATAAAGGAGTCTCTAGATCAACTTCCTGGATAATGAGCTGAAGTCGACAGGAAGTGACCTTGATCGAAGGTGGGCCATAATGTTTCCCACATCATCGACACGAAACAGAGGAACATGATGTTTTGTTGTGAATCAGGATCGTATGAGAATCAGAGGAAGGTTGATATTTGCAGAGGCCAACTTCTCTTGAACATATAAACGGCACAACAGTGGACTCGGCAGTATTTGACATCAACGGATCAGAGGTCATGGTGACGAGGCAATGAGCAGATGAGAGGTCAAAAGGGATTATCCAAACCCACGGAGGTAAAGTGAAGAAACGAGATGAGATGTACCCAACCCGACACGAATGCAGACAAGTGCCATGTTCAAGAGCGACATACTGCCGACGACAACGATGATGGTTCCATTTTCCCCCCACCATTTCTGGCGAGTACCCCAATTATTTTTTATAACAAGCTTGAAGGGGATAGCATATGCTTGTAATATAAGTCCGCCCTTCGGGCGAATCCATCCTAGTGCATTTAACGAGTCCTAGGAAGGAAGAACTCGGAGAACGTCATTTCGACTGGATCCGATCTCATCAGGGTTTAACGAGTCTGACAAAGGGAGAACTCGACGTCTTTTCATGTTTAGAGAGTTTGAAAAGACAGCAGAAAAGTAAACTCCACAGGTCCCTTTTCGTAAATAGTTTCTTAGATCCGAAAAGGTAGAAAACAATATCCGAGAAAACCTCCTAGTCGCGATAGGCTAGGGTATTCGTTTTTCATAATCAATCTATCCCAGCCTGAAAAAGGGGTAAACGTATACTGGGTAGATGTCGATTCGTGTCCATTTTAACGAGATCGAAACGACAAGGGCCTCGGCAATCTTTTCATGTTTAGAGAGTCAGAAAAGAGCTGAAAGATGACTCCAAAGTGACTTTTTCGTGTATTTACCGAGTCCGAAAAAGTATAAAATACAACTCATTTCCATCGTTAAAGTCGCAAAAACCTCCTGCTGCACATACCAAGCAAGCGTAAAACCCATTTTCGACATAAGATATTAAAATATTCGATAAAAATAACTTTTAAAACTCATTTTATGTCAAAAAAGTTATAAATATGCCAAAATGGTAAAAATAAAATTACATTTACTATTTACCTTGGTAAAAAGCAGCAGTGGTCCATTTGGAGTGGAAACTTCTGACGGCGATTGCGACAGATCCGGTTGACCATTCAGATTCTCGTCTGCTACAGGTAAGAGGCGCTTCCCTGTGCTTCATTTCAATCCATTTTTCAATAGCTTTCCCTTATGTATCAGCCCTCTGTGGTCACTCTTTGAAATTTTAGGGCCACACTCATTGGCGTGGGTATCGGGCACGGACCCACGCCAATGGGCATTTTTATGTAAAGGGCTCGCGCCACGTGGAGAGACTGTTCACAAAACAGCCGCGCCAGCGGCCGAACCTAAAATTCCAACTAAAAATTCGAGATTTTAACCAAATTAAATGAAATTTGAAGCCTACCAGAGATCTAACTAAGGGTTTATGACCATGTGGATGCAAGAAATCAAGCAAAATGGTGATTGAATGGAAAGAACGAGAGCATGGAGAAGAGGATGAACAGGCCATAGAAAGTGAGGCTTGCATGAATGCCCTCAGAAACTGTGGGCTAAAGAAGTTCTTCCTTATACCCTGTCTACGAGCTTAGCCCGAGCTCCTCCAGTATTTTGATCAGTATTTGGGACGAACATGAACAAGTGTTCAAGTTGTGAGATCAGGTATTGGAGCTGGAGGTTTCTGATGTGTATATCATCACCGGATTGTCTCGCAGAGGTCTGATACCCGTTCTGACTGGGAGTAGACCATCTGGCGAGAAGATGGAAGAAGTGATGGCACGAGTGTGCCAAGGAGCACAAATGGGATCAGGGAGTAAAAAGGTGGATATCCAAACTATTCCTGATCTAGCATTGAGAGTTTTCCTACATACCATCACGCGGGCTGCAGGGTCGCAGGCACCACACGAGGCCACAAAGGCCCAACTCCTGCTAGCCTCAGAATGCATGAGTCCCTTACTGTTTGACTGGGCAACAACAGTAACAATAAACATGAAAAGACAGCTCACAAAATGCAAGCAAGCTAAACTGAAACAGTTTGGCTATGGTTCCATCCTGGTATCGTTCATTCTGGAATGCTTACCAATCTTCCAGGGCCAAGGGGCCATAGTAGTAGATCCGATACCACGAGAGCCAAGAATGGCTCGCTGGGCAGCACTAATGCCCAGAGCTGGAGGCGGCCAACAGATGTCCTAGAGGCCAGAGTTCTTTAGGTGGTTACGGTGCCAATTGATTGTAGTGGAGGACTGGCCATATGCAGAAACTGACTTCACTAGAGACCCAGATATCCCACTGCCAGAAGGAGATGACTGGGACGAGGAGTTGGGTAAGACCTCATGTTTTTTGATTCTTATGTTTTATGTTTTTTTTTGTTAATACACATTCGTCCTAACTCATTTTATATATGTATGCAGACGTGGGCCCTAAGAGGCCAGCTGGAATGTCTCCAATCTCACGACAGACTCATCTCACTCCTGATCCTCAAGGAGAGGGCACAGGAGGGGAGGAGTTGATCCAGAATCTCGAGGGCATTGCCCGAGGAATCCCAGAATATGCTCGGCTGGCGGACGTACCGATGGCATACTAGCGTCATATGGTGGGAGTTCCAAGTCGGATCCACCGAATCCTGAGACGCTTAGTGCGTGCAGTTACATGCTATCATGAGCACCATGCGGATTAGTTCTTAGGGATTATACCACACCTATTTTTTGAGAGACATATCATCTCCGGATGTATTTAAGACGATTATGTATATTTTAATTTTATGTGACGCACACTGTGCAAACATATCGACACACATATATATATATACATATGACTATTTTGGATGGATATTTTACATGTGATGATGTTTTCTATATGTCATGCAAATGTCTAATACAAATTTAATCTAATGTATCAGTTACATAACAAACGACCCAATGCGAAATGTATTCACACAATGTATCTACTCACACATTTCATTTTTACGCAAGCTTAAAAGCACACATGAACACACACACATGTAAACTATTCTTGAAATGAGGAAGACAGGCATGCCCCCCAACATGGTGTCTCAATTCGAGGTGCATTCCCCCCAAGCTTCAGTCCATTGAAAATGGAGTGAAGGTTCAAAAAAAAAAGGCGAATTGAACATGCTCGTGTTTCATTATTTTAACGAGGTTGACACACTTAAAAGAACTATCCTCAAACAACTTGTTTCATTGTTTTTAGGAGCTCGGCACAAGTGAAGGAACTATGCTCCGAGAACCTGGTTTCATTTTTTAAAGAGCTTGACACAGGGAGGAAACCGTGCTCTAACCGACTTACATCAAAATGAACAAGAAGGCGGTGCTTCCAAGAGTTCCACTTCCGATGGAAGGAAAACATCCTGGAAGTCAGGACCTAATGCCCCCAGTACACTATGCACAACGGCGTTATTACTGAGTGTGGGTACAGGGTAGGTAGACACATAGTTGACCTGCGGTGGAGCAGATACAACGGGCGAATAAAAACCCAGAGGGGGTGATGGTGGACCAGTTGCCACATTAGGACCAAAGAACAAAAGCTGATCAATGGTCACGATCCGTCCTTCATGCGGAAAACAGGCCACACGAAAAAGGGAGGAGACAAGAGCTCCCATGGCATAAGTGCAATCACGCCCCAGGAGCATATTGAAATCCAAGGGGCCTGGAACGACCATCACGTCCATATGGACGGTTTTGCCTCCCAAAGTAATCGGTAACCTTGGAAGGATCCCCAACGGTTGACTCGTCCTTCTGTTAAAAGTGAGCAGATTCTGCGTAACAGGCGCAAGCGGCGGAGAACCGAAAGCTTGCCAGGTAGTTGAGGATAGAATACTAACAGAGGCACCTTCGTCTATAATGGTGCTGGGTACAACCAGACCAAGAGCCTGTACTGTAATGTCGAAAGGCACGTAAGACGGAAGGCAGAATCCTGCAAATCGACTCCAATCAAAGGAGGCGACTAGACTACTCGGAGGGGATACCATCGAATCGAGAAGGTCTTCCCCTGGTGTTACGGAAGAAGGAGTATCCTCCATAACCTCCATCTCGAAGGCGGGAGGGATATCCTCCGGAGCCTCCATCATGGGAGGCGGAGGAGGAGCTTCTTGAAGTACAAGGATAGGAGAATCTTTCTCCAAGTCTGAAGAATCTGAAGAAATCAAAAGGACATGGCGGGTATGAGATCCAATCTCGACAGAAAAGACCTGGTGCACCGTGGACGGGGCCAGTTCAACCGATCCTACAACCAATGGTTGGTCAGGGACGGATTCGTGAATTCAAATTTCTGAGGGAGTGAGAAGGACAAAAGATGACTCTTGACTAGTCGTAGGATCAGCTGGCGGAGGACTCAAAGAAAGCCGATTATAACCAGATGGAAGGCGTGGTGTAGAATCGGTTGGGTTTTCCAAAACTCGTTTGGCTTCGTCCATATAAGGACAAAGGTGAATGGCATGGTGCCCTTCACACAGTTTACAGGGATTGGTGATCTTACCCTGCTTCTTAGGAGTCTTATCAGCACCAGTTGAAGACGTGCCCCCAACCTGGCTCCCGGAAGTCAAAGACAACGATGGATGGTCGTTGGACCATGCTTCGAGCACCTTGGGGATGCCAGGGCAGTCTCGAAGAAGATGGTCTCCCGTGCACAACATTCAAGGGAACTTGACTTTCCGTGGAGGGTTGGAAGGTTTATCAAGAGGAGATATTTCAGAAACAGTGGCTGCACTTTTAGCCTCTCGCTTATCACACTTCTTCTTCTTTGTCTTCTTCTTCTTCTTCTTAACCCCCTGGTTACTCGAATCCAAGCTTTCACTAGGCGAAGTAGAAGATGAGGATGCAGAAATAGGTGAAGAAGGGGAGAGGTCCACCTTGGAATCAACATGATGTTGTTTAGGTGGAGGAACTGATTGAACAGTAGCAGAGATATTTGAGACCACAGAGGTTCAAAACAACCACACAAGCAACCCAACAGTTAATCCAGGAAGGGACAATGTTGCCATGTAAGGAGCACCAACATTCCCAAAAGGAGGAAAATGACCAGGATTCCCTTCTGAGGGGATTCCTTGGTTGGTAAACTCTGGAAAAGTTGCCATCAAGACTCGAAACCACACACGGGCCAAAAAAGAGGCAAGACACACGATCAAACGGTCAACAAGAAAAATCTAAGAGGGTGTGTAATCGTGGGTGATTATTTTTTACCACATTGAAAAATAAGAAACTTCACCGTTTCATGTTTTAAGAGTCGAGAAACGATAAAAGATGACTCTATCTCTTTCAGATTTGACACAAGCGTGAAAGGACAAGCGCTTGACGGTCTTTTCAAATTTAGGGAGTTAGAAAAGACCAAATGACTGCTCAGGAATACTAGGCACAAAGGGTGTACCAAATAACCGTGAACTGCAATATACACCTTGGTTTTAATAATGAAAAAGAAATCAACCAAGGACTCTCCGTACGTGCAGGCAATCTCCCCGAATGCTGTGTTCGGTGTATCACAGGTATAGGGTGGCAGACTCGGCTTCCTATGGATAAAGGATTGAAAACCTAGAGGGGTCTCCCTTTATATACGCGATGGTACGGGGAGCACAAGTCTGTACTAGCACTATCTAAAGCCAAGAGGCGAACGACAGCTGCTAGGTTTAAAGACGCCGGAACACGTCTCTAGCCTAGACCACTAAATATGTTTCGTTAGATTTCAATGCTGCCTTAGGTTAATTGAATAAATTTTATGGTTGATCTTCAATTATGTTTCAGTTTTCAGGCTGTAACGAATGTATCGTCTCAAAAACTCCTAAATGCAAAGCTACATGCCACATTCCAACATTTCGTTCGATGAAAACTATCTACAGAAGAGTCGAGAGTTTTTACACAAAAAAAATGATCGGAAGACAAACAATGATATCTCTAATGCAACTAATGAAATTGAAAAAATTTCATTCAAATCACTAATTACTAGTAAAATCGAAAAATTTCAATTTGTACTAATCAACCAAAAGAAAAAGAGATTTTTTTTGTAATTTTCAATGTTTGATAGCTAGATGCACTAAACAAACTGAAAATAAATGGAACAACTTGAGAAACGATATTCAGAGAGCAAAACGAACAAATTTCACTCAATGACACAAGCAATCAGATCCCAAATCGACCAAAGTCTCTCTAAACCAAGAAAAAGACTCAAAGGCTCCAATGGACCATGTGATCTAGGCCCAAAGCAAGACCAAACGAAATTTGAATGAAGAAACGAGCAATCACCCAAAAATCGCAACAAAACAGTGAACAACTACCAAAAGGATGCGGAGGAGCAATCAGAGAGTTGACTGGATAAACGAAACACCAAAACTCCCAAGGAGGGCTCGATACATAAAGCCACTAGATGCCCTAGGGCTTAAAACGTGAAATCGATAGATAAAAGAAAACAACCAAAGGACGAAGGCCAATTCCCAGTCAAACAGGACCCCAACACACTCAGGTAGTCAAAGAATCAAGAAGAAAAGCACTGACCAGACCTAGAGAGCTCAAAACTGAGCAAACTCAAATACCCTACAGGAGTGGCGCGACTGTAAGGATGCAACTGGCGCCAAAAAGCAATTGGCGCGGGCTATACAAAATCAACATGTGCCAATTGGCGCGACTGTCGGGCTAAAAAGCGCGCCAGTCGAGTTTCTCAGGCAAAAAAAAGAAAGAACTACTCCAGAAGCAGATCAATGTAAACTAAGCAAACCAAGAAGCAAAAAACAGCAAAAGAACCCAACCCAGAAGGCTAACCAAAAAAGGAAAATCATAAAACAATCAAAACAAGACAATCCAAACGAGACAGTGAAATCTAGACGATCCCCAGCGGAGTCGCCAAATTGTTGAGGAGGTGTTGTACGGTACAACAACCCCCCATTTTTAACTTGTTCACATCAAATAATGGGGACCCTTTCTATAAATTTTTTATCTAAACACCTTTTATGATTTTATTAAGTCAATTATCTTAGGATTTTGTTAATTTTTCATTTTCTTTAGATTCTTGTTTTGATTGCTTGGTTGAAATCGTTTTTTATAAGCTTCCTGTTGACGCTTGTTTCGTCTCATTTGGTCAACTGGTTTGTAAATAGCACTCCTTTGAAGTCTAATCAATTATGTCGCTTGGGTTAAAAAATGCGGATTTTAATAATGCATTTAGTTTAAATACTAACCCCTAGATTAATTATTACTAACAATTTTTATTTTTACTTATACGGCCAAATCATAAAGCATCGGGATTTCAGTCATTTATTCCAATTTTCCAAATTTTCAAATAAATTATTAATCTCGAAAAAAAATCCAAATTGTTAAAATGGTTGTTTTAGGTAAATCATCATTTTTTCGTAGTCTAATTTAACATCTCTAAAATAAGATCAAAAAAACAAAAAAATAATTTTTAACATAAAATTTTGAATTAAATAAATTAATTATTATATTAAATATAATTAATTTAATTAAATTAAAATTTTATATTAAAAACAAATATATAAAAAAAAACAAAAAATTAAATTAAATTTTTGCATAAAACACATCGCATCGGAAATATTCATGTGAACATCCTTTTAAAAAAAAAAACCCCGATGCAATGATTTTTCCCGATGCGATTGAGGCTCATTAGTTTCATCCGATGCGATTGAGCTCATTACCTCCGATCCGATTAAGCTTGTCAGCCCCGATGCGATTGAGCTCATTACCTCCGATCCGATTAAGCTTGTCAGCCCCGATGCGATTGAGCTCATTACTTCCGATCCGATTGAGTCACATTGAACTTATGCGATGCGATGAGGTCAATGTTCAAATCTTCCGATGCGATTAAGTCAATGTTCAAATCTTCCGATCCGATTGAGTCAAGAGGAGCAACTGAATTTCCAGATTTATATCAGATTTGACTTATCAACTTTGGAAGCTCATAGATTGAGTTTTACTTGGCCAAATGAGGCCCAGGACGGCTCATTGGAAAGAGAAAATCAAGGAGAACATTTCTGAGGAGGTTTCAATAATAGATTTGATCATTTATTGGGTCAAAAATCAGGCAGAAAATCAAGCTCCGAATTTCTAAAAATAAAATCAATTTTCTGAGTTTTGTTTTCTTCATTTTCATTTGTCCAGCCTCTTCTGATTGCAGATTCATGCATCAATAATATCCTTGATTAATTAAAATCATTATGAGTATCAATAAGAAGCTCAAATTTCATTTTTATTTATTTAAATAGAATTTGTTTGGATTTGTTTTAATGATAGAAATAATATTTGGATTTTATTTTTGCTTCTTAAATGATTTTTAATTTCTTTTTGCAGGAAAAATAGTAGAAGAGATATTGAGGAAAAAGATTTCAATCAATGAGAAGACTCCAACAATTAAATATTGGAATTTTTGAACAATTAAAGTTGGATTGGGCAGATTTTTCTTCAAACAAACTCTCTTCTAAAAATAGTTTTGGGAAGATTATAAATTGCAGATTGCAAAATGTAAAAGGGGCTGCTCTCCTTTGCAATTCCAGACTTCTAGAAGCATTTCTGTAATAGGAATTTAGAATTGTAGATGGGGAGGAGAGAAAGTTTCAGATCTGAACATTATTGAGGGTTTATGCTTTATGTCTTTTATTATGCATGATGGGCAGAGTTTGCATTTCTGCAGCTCTAGTCTTGAAAGCAGAAATTCAAGTAATGTAAAGTACTGTTAGAGACCAGGATTAGAGAAGCAGATTCAATTAACTAGTATTTTTGGCATTTCTGTACCAAATACCAGTTTCATTTTTATTTTAATAAAAATGTTGTTTCATTTTATTCATGTTTTGGCATTTCTGTTGATATGGATAATTTGTCTCAAATTGTTAAGTATCTCTGCTCTTAAGAATTAAACTCTGATTTCTGAGTAACCATTACTCAGAAATTTATCTTATAACACTGATTTATTGAATAGTAATGTGTTGTGAATTTCTTCCATATGTTATTGTTTAATTATTAGTTTGACTGATATGATAATCGATATCATTTTTCTGAATCTCTTCCAGAGTGTTGTTGATTTATTATTTTAGTCAAATGGTCTCAACATAATGTGTTTTGGTACTCACAAATGTGAGCTAATTGAATTTCTTCGTTAGTTTGACATTAATTAAAAGCCAAACATATTTTAATTCTCATCAATTAATTATCTTGCTCTTAGTTGGGTTAGATTTTCATCTACCTGATTGAGATAGGATTTAGATTAGTTTCTTTTGCTTGCATCATAGAATAAGCTTGCATTTAGAGTAAATTCTACATTCTTTTAAGTCCTCTCCTTAAAGAGGAAAAATTTTAGTTGTGGCTTGGCTGAACCCAAATCAGCTTAAGGGTCATTCTCTTGCCTGATCAGCAAGAAGAAGTGATCTGATATCCCTGTCTATTGGTAGTTAAAGATACATTATAAACCAATAGAAAATAGGGAGAAGGTAACTGGACCTAGTTAAACCAATCGGAGCCACCACACCAAACGGAAAAGGAGCTGCTTTAAGGTCCGGACCGGGTGGTTATCCCCCAATGTTGTTGCAGCGATTTTCGAGGCTTCAACATTTTTGGCGCTAGAAGGAGGGCCTGAGACTTTTTTGTCTATTGGAGTCTTTTCAATTTTAACATTTTGTTTAAATCACGATGGCTCCTCTTAAACTTCCAATTTGGAGTTGTATCCATGGACGTGCATCTTCCAACACTCCACCCGAAGTGGTAAGTCTCTTATCTCAGGTAAAATTCAATGGTAAGAGAAATTCTTCTGCTTTTAATCATGTCTTTCAATTTATTCAAAATGTTTCAAATTATGATTTTCAAGGGATTGATGAAGGCATTTTATGCAGAATTTTTACTCTCACATTTGCGGCAAAAGCCAGAAGCTGGTGTAGAACTCTTCCAGTTGCTTCAATCCACAGCTGGGATCAATTTGTTACAATTTTCATTTGTAAATTTGACGGCTATGATTATGAACATGTATGTGAAGAAATTGAATATTTACGAAGGTTTGAAAATGAGTCTGTTAATGATTTTAATATTCGATTTCATTTAAATTGCTTAAGATTTAAAGACGAAGATAAACCTACGAAAGAAGAATCATTAGATTGGTTTGAATATATTTGTTCTCTTCCACCCATTCCCAATCCATATGAAATTAATTCAAGCTTTGTTCCATCCCATTACAATATAAATGAGAATCCCACTTTGGATGTGCAAATAAATTGTGATGAAGTGGTTTCACAAAGCTTGGAAAATATTTCTAATCAAATGCAAGAAGACAACAACAGCAATTTTGAAGAAAGAACTGCTTTGGAATCTGAAAATTACTCTGCGGTCAATTCAGAAAATCAGATCGTAAATCAACAAGTACAAGCAGAAATCAAAGTAAATAATAAAATACAAACTGCTGTACAAATTTCTGAATTCCTCCATGATGAGCAAATGCCGAAATCACAGCAGCAAAGCAGCCTTCTTCAAGAAAGCATGAGCATACAAAGGAATGATTTAGAATCTGAAATTTACAATGAGCATAATGCACAAGAATTCTCAAACAGAGACAGTTTTAAATGCATTGTTTCAGGTTCACATTTTTCCCTTTATCCTGATATTTTTAATGATGGTAATTTTTCCCCTCTTGATATTAATGATATTTCAGAAAATACAGAGGCCGACCTAAATGAATTACTATCAAGTTTTTATCAAGATAGAGAAGCAATTAACGATCATTCTTTTGCCATTAATGAACATGAAATTCTTGTTCCTCCTTGTTTGGATATATTGGATGAGATTGAAGGGAATTCTAGAGAATCTTGTGAGGTCATTTATGATGATTACTCTGATATTGAAGATGTTGATTTCAATTTTTCTCAAAAGAATCCTCATGATAAAATTCAAATAACATCTGAGAATGAAGAACGCTTCAATTTAGAAATTATCCCAACCAATCCTCATTTTAGAGCAACAAATTATCTTCATGATTTCATTATTCGAGAAAACTTTCCAATTTATTATTCGTATCGTGATCAAGCTCTCATTCCTACTCATAATCATAATTCATTTTCTAATTCACAAGTTGAAATTCAAAATTACTCAAATTCCATAATTCTGGCCAACCCTTGTGAAAATGAAATTATTTCAAAACGATCCCAATTGTGTTGTAACATTAGTTGTAAAAATAGTGATTTCATTTTAGTTTTTCTTTCACAGTTATTTTGTTTAAATTTAGATTTATTTTTTGATTTTATTTTGCAAAATTTTCACACTTTTCGCTGGCATATTGAACACCTTACTATCAAACACTCAATTGATGCATTGCCCGATTGGGAAATTGAAGTTTCATATTATAATCATGAGCATCAAAAGATATTAATATTTCAATTTCAATCAATGCTAATGTTTCATCAAAAGCTTCTATTTTTTCAAAGGCAATGTCGACAAGAGAATGTATTTTTGCAATCTGGCCAGCAATTCAATTCAATTAATAATTTTCCATTTATACATAATACTAACAATTCTTTCCAGGCCTTTGAATTTAAAAGTTCATCTTCACAATTTGGCCTGTTATCTCTTCCTTTGAACATTTTCCAATTTTTAATAGAAATCCATCCAGATTTCTATGATCCAATTAATATCCAATTAGAAAGGAAATTTCAAGAGAAAGAGATTTTAATTAAGTTGCTAACAATAACTGTACATTCTGATTTCAGATTTATTTTCCTCAGTTTAGTTAGATTTGTATTTTTATTACTAACATTTGAACTGTACATACATGCAACAATTAAAATGAAAAAAATGGCTACATTGGAAATATGACTATACCTAGTCATTTTCATGTATATGGTTAGAACAGGAGTATAATTAATTTAGTTTGTTTGTTTTGTATAGTTAATTTGTTTTAACAGTTTTGTAGATTAAAAAATAAAACAAAGCAATCAGCCTTCTCATGCATGTTCACTGAAACATTTTCTCCTTATCAGAAAGTTTTAATTCTTGCTTTCCTTTTTAAATTTCTTGCATCAATACCTCTACTATGCTTATTTTGAATAATGTCTTGATTAAATTCAATTGAGGTTGCACTTGGCATTGATCGCCTCAAAGCCACTTTTCTTCATTTCGAGATTTCCTTCTAAGATTTTCTTTTGGAATTTATATAATAAAGGTTGAAGATGTAAGATCTTCATGATCTCATTATCCCATGAAATGTATGATTGTCTATGATAAGCTTAATTCCGACTCAATCATTAGTAGTCAGTCTAACCTTTCACGATAATCATATGAAGTTCATATTATCTTCCTCGGAATTTGCTAAAGCTGACCTTAAGGATGTCAATTTTGCTGAGTGCACACATTCAAATCTGTTTTAATATTTTTCTACAATTAGTGGCTTTATCCCATTCTAATCTTTAGTTTATTATTTGATGCTGCAATATATTCATTCACTAAAGACATTATTGAACAGTCACAATAACAATACGGATTCTTCTCAAGTTATTCAGAATAAGCAGAGATAATAAATTGTTGTTTCAATTCAAAAGGAGAGTCTATTTTTTATTTCTGTTAAATTTTATGTTTTATGAACATGAATGATTGATTTCATTCAGGCTGATTGCACACTTAGATTTAAAATAAATAATGAGATGATTTTAATCAAAGGAAGAATTTGAAGATTTATGAGGTAAAATTTACAGACAAATTCCTTTCAGGTACGCATTTACAACTTTATTCTCATCCATTATTAGTTCATTTTTATTCTTAGTTTATTTTTGATTTGTGTTCTGTTTTATTTGCAGGTCTTTATTTATTTTCAAAACATAAAGTAAGCAGTAAACCCATTTCAAATTTGCAACAGGTTCAGGGAAATTTTATTTTATGATTCATTAGAATTTCAGCATTCTTTAACTTTGCTTTCATTCATTTAAAAAATCCAATTGAAATTAAAAAGAGTATTGCAAGATTCATATCAGAAATTCTCCAACTTGATTTTCATATTTCCGATGCAAGATCTCTGACGTGTTACATCATTCAATTTTTCATAAAATATCAAATCACATATCGCATTGGAATAAATTGAAAGGTTTGTTTTTTATTACAAAAGTTCTGATGCAATGAAATGGATAACAAACACACATATCGCATTAGGCATAAGGTTAATTCTTCCATTCAAAAAACTCCAATGCGATAAAAACTTAATCGCAATCAAGAATTGGTAAAGTCATACCACAATTGGTTCATATCACAATTGATTAAAAGGTCAACTTTTTAAAAGTTCCGATGCGATGAAGTCTAATCGCAATCGCATTTCGGCAGAGTTCTATGACAGTTGATTCGTTCATTTCAAAAGTTCCGATGCGATCAACCCAATCGGAAATCGCAAATCGGAGAAACCTCATTTTGATATATCCATTTGCAAAAACTCCGATGCGATGAAGTTCAAATCGCAATCGCAAATTATTAAATTAGTCAAGGACTAATTTTGAAAGACCTCCGATGCAACAAGTCTAATCGCAAATCGCAAATCGGGAGGAAAATTGAATACATCCTTGTGTGCTCATTTTAAAAATTGTGATGCAATAATTCATCACCAATTGCTTATCGCTATCACTTTTTATTAATCGCCAAATGCTCATTGCTCATCGATTTTCACTAATTTCCGATTGTTCATCGCTTATCGTTCTTCGTTCATCACCAATTATTATAAAAATCACATCACTACTATCGCGATTGTTTTAATTTCAATTCCCTTGAACACAAAGCATTTCGTTTTTACATTTTACTGCTTGCTTTAAATTAAATAAAATAAATAATGATTTTGGGTTATGGGATTTTGGTTAGTTTTCCTTCTTCATATTTTTAATGTCAAACTACAAGAAGAAGTCAGCTAGTATTGGAGAAATTGATACCTTCAGGTAAGATCAAATGCAATCATCCAATGGTAAGATTCATGTACCCACTTTCATTAATTTCCATTTCATTACTTTAGTTTCAGTTTTGTTTTTCAAAATTATGTTGATATTTGAATCTGTTGTGAAGCTCCTCATAAAAGCTTTCAAACATCTGCCAAATCATATTTTGGAAGCCCTATGCTCTTTTCCTGGTTTTATTTTCAAGAAGCAACGATAGTCTTCATTGAAACAGCTACACTAGGAAGTTTCTGAACCTTTAATATATTTCTTAAAGCATTTCTTTTATTAGAAAATGATTAAGATAATGCTTTGAAAACGACAAGATTGACATCAAACAGAAATTTTTCATTGTGGCTGAATTTTATCATCACTGCTATCTGAAACCTAAAGCATTTACAACCTTGCAAGGTATAAGTTTTATGGATCTCGACATAAGAAGAAATGATTACATGATTATTTTATTTTACTTCATGTTGTTGAGACATTGGTATAAACATTTTTTTTGTTAGAGTTTGTATTTCAAAAGCTTGGATTTTTTCTTTTCCACTTTTTTTCTTCATTTTAATTTTGTTTGCTGATTTCTTTTCTCACTTTAGTTTAAGAATTCTTTTCCTTTGGTTTTCAATTTTGATTTTGGTAACTTTGTTATGTTTTATATGGAAGGCTTTTTATTACTTAACAATGGTTGGCATACATAGGAAAAATTGTTAATAGTCTCCTATTAGCTTTTTCTTAAAATCTCTTAGCAAAATTTGTTTTTCTTATTATAAAGGTAGACATACTTAAGGAAGAGATTACAAAACAAGAAAAGTTGACGAAGTATCGTGAAATCTGAGAAATTTCTTTTTCATCAAAATTGTAATTATTTTGAGATTTCAATACTTTATTAAGATCTTTCAAGATTCTATTATCAGTCAAGAAACGTTATTTTTAACCAAGTAAAGACACTTTACAACAAAGCACTTTTAACTCTGAAATTGTCATTCTGAACTCTTAAGGAGTTAATGATTCTCCCTATTTAAAAAGAGTTTTATTTTTCTAGAGTGTACTCCAAAAATATATTTATAACTTAAAAGATAAGAGGTCTCATCACGAGCCTGCTTACCATGATCATAGGGGAAAAATAGGCTGACATTACCAACACTGCTAAACAAACCAAGGTAATGGCTTATAATTTCAAACAATTGTAAGACAAGGGGTCTCATAACGAGCCAGCTTGTTCAGTCCAATTATAACCAGTGAATGGCATTGTCAACTATCTGGCTACCAAACCAGGACAATGGCTTTTAAGAATAAAAAAAAAATAAAAAAAAATAAGCATATATAAATGGATTTATCTCTAGGTCAATAATTCTTAAATAGATAGGATTCTGAATCATTGATGATTAAAAGGTAACCCTGTCGAGACTATAGATGTTTGCTGGCAGCAGTGGCTCTACCTGTGACAAATGAGTACACTTTAAAGGCTCGGCTGTAAAGTGACCCCTGCTTTATCTCTAGAACTAATTAAGGACTGATATAGAGTTATGAGATATTTTAATTTATGAGGAATTTCAAGAAAATTACAGTAAGATGATTGTTTCTTTTATTCAGATTAATGAACCTAGTCAAACATTCCAAAAATAATTTTCTCTTCTTTAATTATTTTTACTTTAATTTTAGGAAAATTTCATTTTTATCAAACAGAGATAACTGTTTCTTCCAGTGAATCGCTAATTGTTGTATGGTACAACAACCCCCCATTTTTATCTTGTTCACATCAAATAATGGGGACCCTTTCTATAAAATTTTTGGCTAAATACCTTTTAGGATTTTTATTAAGTCAATTATCTTACGATTTTGTTAATTTTTCATTTTCTTTAGATTCTTGTTTTGATTGCTTGGTTAAAATCAATTTTTTATAAGCTTCCTGTTGACGCTTGTTTCGTCTCATTTGGTCAACCGGTTTGTAAATAGCACTCCTTTGAAGTCTAATCGATTATGTCGTCTGGGTTAAAAAATGCGTAGTTCAATAATGCATTTAGTTTAAATATTAACCCCTTGTTAGTTATTACTAACAATTTTTATTTTTTTATATACAGCCAAATCATAAAGCATCGGGATTTCAGTCATTTATTCCAATTTTCCAATTTTCAAATAAATTACTAATCTCGAAAAAATCCAAAATGTCAAAATGGTTGTTTTAGGTAAATCATCATTTTAGATAAATTCGTAGTCTAATTTAACATCTCTAAAATAAGATCAAAAAAACAAAAAAATAATTTTTAACATAAAATTTTGAATTAAATAAATTAATTATTATATTAAATATAATTAATTTAATTAAATTAAAATTTTATATTAAAAGCAAATATATAAAAAAAACAAAAAATTAAATTAAATTTTTGCATAAAACACATCGCATCGGAAATATTCATGTGAACATCCTTTAAAAAAAAAAAAAACCCGATGCAATGATTTTTCCCGATGCGATTGAGGCTCATTAGTTTCATCCGATGCGATTGAGCTCATTACCTCCGATCCGATTAAGCTTGTCAGCCCCGATGCGATTGAGCTCATTACTTCCGATCCGATTGAGTCACATTGAACTTATGCGATGCGATGAGGTCAATGTTCAAATCTTCCGATCCGATTGAGTCAAGAGGAGCAACTGAATTTCCAGATTTATATCAGATTTGACTTATCAACTTTGGAAGCTCATAAATTGAGTTTTACTTGGCCAAATGAGGCCCAGGACGGCTCATTGGAAAGAGAAACTCAAGGAGAACATTTCTGAGGAGGTTTCAATAACAGATTTGATCATTTATTGGGTCAAAAATCAGGCAGAAGATCAAGCTCCGAATTTCTAAAAATAAAATCAATTTTCTGAGTTTTGTTTTCTTCATTTTCATTTGCCTAGCCTCTTCTAATTGCAGATTCATGCATCAATATTATCCTTGGTTAATTAAGATTGTTATGAGTATTAATAAGAAGCTCAAATTTCCTTTTTTATTTATTTAAATAGAATTTGATTGGATTTGTTTTAATGATAGAAATAATATTTGGATTTTATTGTTGCTTCTTAAATAATTTTTAATTTCTTTTTGCAAGAAAAACAATAGAAGGGATATTGAGGAAAAAGATTTCAATCAATGAGAAGACTCCAGCAATTAAAGATTAGAATTTTTGAGCAATTAAAGTTGGATTGGGCAGATTTTTCTTCAAACAAACTCTCTTCTAAAAATAGTTTTGGGAAGATTATAAATTGCAGATTGCAAAATGTAAAAAGAGGCTGCTCTCCTCTACAATTCCAGACTTCTAAAAGCAGTTCTGTTATAGGAATTTAGAGTTGTAGATGGGGAGGAGAGAAAGTTTCAGATCTGAACATTATTGAGGGTTTATGCTTTATGTCTTGTATTATGCATGATGGGCAGAGTTTGCATTTCTGCAGCTCTAGTCCTGAAAGCAGAAATTCAAGTAATGTAAAGTACTGTTAGAGACCAGGATCAGAGAAGCAGATTCAATTAACTGGTATTTTTGGCATTTATGTATCAAATACTAGTTTCATTTTTATGTTAATAAAATTGTTGTTTCATTTTATTCATGTTTTGGCATTTCTGTTGATATGGATAATTTGTCTCAAATTGTTAAGTATCTCTGCTCTTATGAATTAAACTCTGATTTCTGAATAACCATTACTCATAAATCTGTCTTATAACACTGATTTATTAAATAGTAATGTGTTGTGAATTTCTTCCACATGTTATTGTTTAATTATTAGTTTGACTGATATGATAATCGATATCATTTTTGTGAATTTCTTCAGGAGTGTTGTTGATTTATTATTTTAGTCAAATGGTCTCAATAGAATGTGTTTTGGTACTCACAAATGTGAGCTAATTGAATTTCTTCGTTAGCTTAACATTAATTTAAAACCAGACATATTTTTAATTCTCATTATTTAATCATCTTGCTCTTAGTTGGGTTAGATTTTCATCTACCTAATTGAGATAGGATTTAGATTAGTTTCTTTTGCTTACATTATAGAATAAGCTTGCATTTAGAGTAAATTCTACATTCTTTTAAGTCCTCTCCTTATAGAGGCAAAATTTTAGTTGTGGCTTGGCTGAACCCAAATCAGCTTAAGGGTCATTCTCTTGCCTGATCAGCAAGAAGAAGCGATCTGATATCCCTGTCTATTGGTAGTTAAAGATACATTATAAACCAATAGAAAATAGGGAGAAGGTAACTGGACCTAGTTAAACCAGTCGGAGCCACCACACCAAACGGAAAAGGAGCTGCTTTAAGGTCCGGACCGGGTGGTTATCCCCCAATGTTGTTGCAGCGATTTTCGAGGCTTCAACAGGAGGTAAATCCCCTCTGCGAACAGAGGTGATCCCTACTAGCCCAGCAGGGGTCTAGCAACAATCATCAAATGTTACAACGCAAGTTCCTAGTTACAAATAAAAGACCAAAGATGGAGGCCTACCTGGAATCCAATGCTATGATCCGTAGAAGAGAGCGTTCCCGTTCCTCAGCCTCGGCAGATCACGATCCTCCCACGATCTCCGCGGATGGACACCTGCACATGCAAGAAACAACACGAATACAAGCCTAAAATCCAGAATACACAACTATATATCAGTCAGAAAGGATGTAACTCATATTAACATAAGTGAAAATAGAGTGGAACCATAACCGTAATCATTCATTAAATAACAATCGAAAGAGAGTACAAACAATGTTCTGACGCCGCAGTCTCCTTCGGATGGGTCTCCAGTCGTTCACGTCTCTCAAAGCTCGCCAGGGAAAGGGAAAACCTCTCTAGATTCTCTCGACGATAGTCTCCTTACTTGAGTCAGCCTTAAGGGAAGAAAGAGGGCTCTTACAACACAAAGGCTCTTGGGAATTTGGAGATTCAAAGCTTAGGCACTTCAAGACTAGCTTGCAATGGCAATAAGCAAGCTTTTATAGATGGGGAAGGAGGGAGTTGGGATCCCTATTATTGTGGGATTGGCCCTATCATCAAGGAAGGTTCCATGAGGGGTGGAAAACCACTTCCCTTCCATGGAACTCTCGTAGCCAAACCTCCCAACTCAAGATAGGCAATGATTTCTGAGTTTGTTGAAACACAACTTCTGCCATCTTTATTTAAAAAACACTCCTTAAATTGGCTGGCGCGACTGCTGCTCTGGGACAGAGCGCCAGTTGGCACGGCCTATTTGCAGGATTTTCCCCATTGGCACAAGTGATGAACTGTCTGCCCGCGCCAATGCAAAAGGAGATGTTTTCATGGCTTTTTGCAAGGAGATGTCTTTAGGGCAATTGAAGCTCATGTTTAGAGGAATGCATTGATGATGATTTCAAGGCATGACAATGTTCACAGGTCACAAAATGGGTCCTCCATTGTGCGGGACGGGGAATGGTAGGGACGGTGACAAATTACTGTGTAACACTTGGCCTTGTGCTTGTCAAGTGAGCCATCTGCTTTATACTTGTTCTTGTAGACCCACTTACAGCCAATTGTTTTTGTTCCCAAAGGTGGACCAACCAGCTTCCAAGTGCCATTCTTTATCAAGGCATCATACTCCTTCTGCATCGCTTCTTTCCATTCATCATGAGAGGCGGCTTCTTTGAAGGAAGTTGGTTCATGATCTGTAGACAAACTCAATTCACAGTTATAAGCAATATCCATATCAATAGGAGAATCGGAATTATCTACATCATCTTCGATTTGTTAAGTGGAACTTGTTGTTCCTATTTTTCCAACCTCATCAGGATGAACATTCTCCAGTGTCTTTGTCAGACATTTGGGAGGACCTTTCTGAGATGGCTCAGGCTGCTCATTTGACTGAGTTGGGATTGATTCAAGATTCAATCTCCCAATTCTGTAAATCACATCATTCAATGTGTCATCCATGGTTGTTTCTTCATGTGGGGGAGAGAGTGCTTCAGGACATGATTCCACAGTTTGATTCAATATCGAAATCCCCCCTTCAAGATGTGGAATCTCATTATCAAATTCTTGGAAAGAATTTGCATGTGTGAATCTATCCAGGCGATCAAGTTGCCGCTCAACAACCTTGTCACTCTTGGAAGATTCAAGGAATATGACATCTCTTGCTATTACAAACTTCTTATTTGCTTCATCATAGAGACGATATCCTTTGGAGGTATTGGAGTACCCCAAGAAGATACATTTTCGACTTCTAGCACCAAGTTTGTTCCTTTGACCCTTGGGTATCAAAGCATAACAGGTGGACCCAAAGACCCTGAAATGCTTTACCGAAGGAATGTGGCCATGCCACATTTCAAAAGGAGTTTTGTTTCTAATTGAACTTGAAGGACACCTATTCTTTATGTAAACAGCACATAGAACTACATCAACCCAAAACATCAATTTCACATTCTTGAAAAATAACATGGAGTGGACCATATTTAAAATAGTTCTGTTCATTCTTTCAGCTACACCGTTCTGTTGGGGATTATATGGCACAGTTGTTTGATGTTTGATTCCATGTTGACGAAGATAATTTTCAAATTCATTTGAAGTGTATTCTTTTCCATTATCAGTACGTAGAGAGCCAATATGAGTTTGTGCATCATTTTCTATCCATGAATGAAAATTCATGAATGTTTGAAAAGCATCAGACTTATTCTTCAATAAGTAAATCCAACATATTCTGGTGTAGTCATCAATAAATGTCATCATGTATTTATTTCCATTTGCAGAAGAAATAGGCATAGCGCCACATAAATCTGAATGAACAAGCTCAAGTTTTCTATGTGTTCTGGAGTGTGAATCATGAAATGGTTGTTTGCTATGCTTTCCTAGAATACAAGCATCACATTCCTTAGGTTTTCTAGGAATTCTAGGCAGTCCTTTAACACCATTTTTCTTCAACAAACAAAGGCTTTCATAGTCTAAGTGTCCAAATCTAGCATGCCATAAAAGACTTGATGGGAATGTACCTTCATCATGATGTGAACTGAATGCAAATTTTTGAGCATGAGCAGATGAACCTTTCAGCTTCAAGAGTCTCCCTTCTTCTATTCCCTCCATGACAAGTGAGTGATGCAGGTACTTTTCGGCCTCACACTTGCTTGCCATCAAACAAATGAATCCCCTGTCCTTGTGCGGATTTGGATTGGTCACAATAGTTTCTCCTCCAACTCGGGGGGTATAGAACCTCATGTAGGATATGATCTGAGAAAACAGGCATTAACCTTTATTGCCAGCTGTGGCTGGGGACTGATTCTCTTTGTGAAATATAAAAGCCATGTCAGCTTTATGGTGGATTATTACCTGTCTTTCAGTTACTAACATGACTTGTTTATTGGGAATCATGTAACCAATGCTCTCCAGTAAATGAGAAACATCAAATAGTCCCACATTTAATAACTAACTACAATATGCAGTTATGGCAGGCAGTTGAGTGCTTTGTCTTTGTCATTAGTTTTACCTTTGTCTTGATTTCTTTGCTGCTCAATTTTCTCCCAAGGTGTTTTGCATTTGGATGCATCATGTCCATCTTTATTGCAACGTGTGCAATGAAGATTGGATTTGTCAGATTGTCTGCCCCCCCTTTCTGTGAAGTTTCTTCTTCCTCTACCTCTTCTGCCACCTCTTCCTTTGGATGAATATGGAGCATGACTCTTTTCTCTATGTGCCAAGTATGCAGCCTCTTCGGAAGACGAAGGGACTGTCATCTTCCCGAAAACTTTCTCTCTTTCTGCAAAATTTTTCTCAAGTGTATCAAAGGTGATATGCTCAAGGTTCCCACTTGCTTGCAAAGACTCAAGATAATGTGAGTAAGTCGGATATAATGCCTTAACATATGCTATGAGAGGTATTTCCATTTTTACACCAGTGCTATCAATATCATGCATGATAGATCTAACTTCTGAAGCTAAGGCAAGGGGATCATCATTCATCATTTCAAGACTGAACAGCTTAATCATCAATTGAACATTTCCTAATTCTGAATGTGAGTCATAGAGATCTTTTAGGTTGCTCAAGGCATCATAGGCATTTGAAAATGATGAAATATGGCGACTCACCTCTTCATTTACGGAAGCTGCAATCAAGGCATAGGCCTTGCAGTTCTTGTTTTCCCAAATGGCGAGCTCCTTGTATGAAGTGGGCTTTGCTGGTGGATTTCCTTCTTGTCCTTCACAGATTCCTTTCCACAGCTCATTAAAAATGAGTGTGTGTTTAATCTTCTGAGACCACTCAAGATAGTTCTCTTTGCCGGAGAGAACCACCCCAACAATAGATATGACAGAATGCATTAGTTTGCTGGAAAAAAATTCTTTGAAGAGGAAAATTTTTTCTAGACAATCTTCAATTCTGGAAATTTTCTCAATTAAAGGGGACAAAAAATCTTTTCTAAAAACTAAATTCTGCACCAAAAAAAATATATATTTTTTTTTGTTTGAAAAAAAAATCTTTATATGTATAATTGTATTGAAAATGTGGTGGGGGGGGGGGGGGGGGGGGGATTATGACTGTGGGGAAGCGGTATTGAATATATGAATGGGGTGGTAATATGGTGGGAGAGTGTAGTAATATGAGTAGTGGTATTATATATGAGGGCGGTAATATAAGCAGCGTGGAGCGGTGTTATAAGTGAGGGCGTATTATATAGACAGAGGTTCTGACAGAGCGTATGGGACAGTATTATAAACATGGAGCGGTATTCTTAAGAATGGTGTGGGCGGTAAAACAAACAACGTATGAATGGAGGGGATGTAAAACAATGAGAAGGGGAGCATATTAAACGCAGGTGGAAGGTCCGTGGGACAAGCCACAGGGTATTAAAAGCGTATGGGATTAAAGCGCTGTAATGAGATTAATCGACAGCATATAAGACAGAGCTGTGTTGCTGTGGGCGGAGTGAATTGGACAGAGGTATTAGAGTTGGGAGGGATAGACATCGTATTATAAATGGAGGCAGCGTATTATGAATGGTGGGCGGATATAAGCAGTATTAAAACCGTTGACAAAGCATTATTAAAAACCGTTGTGTAGTGGGGAGGTGTTTGCAGCAGTATTATAAATGATATAATAGTGTGGCGTATTGCATAGGCAGCGGCTTGCTGTAGCAGCGGGGCTAGGAGTTATGGGGAGGTGTTTGCAGCGAGTTCTGCATTGGGAGAGATCGCAGAGAGGGGGCGCAGGTTGTGTGAGGATTATGCGCAGAGAGGAGGGCGTAATGATATGAGGGGAAGAGATGGGAGTGAAGGGGGTATGCAGAGGCGTGGAGAAATGGGGTAGGGGATGTGAGTGCAGATGTGTAGATGAGGGGAAGAGGGGAGTCCGAGAGGCTGTTTAAAAAAAAAGCTGGAATGTCAGAGATGCAGGACTGCAGAATTGCAGAATGGAAGGTATCTTCTGGAACTGCAAATTGCAGAATTTCAGGGACTGCAGATTTGCAGAATCTCCATAAGCTGCAAGAATAGAACTGGGAAAAAATTGCAGAGATAGATTAAAAAAAATGCAGAATTACGGTACAACAATTTAATAGGAGCAGCAAAAACTATCATAAAAACTGACTGAGCAAAGGAATGAGGGAGTTACACCACAGGCAAAAATGGCAATAGTGGGACTGGCTCTGATACCATGTCAAACCAGGAGGTAACTCCTCAAATCAGAATGTGTATTAGCTGAAGAATGTACATGCATTTATACATGGAGGTGAGGCTATTGGGATTCATCTCCCAATGACTCTTGGCCTTCCTTATTTCCTAATATTATTTATTATACAATATTACATATCCACACCCAACCCATAGGATTAGGTGTCAACAAGAAATTTAAAAGGCAATTTAAATTTTTTTATTTAAAAATAAATAAATAAATTATTAATCCTAAAATTATTTCCCAAGAAATTATACAGCAAACAGTTTACACCAGTTAATAATATTATGTTTTATATATTTCAATTATAGTTCAATTTAATTTATTATTTATATTAACATCAATATTTTATATTTAATTGAGAAAAAAAAGTTAAAGATATTTATAACATATTTTTAAGAAGTCCATATTTTTTATTTGTAGAATTATTAAATTATTTCATTACTATTATTTTGATATTTAAATTTTTAAATAAAAAGTTAATTTGTAATTTAATTTAATTTAATTTAATTATAATTAATTTTAAGTTTTATTTAAAAATAAATAATGTTATTGGATGTAATTTTGATTTTGATGATGAAAATATTTATTTTATTTTTATTTTTTTTATCATTAATTAGTTTTAATTTTAACTTTTGGGTTTAAATAAATATACAAATATGTTTAACGTTATAATGTTAAAGATATTTGAATTGTAATATAATATTTTTGTATGGTGTTGTAGTTTATTAAAAGGATATAGGTATTGTGAGTAAACAAAAATACATGGTATCAATGAGAATGTATCTTAGTTTGACATCATGAATCCTTATTGGGGTCATGATTGGAGGTTTCTAACATTTTAGTGGGATACAAGTGTTATGAGTAGATTTTGTACATTGGAAATGGGATTCAAGTGCTAAACATGGTTTGTAGGGAGGAAGGAATAAGGAGCTTAAGCCTGAAATGAACCTTCTAGAGGATAACACTTTGGAATTAGCCAATAAATTCCAATTATTGAGCATAATCATCATCAACAACATATATAAAGAATAACATAACCACAATTCCTTGAACATGATTAAGGAAGGAAAACTAGCACGTTAAGATATTATTGAGTCCTCTCAAGCTCAAGAGCCTTGAATGAGTTCATTAACCACTATATGAATCCTTTATAGGCATTATTTGTAAGGCTTCAAGTGGGATACAAGTGCCAGGAGTTGCTTTTGTGCATTAGAAATAGGTATGGATGTCTAAACATGGTCGTGGAAGTAAAAAGCAGATTTTGTCCCTAATTGAACATTATCTTACTTGAAAACCATGAAAACATCTTGTACATAACAAAATAAGCAACATTAACATTGGTTTGGGAGTAAAAAAGAAGCATTAATCACTAAACATATATTCTCTCACCCAAGCACCATGAACACATTTTCAAGCCACCACATCAGGGAAAGGGTGGTTTGCAAGGCCTTGAATCAAGCACCATTAACATGCTTTTTGAGCACCACATAGGAGATTGGATGATTTTTAATGCCTTATTGAACATTTTAAATCCTGAGCACCATGAACAACACTAGTAAACCATGAAATGAGGCCTCTCTAGGGAGTCCTTCATATTTGAGTTGAATATGGTCACCATTATGAGGTCTTAGACATAATGGATGGTCTCTAGTTGGTGACCATAATGAGAGGAGGGAAAGAAGATCAACTATCCCTATACATTGGTTCTTTGGCTCAAGAACCATGGATAATTCCTCAAACCCCCAAATCTAACTTCAATTCGTAGAACCAACACATGAACCTTTGATATGGGATTTTAGTATGATTTTGACTAGAATTTGGGTGCCATGAATAGGTCTTATGCAATGGAAATGGGTTTGGATACCTAAACATGGTGAAGGTGGTAAACAAGTGACTTAACCCATAATTGAACAATCTGAGACTTAAGTATTCTAAACATACCCTACACATAGTGACACAAGGCCTCACTAATGGGTATTTTCCCTAAGAGTTGGAAATGGGTGGCACTAAAATGTTTCACGCATTATGGTTGGGTATTCAGGATTTGACTGTGTATGTGGTATATAAAAAACACTCACGGCCTTGATGTTGGTAAACGGAGGGAAATAACTTGACCTCATTCCCTAAATAACTACTACATCAGGGCATGTGTGGTTTGTGGATCCTTATCATAATGAAAAATTGAAAATAATTATCTTCAAATTTTATTGAAGCTTTTCATGGTTAAAAGCCTTGAACAAATACTCAAATGGTCTGACATGAACTTTGTAGGAGTTCTTTCACCTCTTATTAGTATACATGTACCATGGGTTTCTTTCGGTATCTAAAATGTGTATTAAGGAATAGACATGGTCAAGGGATAAGAAATTAAATGAATCCCTTATTAGACATTATCAAACATAAGCACCATGAACAACACCAATAATAAATCGCACAAACCTTCTCTAAGGAGTCTTTCACTTCTAAATTGAATATGGGTGACATTATTTGGTCTTAGGCATCATATATTAAACTTAGGTTCATGCCATAGCTGACGGAGGGAAAGAAGAGAATCCAGCCCGAAAAAATTCTTTGAAGGCTAAAGGGTGAATAAATATATGAACCACATTTTAGTGAAATGTGGCATTGAAAATTTCATGTTTCACATTTTCTTCTTCAAAATTGAAACCTTGAAACTCATACATGTGAATGAAGAAGTAATTCTTCGTATTTTTTCTATGAAAGAAATTTTTTATTATTATTTTGAAGTTAATAAATTAAAAACACATTTTGGTTTCAAATTGTTTTTCACATTTTATGTAAAATTTAAAACTAAGAACACTCCTCCTTTGAATAAAAAAACATATACACACTGGACACACATATTTTTAATTTTTTTAGTTGTGTAATTTTAGAAATATCTTTGACTTTAGGGGGGCTTGAGTACTCAAGGTAAATTTTGTGTATAAGTTCTAGAATGAGAAAAAATAGAAAATCAGAAAATATTTTCATTGGATAGAGAATTCAATGCTAAATATATATGCACTAAGTCCACCACTTTCCATTGAAGAGATTGAAGAGTTCCACCCATTGAAAACTTTAAGTTCCATGAAAACTTACAAAATTGGGGAAGGATTATTAATTTTCAAGCCCTTGATTGAGGTCTAACACTAAATCATAGTTTTTTAAATGCCTTGAAATCTCTCAAGTGTGGTACTTTTAAAAACCAAGGTATTTTTCAAATATATAGTTGTTTTTACCTTAAAAGTCTTGATTAATATTTTAAGCCCTCGATTAAGGTTTCAAAACTTGTTTGAGGGTTGAAAAATTGATCAAGGTAAAACCTTAATTGACTTTCGACATAATCCTTTTTCATGTGCAAAGATTTTCAAATATTGGGACCAATATTCATAGGTTCACTATCAAGTGCCATGGAAATCCTTAAATAATTATATGAGAGCTCTGTTTGTTATTAATTTCCTCCAAGGGTGATGTGGGCGCCATGAATAATTTTTGCACCAAGAATGCATCTAGAGATCTAACCAAGACCATGAGAAAGAAGAGCAACCTTATGTCTAAATGATGCTTATCTAATTTGCTACGAAAAACAACTACAATCCACAAAATATTGCATATCCTGTGCATAATTTCAATATGAGTTGTTTACCAGCGGACACTATGATGTTTCAATGATATTGATGGGTCTTTCCATCTTGATAATGGTTAGGAAAGTACAAGAACGGCCTTGGGAATTTAACAAAGATTATTAGGCTCGAGCATGGTGAAATATGAATTGACATACCACATAGGAGATTTCTATGGGATATTTGATCGCTAAGTGAGATATGGTTGTTATTTTTTGGTTTTGATAATTAATGATGGATGTACAAGCCTAGACCATAGAAAAAATGGAATACAAGATCCTTTTGTGGGAAAATAAACCTTCTAGGTTGAAGTATTATGATCATGGAATTCAACTATGACACATGTTTGTAACTCCCAAGTGGTATTCCTTATGCTTTTAGGCATAGAAGTGATGGATCTAGGGTACTCACTATGCCTATGAGAGAAAAGTAGACCTTGATGCTAAAGATTTACATTTGAAACATAATTCCTACTAATAAAGGCAAAGGAAGTCTATCATAGTGATGAATTTATGTAATAAAGCACGTGAGCATTACTATTAATGCAAATTTATTTACATTTATTAATGCGTTAGTTACTTTACTTACATTTATTAATTCGTTAGTTAATTTTTTAATGGGTTAGTAACTTTACATACATTTATTAATGGGTTAGTTACTTTATTAGTGCATTAGTTACTTTACTTTTTAACACCCTATTCTTATCATTATTTTCAACCATGTTTTTTTAAGATATAATCTTCATGTTAATAAAGGATGAAACTGTGCACCCTTTAAATATATGTATGAAGATACAAGATATTTGGTCATTTCAATATAAAATTCATGAGTATATAGAATAAAAAGTAACCTTCTACAATTATAAGAATGCATTTTTTTTTTAGTTTATCAATTTTCCATAAATGAAAGTGATATATATTCTAAAAACCAAACTCTTTTTCACATCATATCCTAATAAGTTGTGCAAGTACATATAATAACTAGTAAATAGATTGTTCTTTTCTAAATTTTTAGATTTAAAGGCCCAATTTTTATATCAATGGCCTATAACCCCTTTCCCATTTTAGTAGAAGCTATGAGGCCTTACATTTTCTGTAATAATTAGGATTGTTATCTTGACCATATTACAAGTATAATTGGAGATTGAATTTCACTAATAACTAATATATTTATGGTTAAATTTGTAAATTATCAATTATATTTCTAGAAATAAGCATTGCAGATATGATCTTTATGAGACTTAAAATGACTAATTTTTAATACAAAACTAAGCCTTGCACATTAAATTTGAAGCATTACATATATGTCATTTTTTACCTCTATTTGTCTCAACCTTGCCTAGATCTAATATCTTAGCTTTTATTATGTCTCAACAACATATATAAAATGAATATAAAACTACATAATGTTTTAAGTCTTTAACTAAAATAATAAATGAAAGTAAAAACTCACCTTATTGCTCAATTTAATTTAGTACCTTTATATTAACAACAATACTTTATACTTAATTGAAAAAAAATAAAAGAATAAAATTAAAGAGGTTTAGAAATAATACTAAGTTTTAAAATAAATCCATATAACAGCAAATTTAGTTAGAACATTTCTATAGAAATTTATTTGAAACATTTTGGAAAAAATAACAGATAAATCTCAACTCTAAAATCCCAGATATATTGATATTGAGACTAAATTATCTTAAAATTAATAATACAATTTCATATCATTTAAAAACCAAAAATTAACACATCTATAAAAACCATTTTAGCGAAATCCCATAAAACTTATATATATTCCGATGGAACATTTTCAAAAAAAAAATCAGAGATGGCTTAAAGTGAGAAAAATAATAAATGGCATGCCATGACCAATACAAACCACACTGAAAATCCCAAATCTATGTAAACTAAGTCTTTATTTAAAATTGTGGGTACAGTAACATCTATGACACTGCACAACTATCCATCATGATGTCTGATGGAACATACTCGACTTTTTAGACATACAACAATTGGAGACACGACCACTAGTGAAGAGATTCTATTGAATCAAATGTATCTGCTGCAAGTGCCGCACTTGCAGTCATTCTCCACAGATACATCTGTAGCATTCCTGTGTACACCGAAACCAAATAAAATAAATTATCATATCATTCTGAAACCATAGAAATGAAACTCATAAAAACTACATGTAACAGTACAATACCCCATTTCAAAACTGGTCTCCACAATACCATCCATCTAGAAGCCCTTTTTACTGTGAAACAAAACAACCCAAAATCGAGCGAGCTCAGACAAATGACATGAAATTTGAAAAGTAAAAAGAAGAGAGATTGATAAAAAAATTGAGATTGACAAAAATAATTTGTAAGAGAGGAAACACACGTGCACTGTGTTTTGTCAGTGCAGTCACAATTTTCACAGTCGCTCGACATGTTTGCAACAAGAATGATCACAAAAAACAAAAAATAATTCCTTCACCTGTAATTTCTCAAGTGCTCGCTTGCCTTCTCAAACTTGTTAAAATATATAATTACTTCCCGCATGCAGAAGTTAGAGAAATAGTTAGGTGAATTAGTTGTGTTTAGTTATAGACAGATTTGGTGAGTGAGTTAACCGAGTTGATCAAGTTCAGTTATGTAAGAGAGTGTGTGCATGTCATCTAGGTTAAACACCCATCACCGGGTTCATTGTATTCAGAGGTTATGATTGAGTGATTTAGATTAATTGAAGAGCCGAAACTCATTATTTCGTGTGTGAAATATTTGTGTTAATTGTGTGATTGAATCCTGTGGCTTCCCAATAGATTGGTATTAGAGCTAAGGAAGGATCAAAAGATCCGTGGGCAAGAAAAGCCTGAGAAAGAGGCCAATAGAAAAGGCCGTGAATTTAAAATAAAAATAAAAATTTATTTAACTGCGTCTAACAAATAACTTTCAAAATCTAGTTAAAACCGCAGTTTACATGCATCCGGGGTGCGGAGTCGGGTTTTAAGTTTTCAAAGCTGATAGTCGTGAGCCAGCCGTGACCCAACCACATGGTCAAAACATTAAAGGGACCGTTGAATAGGTTCATGTGTTTAAAGGCGGACATGTGTATGTGAGTCAAAGCACATTAGGTGTGCTAAATTTTAAAAGGATTGCATATTAAAGTCTTTACCTTTTCACAAGGTTTGGATTATTTACAAGGAGCAAAGCATGTGATTTTTTTAAAAAAGAAATCGTAATAAGTTTTTTTAAAGAGCTTATTATAAAATATTTCAAACATATATTGGAATTACAAAAGAGTGTTTATACTTATTTTTGAAAAGCTTTTTTAAAATACAAGCGGTTAAGAGAGATTATTATCCATTTTTATATATATATATATAAAATTTTTTATAAAATATTTATTATATATAAACAAAAATTTAGGGCTTTTTTTAAGGAGTTTTACAAAACTCATGAAAGAGAGAAATTTAGGATTTTTGTTAGAGAAGATTATTTGTTTAAGGCAAGATGGCCACATCTAATTTTCAACCACAACTTCCATCTTTCACTGGGAAAGATTATGATGTGTGGGCTATTAAAATGAAACTATGCTAAAAGCACATGATGTATGGGATCATGTCAAGTTCGGGTTTGCAGAACCTCAAGATGATGCAGAAGAACGAGCCCTCAGTAATGCAGAGAGAGAAAAATGGAAGAAAGACAAGAGGAAGAATGTACAAGTGTTTCTTCTTATCCAGTAGGGAGTGGACCGCGCAGTGTTCCAGAAGATCATGATAACCTATTTAGCAAAGGAGGAATGGGAAACTTTGGTGACAAGCTATCAAGGTATGGCAAAAGTTAACATTGCTAAATTGCAGAATACTAGGTGAGACTTTGAAAGTCTACACATAAAGGAGATAGAGGAAATTGATTCCTTCATGAATAGGGTCATGTATGTTGTCAGTCAGTTAAAAATCTATGGTGAAGATGTTAAATATCGAATAGTGATTGAGAAGGTTCTTCGATCTTTGTCTACTAAGTTTGATGTTGTGGTAGCAGCCATAGAAGAAGCGAAAAAATGGAAAATTTGACAGTTGATGAGCTAATGGGATCCCTTCTATCGCATGAGGCAAGGATAGACAAAAATAAGGGTTCCACTTTAGAAACTACCTTCAAAAGTCAAGTTTATGTTTCAAGAGGTCGAGGCAGAGGTCGATCAAGAGGCAGAGGATGAGGCAACAACTATGGTGGTCAGACAGATGGCCGAGAAGAGCATGAGAATCAAAGTGGAAGCATCAGCTGCGAAAGCTTTCATAACAATCAAAGGTCTGACAAATCAAAGGTAAAGTGCTATTACTGCAATAGATTTGGTCATTATGCTCGTGATTGTAGGAAGAATATTGTTGATCAAGGCAATCAGAGAGCTAATGTTAGTACAAAAAATACTAACTCTATGTTTCTAGCATGCAACACCATGCATGCACCGTCTGATAAGGTCTGGCTATTAGACAGTGGTTGCAGTAACCACATGACAGGAAACAAGAATTTGGTTACAAATTTGGATGTCTCAGTGAACACAAAGGTAAAGTTGGGGACTGACAAGACTGTGCATGTAGATGTAAAAGGAGTGGTCAACATTGTGACCAAGCAGGAGGAGCCAAAGAGCATATTAGAGGTATATTATGTCCCTGGACTCAAACAAAATTTGATTAGTGTTGGTCAACTGACGCAGAAAGGATACAAAGTTATCTTTCAGGGGCAAAAGTGTGTTGTTTACGAAAAATCCCCAAGCAAGAAGCTGATTGCAAAGGTGAAGATGATGAGGAACATACTCTTTCCTCTAATTGTGAACTACAATGATCAGGTTAGTTATTTTACAACTTCATGTTCCGATGATTACTGGTTATGGCACATTCAGTTTGGACACTTGCATTTTTCCAGTTTAAGATTGTTGCAGTAGAAATAGATGGTGAGAGGTTTACCTCCCATCAAAGAACCTGATAGCACTTGTGAGTGTTGCAGCTTGGGAAAGCAACACCGTGAAAGTTTTTTGAAAGGATTTTCTTACAGAGTAAAGAAACCACTTGAATTGGTGCATACCAACTTGTGTGGACCTATGAGGACATAGTCGATTGATGGAAGCTGTCACTTCCTCACCTTTATTGATGACTATAGCAGGAAGACTTGGGTTTACATTTTAAAGCAGAAGTCTGATACTTTTACAAAGTTCAAAGAGTTCAAAGCCTTACTGGAGAACCAAAGTGATCGACAGATCAAGGTATTGAGATCAAATTGTGGTGGAGAATATGATTCGAAGGCATTCCATGAGTACTGCAAACAACATGGAATCAGAAGACAATTTACAACCAGATACACACCACAACAGAATGGTGTAGTAGAGAGAAAGAACTGAACAATCATGAACATGACCAGGAGCATGTTGAAAGCAAGACATTTGTCTAATGAGTATTGGGTAGAAGCAGTTGCATGTGTTGTTTATGTGATAAACAGATCTCCTACAAAGAGCATGATGAAGAAAGTTCCAGAAGAAGCATGGTCAGGTATGTCATGCAGTGTATCTCATTTTAGATTTTTTGGATGTGTAGCCTATGCACATGTGCCTAAGAAAACAAGAGGAAAATTAGATGATCAAAGTGAAAAATGTATTTTTGCTGGTTATAGTGAGCAATCAAAAGCTTACAAATTGTATAATCCTGTCACCAAGAAGACAATCATTTGTAGAGAGGTTGTGTTCAAAGAACAAGAGTCATGGAATGGGACTATAGACACACTAACCGATGCACAAACACCATTGATGGGAGAGGATGATGTAGAAGAAGAGGAGCAGCAAGAACCAAGAGAGCAGATACCAAACAAAGTCACACCACCAAGGACTCCAATATTTTTAGAGCAGCATGGATCTTCAAGCAGATCAATAGACCAGAATTCTCCAAGGAGCGAATAAGGTAATGAATCAAGCAATGGTAAGAAAAATATGAGATGTCTAAAAGATATTTATGATGATTTGAATGTTACTTAAAATTTTGCATTGTTGGCATTCCAACCTTCTTCATTTGAAGAAGCAATCAGAGATGACAATTGGGTGCAAGCCATGGATGAAGAGATGAATTCAATTGAAAAGAATGATACATGGGATTTGGTTGATTTACCAAATGATAAAAATCTCATTGCTGTGAAGTGTGTTTACAAGACTAAAGTGAATGAGAAAGGTGAGATTGATAGATTTGAAGCAAGACTTGTAGCCAAAGGATTCTCGCAGCAACCGGGAATAGACTTTGGGGAAACATTTTCTCTGGTAGCTAGATTGAATATTGTAAGAGCAGTTATAGCGACAGCAGCTCAGAACAAGTGGAAATTCTATTAGATGGATGCCAAATCAGCCTTCTTGAATGGAATTTTAGAAGAATAAATTTATGTGCAGTAGCCTCCAGGTTATGAAGTTGAAGGAAAAGAGGATAAAGTTTACAGATTGAAGAAAGCGCTCTATGGACTGAAGCAAGTACCTAGAGCATGGTATACAAGAATCGACAGTTACATGATCAAGAATGGAATTTATAGAAGCAGCATTGAGCCTACCTTATACACAAAGGTAAATGAGCATGGACATATTTTGATAGTTTGCTTATATGTTGATGATATGATTTTTACAGGTGATCTTGAAATAGATGAATTTAAAGCAACCATGATGAAAGAATTTGAGATGACATATCTAGGTCTCATGAAATATTTTCTTGGCATTGAAGTTGAGTAATCTAAAAAAGGCATTTTTATTTTCCAAAATAAGTATGCAAAAGATTTGTTGAAAATATTCAGGATGGACAATTCCAAACCTATATCTACACCAGTAGAAATAGGTACAAAGTTAAGTAAGGATGATGAAGGAGCATATGTCAATCCAACTCTATTCAAAATATTGGTTAACAACCTCATGTATCTCACAGCGACAAGACCAGATATTATGCAGGGAGTAAGTTTGATTTCCAGATTTATGGAGAGTCCAAAAGACACACATTGGAGTGTTGGAAAAATAATTCTGAGATACATAGCAATAACTAGAGATTATGGCATAATGTATGCAAGTACAGAAAAGAAATAATTGATTGGATATATAGATAGTGATTTTGCAGGAAGATTGGATGATCGGAAGAGCACATCTGATTATGTTTTTCATCTCAGTTTAGGAGTGATAGCATGGGAATCTAAGAAGCAACCTATTGTGACATTATCATCAATAGAAGCAGAATATGTAGCAGTGACTTCAACAGCATGTCAGGCAGTATGGTTAAGAAGAGTATTGAATGGACTCAAGAAGGAACAACAAGGATCAACAACGGTATACTATGACAACACATCAACGATTGCACTATCCAAGAATAGTGTGTTTCATCAAAAGAGCAAGCATATTGATACTAGATATCACTTTATCCGAGAACTTGTGAGCAATGGAGAAGTTCACTTGAAGGATTGTAGAACGAGTGATCAACTAGCTGATATCTTTACAAAGCCATTAGCAGTAGATTTGTTTGAGTTTCACAAAAGAAACTTGGGAGTTGTAAGCCTAGCTGAGACATAGACCAGCAGGCATGTTTGAGTTGTCATGAGTTATGTTTTAGTTTAGTGGTCATAATTAAGGGGGTGTGTTAAAATATATAATTACTTCCCGCATGCAGAAGTTAGACAAATAGTTAGGTGAATTAATTGAGTTGAGTTATAGAAAGATTTGGTGAGTGAGTTAGAGAGTGAGTTAAGCGATTTGATCAAGTTCAGTTATGTAAGAGAGTGTGTGCATGTCATTTAGGTTAAATACCCATCACCAAGTTCATTGTATTCAGAGATTATGATTTAGAGTGATTTAGATTAATTGAAGAGCCACGACTCATTATTTCGTGTGTGAAATATTTGCGTTAATTGTGTGATCGAATCCTCTAGCTACCCAACAAAACTCCGCTCGCCCACCAATATATAGCAAGCTGGCCACAGCTTGAAAGCATCGAAAAGTAGGCTGAGGACCTTCCTAGAAAGTGATGAAGTTGGCGGGCAGTGGTGGCCATCTGATCTCATAGACCTGATGGGCGTATTGAAGTCAAAATTTGGGAAAGAGGAGGGGAAGGCATCTTCTAAACTCAATAAAGCCGATAATCAGCATGTCATTTTTAGCACCAGAAGGTTAATTGGATCTTTTGGGAAATGAGAGGAATCTAACATCATTATTTATTATTATTTAGATGGTTACCAACATTGATTTTAATGGTGCTCTTATGCGTCCTACAAAAATATAATATATTATTGCGTGGGACTCAGAAACTTAACATAACTTTTTATTTTCAGGGTAAATTTATTCCGCGGTACACTTGAGTCCAAGATGCTGCGACTGTGATGAATCGTGAAGGGTTTTCAAGTTTCCAACTGATTCTAGGTAACAAATGGACATAATGATAATGGGTTGAGCTTTTTTAAAGTTTGGAATGTTGACACAAGATTCTTTTGATAAAGGTGATAACATTTTGATAAAGTTGATAACATGTGGTTATGTTATTATTATTATTATTTTCATATTTGATTATGATGATGAAGCTGCTTGGTTTCTTAAACTACCATTTATTGGTTTTAAATCGTTCCTCATTTACATGTAGAACTCCTTCTCATTTACTAAATTCTCATCTTTTACTCACTTATCAAATTAAGTCAATAATTCAATAACGAATTTTTAGAACTCTTTCTCGTTTATTAAAAACTCATCTTTTATTCATTTAATTAAGTTAATAATTCAATATCAATTTTTTATTAATAATAAGTCAATTAATGATAATGTTTTAGCAATAATGTTTTATTAGTAACTTTTAAATTGAATAAGTGTTAAATTATAATAAATTTATTATAATTTTTTTTTAATTAAACTTCTTATAAATTCATCACTGAAAAATATAAAATAAGAAGATAAGTTTAATTTTATGAGTGGTTTTAAAGGTGAGTCTGGTTTATTTTAGATAACTTTAACTTTTTCAACTTGTTAGATATCTTTATTTAAAGTTTAATTATTTATTAATCTTTTTCTTGTCAAGGATTATAACATTTTTCGGGCAATCAAAGTCAACTGACCTTGAATTATTTTGCTATTTTCTTTTACAATTTCAAACAAAGTTTAAAAAATATGCTAAATATTTTTGTTTTCCATAAATTGAAAAATAATTTTCTCATTTTCTAGAAATATTGTTTCTAATTTTCGATTTCTCTAGCACTTTCGATGGGACATATTCCCGTAGTGGTGAGGGTATTATTTTTGGTATTTGTGTTTGTCTGAAAAATTATTTAAAAATTTAATAAAAGTAATTTTCTCAATGCTCTTCACAATGATGACATCACTGACACACTTGTAGGTCCTTTGAATAGGCCCAGAAAGCTGGTGGTATAGAAATTACGATGTGGATTTGCAACTTCTCATGAAATTTAAATTAAAATCACAAGACCCAAACCTACTCTACTAGAATTCAATTCACAATTTAGAACATTAATCACAAACAAGAAATGAGAAATAACACACAGACACACAATATTTTTTCTGGGGGAAGCAATCTACTAAAAACCCCAATGTATGCTTCCATTAATTTGATGAATAGAGATGTATAACAATTTCTTTGCTCGTCTGAGCACAACCTGAAATTGAATAACCTATCTCTTTGGTCACTGAGAAGATATGACCTATACTAAGTCAATTTCTGCCTTCACTTGAGCCCCTGTTTCCTTGAGCAATTCCTTGAGAAATTAATCCCGCATTATTTATAAAATTCCTCCAAAATGATTGCGTAATTCCAAAGGTTGATCATCTAACTCCACGCAACACCTATACACTCAAAAATATTTTACAATTAATGTTACACTGCCTTGGAATTTCCAAAGTGGAGAAATTGAATTCTCTGCATGCACTAGCTACTTTGTGTTGAAACTCAAAAATATTTTACAATTGATGTTACACTGCCTTAGAATTTCCAAAGTGGGCAAATTAAATTTTCTGCATGCACTAGCTCCTCTAGGTTGATTGATCGGTTAACTCGATGATCAATAAGTTTGATTGCACTCCCACTATACAACTAATCTTCCACTAGTTCCTCCAACTGTTAATCACACATGCTTAATTAAACTCAAACTCCTCTAACTCGAATTTACTAAGCTAACTGAGTGACAAGAGGCATGTCACCTTAGTTAACTACAAATTTTTACTCTTAATCTTTTAATTCTATTTCCATATTTTGGTAATATATTCCATATGTTTATTTTCATGTGTGGGATGAAAATTAGTCTAGTTACTGAGAATTTTTGGATAACGTCACTTCTTTCAACATGTTGATGTATTTATTTAAAGTTTAATTATTCATTAATCCCTTCCTTTCCAAGGATTATAACATTTTTGTTCCAGTCAAAGTGCATTTACTTTGCATGATTTTGCTATTTTTTTCATTGCAATTTCAAATAAAGTTTTAGGATGATGTTGAATAAAGTTTTTTTTATCATAAATCCAAAAATAATTTTCTATTTTTGTGGAAATCTTATTTCTAATTTTCAATTGCCCTAGAAACTTCCCATTGGACATAATTCCGCTAGTGGAGACTATTTTATTTTTGGTATTTATCACTTCCTCACAATTTATTTAAAAATAAAAAAAAACAAATAAAAATAAAAACTATTTTTGATAGTGATCATTCCTTCGATGAATGCTCTCAGACTCCGACATTGTTATTGTATTGTTGTTCCCACTGATGATAAAATTGACAAGGTTGTAGGTCCTTTACATAGTCCTTGAAGAGGGGTGGTGTAGAAATTATGATGTATATTTTTAACTTCTCATGAAATTTTCAGCAAAATCACAAGACATAAATCTACTCTCTTGCTCTGTAAAATTCAATTAACAATTTAAAAAATTAATCACAAACAAGCAATGAGAAATAACACACATGCGCACAATAATTTTTCTGAGAAAAGAATCTACTAAAAACCCCAATGTTTTCTTGCATTAATTTGATGAATAGAGATGTATAACATTTTATTTTCTTGACTGAGCACATCGTGCAAGTGAATAACCCATCTCTCTGCTCACTAAGAAGCTATGATCTATACTTAGTCAAACTATGCCTATGCTTGAGCCCATATTTCGTTGCACAATTCCTTGAAAAATTAAGCCCCTATTATTTAGGAAATTCCTCCAAACTGATTGTGCAATTTCCAAGTTTGATCATCTAACTACATGCAACACCTATACACACAAAAATAGTTTACAATTGATGTTACACCATCTGGGAATTTCCACCACAGTTAGGGAACTTGAATTTTTTGCATGCACTAGCTACGTTGTGTTGATTGATCAGTTAACTCGATGATCGCTAAGTTTGACTGAATTCCCACTACACAACTAACCTTGCACTAGTTCCTCCAATTGTTAGAACTAATTTAACTGAAAAAACAATTTGAAATAACTGGCCTTGATTGCTTCAAATTGGTAAACATGTGATTAATTAAACTCTAACTCCTCTAACTCAAATTTACTAATCTAATCGAGTGACAAGAGCCATGTCACCTTATTTAAGTACATCCAGGTTGTCTGTTTATGTGGAAATTCAATTTTTTTCAACTTAATCAACGAAAAAACAAATTGAGAATTTTTTGATGCATTTTTTAACACTCCCTCTCAACTAGAAAAGGATTATCGACCACCCCTATCCTGCACCTATGGAAGTCAAACTTCGCTCTTAAAAAAGCCTTTGTCGAAATGTCAACATAGTTTTCCTCTGTCAGAATGTATTATAGAAAAATTTTCTACCTTTGCACTCAGTTTCGTAAACGGTGATACAAAATATCCATATTCTTGGATCTATTGTGAAGTTTAAGATTCTCATAAAGCTTGATGCAACTTTTATTATCACTATAGATCACATTTGGACCAATCAAGTGACCAAATAGTCCCACAAGTATCTTTCTCATCTGAATCACTACACATGTTGCCTGACTTACAACCATGTATTTTGCTTCTCTTGAGCATAGCACCATAGATATTTTCTTCCCACTATACCAAGAAACAATTTCGGACCCAACGATGAAAATTCCACCTTATGTACTCTTTTGGTCTGATGGAATCACCACCCAATCTGCATCTTTGAAGCCACACAACTTCACTCCCTCTGTTCGTCTGTACCAGAGTCCAAACTGGGTAGCGCTTATGAGGTACCATAAAACATGATTAGCTACCTTCCAAAAACATTTGGTTGGCTTAACCATATATAGTATCAGTTGGTTGACTAAATAGCACATAAATGGTTGTGTGTTCAAAAGATACATTAGTGAACCCACTAGCTCCCGATAAATTGTAACATCCACTTCTTCACCTGAAGTGGCATCGTCCTTCCTCCAGTTGGTCATTAGAGGTGTCTCTGTGGGTTTTAAACTATCCACGTGAAATATTTGTAGTATCTTATTCACATAATTACCTTGAGACAAAAACAACTCCCCATCAACTTTCCATAATTCCAACCTAAGCAACTAGTACATGAAACCCATGCCCTTTATGTCAAATTCTCTTGTAAGGTCATCCTTGCAAAATATGATCAGTTGTCCATTGCCAATTAAAATTAAATTGTCAACGTATCAGACAATAATAATAAATTTTCCTTCTACTAAGATGTGATATAGGTTTGCATCCGCTTCACTTTTGGTGAAGCCGAAACCAGTGAGATAGATTTCGATCTTGGTGTACTAAGCATGGGGTGCTTGTTTGATACCATGTGATGCTCACTTGAGTCTGCACACATGATACTCCTGATCAAATGTCTTAAGACCTTTTGGTTGATCTATGTACACCTCCTCCTCAATAAACCCATGAGAAATGCTATTTTTACATCCAAATGGTGCATAATCAACCCCATCTCCGCAACTAGAGCAAGACTTGATATGATGGATGAGTAACTTACTACAAGAGAAAATTTATCCTCATATTCAATTCCCTCAACTTAGGAGTATCCCTTGGCCAAAAATATGGCCTTATACTTCCCTATGCTTCTTTCTTTTCCATGCTTAACCTTGAAGATCCATCTCGAACACTCAAATAATTTATCTGTCAGTCTTGCAACCACTTCCCGAACATTGTTATTTATAGTGGATTCATATACCTCCACCATTATATCAATCCATACAAGTTTCTCTATTTATTCCTCTAAAAAGGATGGCTTAGTCTCTGTGAGCTCAGTCATTACATCCATGTAACTAGTGAATCGATCAGGTGAACTTCTTTTCCTGCGAAAATTTGAGGGAGCCCCCACATTTTCCCTCGCATCCTACACAAGTCTCTCAACTTGCCTGTTTATTTTCATACCTTATCTGGATGGTTTTGCTTGATTGTATGTCTCCACTGTCTTCTCCTCAAATTTTATTCACTCCACAACTTCCTGAGGCTCATCCTTTGGAGCTAAAATCTACTCTTCTAGTGGGATTTAAAGCTCCCTCTCAAGAGAGTAGCACATCATTTTCTCCTCATCAAAATTTACATCACTTCCCACAACTGCCATTCTAAGGGATGGAAGGTACACATGGTAATTTTGAGGAATTTTTGTGTAACCCAAAATACCCCCAACACTTTTCTTAGCTCAAGCTTCTTCCATGATTCTTTGGAGACATGGCAATAAACAAAGGCTCAAAAAATCCTGAAGTGTAACACATTGAACTTTCTCCCTGAGAAAGCTTCCTCCAGTGTAATCATGCCTAAAATCATATGAGGACTCTGGTTCTACAAATAGATTGTTTTACTGCATGCTACTGCCCACAAGTGTAGTGGTAGGCCTTGGTGATGCAACATCACCCTTGCAACTTCCACAATGGTACGGTTCTTTCTCTCAGCCACCCTATTCTATTGTGGGTTGTGGGATGTTGTTATCTCTCTTTGAATGCCTTCTTCTGTACAAAATTTTTTGAATTCATTTGAAATGTACTCACCTCCACTATTGCTCCTGAGAGCCTTCACTTCCATTCCATATGTTATCACATTTTATCAAAAAGAATCCTATGTCAACATTCCAGACTCCAAAAGAAGACCTCAAGCCATTATCATTATAACTTCAAAACCAGAGCTCAAGCCATTATCATTATTTTAACAAAATGCCCCTATGTTACCTAGAGTCAGTTGGAAATTTGAAAACTTTTCACATATGTATCACAGTTCCATCATCTTGGAGTAAGACGTATGTCGAAAATACTTCACTTCTAAGCTTGTGGTTTTTGGTGAAAGTGTTTTATTTGTGGAAGAGGAAAAGTAGAGAACTTCATTTCAAGGTGTGACGCATGGGAAAAACCCTAGAACGGTGAATTTAAACTGATAGAGAGGCCCATTGATGGGTAGAAGAAGCATGGTTAAACGTCGAGTGTTTTATTTGTCCAAGGGGTGAGGTTGAAGACTTTATCTCAAGGTGAGATGTGCGGGAAGAACCCCATAATGGTGAAGTTAAACTGATAGAGAGGCCTATTGATGGCGGGAATAAGCATGGTTAAACACAGAGTGATTTATTAAAAATAAGCGTCGAGTGCCCAGTGGCTAGTTTTGCTTGCAATCTAGCATTTCCTCTCCCAATTCCAACATTTGTATCTGTAGTCGGACATGCTGTGAAATTCATCGGCCATTCTCTCATCCATTCTTTGCCATTAAAATTGATTTGGCATTAAGAGAAAGGCCCCCGGTCATAGGTTTGATTCTTAGACCCTTTACTGGTGAGTTTGTTTTATGATTTTGTTCACAACAATTTATTTTGACTAGCGAAAAAATTTTCTTCAGAAATTTAGGTTTTTTATTGCATTCTCTTTATTCAAGATTAGATCAAGAAATTGAGGTTAAGGACACCATGTGCTGTGAAAATTGGTCGGTAATAATCTGCGAGATTTCAAGGGAAAATGGAAGAAATACATAACACAGACAACATCAGCAGCTTATAATTGTAGAAAAATGGGGAACCGATTAATTTCACCTCAAAGCAAGGAAGACACAATCCAACACTCCGACTAGAAAAAATTATTCCTCTGTTCTCCAACAAATGACGCGGGCTCGTTCCGGTGTAGATTGCACCAGTCATCGTATAAATGGGGCTGGAAGAGGTCCGCCTGCATAAATTATGTCTCGTCAAATTCATTACGCATTAAATTCCTTAGTGTGAAGGTATTCATTAATTCAGTCTCGATTAAGGATTTCCTTATTGTAGCTTCTCTGCTTTCTGAGACTGATAAATTAGGTTTCCAATGTTTCAGATACTTTAGCTCGGCTCAAATGGTGAGGGCTTCGATTCTCATAGCTTTTGTTCATATGCTTCTCATTTTTCAAGGAAGAGACCATTGGAAGGTTCAATAGAAGAGGCCTATCAATGGCGGAAAGAAGCATGGTTAAACGCAGAGTGTTTTATTTGTGGAATGGGTGAAGTCGAGGAATTTATTTCAAGGTGCGACGCACGGGAAGAACCCTTGAACGGTGAAGTTAAACTGATAGAGAAGCCTATAGATGGCGGAAAGAAGCATGTATTGGGGAATAAATGGACTTTATGGCTCGGCAACCCTTCAGGGAAATCCAAGTCGGCAGCATGTGGCAGCTCCCTTCGTTCAGTCTATACCTTCAATACAGTTGAAGATTTATGGTGGTAAGTGCTCTCAAATCTTAAAAATGAAAAATATGCAGTTCATCAGGGGGTTTCTCTTCCATTTTATCATGTCCTGTATTGCCGTGATCACGCTATGCAGTTTATACAACATGTTTTTTTCCAAGCAAGCTGCCCTTAGTGGAAAACTTCCACTACTTTAAAGCAGGTAAGAGCCCAAGTGGGAAGACCTTAAATGTGCCCACGTAGAAAAGTGGACTTCCACTAACACTCGAGGTGACAAGGCTGCCTTGGATCAATTATGGCTTAACACTGTCAAACTCCAACTATCATACATACATGTGTGTGCATAGGCATTTTTGTGTAGATTCAATTCTGCTCATATATATTTTGTTATTTGATTCGAGCTGTTGGCCATGATCGGTGAAAATTTTGATGAAGGCGATGAAATTTGTGGTTTTGTGGCTAGTGTGAGAGTTAGATTTTTTTATCTGATTCTAGCTATTGGCCATGAACAGTGAAAAATTTGACTAAGGTGGTGAAATTTTTGGTGCTGTGGCTAGTGTGAGAGCTAGACAACAAACGATTGCCTTGTGGACCAAAACTGCCACCAACGTAGCTGCCCACTGCCCAGGTAATCTTTTTTTTACTATCATAATTTACTATCTACGTATCCATTTGAATAAGGATGGTGGTAAATTGATCGCTGACGGACTTTCATGTTGTGACAGAAGATCTATCCACCTCCTCATTCGTTGATCAATGGGCTTGAGTGTGATATCTTGAGGTTGTAGTAATGGAATATTCTCTAAGGAAAAAGATACTAGGAATGAACCATAGCCAAAATTTACCAATTTCCCATTTTTTATTTAGTTATATGTTCTTTCATATTGACCAATAGTCCCTCGCTCCTGTTGAATTTTTTTGGTTCCAAACACTCTAAACCATGCTACAAGTATGATCTACTAGCTACGTGAAGTGTTGAGCTACCAACCACTCTGGATATAATGAATATGATCATTTTTAAAGGAAAGGGAGTCACATGTTTTATGTTAATTTTTCCATCCCTATTTTTCTAGAATCGAGCTCTTCAATGAGCATAAAGATAGTCTTTAATTGTTTCCCCATGCCTTCTCCCACATAGGAGAGAGATGGGGCCACCTATCATAGATAAAGTAGTCAAAAAGTATATGTACTCTAACTTTATCTCGATCAAATGTTCCTCTAGTCTAAATGCCTGTGCTTGAACATCCCATGAATGAATACTCTAGTAACTCCATTTGTAGCCTCATACTAGGAAGCGAAAAAAATTTCAATAGTCTAGAGCTTTTCAGTGCCTGTATGGTAGTAGGATCATTTGATGCATTGATGTCTTATTCTTGATGTTACCTTTGTCTCCATATTAAGGCCATGTTTTGCTAATGAATACCTTAAACATGAAAAACAAACTCATTAGGATTCATTCCATGTAATAAATTTGACAAATTTTGAAGGTAAATAATCAAACACAATTTGGATTGGCACCCAATGCTCCCTTACAAGGAGGGATAGTGTACTGCACCCATCCCTAGAGTGCATTATCAACAATATGGAATTCTCCTTTTGACTTTAGTAGGGTGCATTGGTCCAATTTCCCTAAAAAACCCAAAAAACTTGCATGAAATTACAAATTGATGTCATGAAATGAAAGAAAAAGGTTGTAGGTCCTACCTAAAAGTGACGATGCTTGAAATGGTTTACCTGATTGAGCGCAATTAGCTGCAGAAGATCAAGGGAAAAAATTACTTAGAGCTCTTACTGTTGAAGGTAAATGTGAAATGGTAAAAATAAATTGTAATTTTTATTATGTATGGTCGTTTCTTCCATTATTTTGTTCATGTGTAATGCTTTGACCTAGTCATGGTTCATTTTCATCATGAAACATATATTTTTAATCCTTTTGTGGTGTTATAAGCAGGTCGACATTCGTTTGATGCATTTTGTCATGTTTTGAAAAAATAATTTTAACCACGGAGCATAATTTTATCACTTTTTATGGCTCTGTAAAGTCACAAAAAAGGAACCCTTTGGAGTCTTTTTTCACATATTTTCAAAATCCCAAAATTTTAAATATTTGTGAGCACTTCTCTTTTCAAACTTGTAATATTAAATGAAAATAAGTCTACTCAGTATAATTTTAACCTGGGATAGACTATTTATGAAAAAGGAATACCTCAATACAAGGAAAATACCCTCTAGAGGAGGTTATAAAGGAGGTTTTTAATGTTATAAATTTGGCAAAAAGTGTCAAAAAAAAAATTCTACAACATCCATTTTTGGTAATCGAGGTTTTGATGCATCTTTTAACGGAACTTTAACACAACAAAAAGAAATTGGGAGACCAAAGGTTTTACAAATGTTTTTCTCATCAGTGCGTGCATCATGTATGAACGCACTAGTGTGTTTTAACCTGTACACACAAGTACTGTAAACATACCAAGAATTGGGATGGAAAACAAATTTTGGAAGCCCCTAGGTATTCAGCAATGTCCTGGTTCATGTCATCCAAAAATATGCACCGGGCTGACAGAAGGTGCATGCACCGGTGTCGTTAAGTTTTAAAAATGCACTGGGCCATTAATGTGTTAAAACATACCAAGCCATTAAGTTCTAAAAATGCACCACCACATTAAAGGAAAACCATACTGGCGCATGCAACACCTATCCGCTTAGGTCGTAGTCATTGATAAAGTGCACTGGGCGTTCTAATTGGTATTGGTATTTTGTGCGGTGGTCACAAGTCGTAGAAACACACCGGTGTGCAGTATCATACATACGCACCTTTTTGCAGTATCATACACACGTAGCGATGTTCATTTTCTATTTTTTAGAGTAATTGACCTCTGACAATGCAATTATTGTGATTTTGTAAAATTCATTATTCCTGAAAAGTCGACAGATATCTTATAACATTATTAATATAAATTAAATTTTTATTAGGGCATTTGAATGTGATGTTTGGATAATTTTTTTATATCATATCATCAGATTTTGCATCTCTTCATTATAATATTTAATCTTCCATATATTTAATCAGTCGTGTAACTTTTGACTGTGACAATGGAGAACATAATAGAATAAATTAAAACACACACACACGCACACACACACACACACACACACACACACATATATATATGAATAAAAAACTCTTTGTCATACAAAACGGGACAGTTATCGATATCCCTTTGTCTTTCAATTGGGACACTGTGTCCATTACATTAAACAAAATGTCTGATTTCACAGACAAATATTTCAAAAAATACAACGCCTTGCTTTGATATCCAAACATATTGATCATCATTCTTCGTTGGAGCCGTTGTCACTGCACGAGCTACTTCCATGAGTTGGGTTATTTAGAGGAATGTTTTGTTCATTGTGTTGATTTCTTTCTTCTTCAATTTCCATCTACAAACATAGAAATAAAGTGTAATGAGTGTATATACGTTGGTGAGAATAATGAAAATTGCAATATTAAATAATACACATCAGTGTAAATCGAAAATAAATGTGCCATAGCAAGTATTGACTCATGAACTATACACATTATCTTAAAACAAAATTTAATGCCATCTTCCATGCTTTGTTTCCTACAAGTTTTATAGCCCATAACATTATGGGAATTTTGAGGTCTAAAATGGGCCTCCTAAGAAAAATTTAGAACCAAAATAAAATTTATAAGAACCAATATTATTCAAGATGATGAAGTCAACCATGACGGATTATTCACCATTTTTAAGTGAAAGGGTAAAAACATTAAAAAGTAATAAAATAATAAAACTAATTTTCAACTCGTATTTTCAACTTATCTGCCAAAGCTTTTACTCAAATTTCGAGCACGAGTGCTTTTTGGATGCAAAATTTAATTCCTCATCCAAGGAGTACCCATGTTGCATACTTTTGATGGACCCTGCTATGCGAAAAATGAGAAATACATGAAAAATGTTATTACAATCACGTTTTTCATGTATTTCTAATTTTTCGTGTAGCAAGGTCCATCAAAAGTATGCAACATGGGAACTCCTTGGATGAGGAATTAAATTTTCCATCCAACGATTACTCCAGCTCGAAATTAGAGTAAAAAATTTGCGAGATAAGTTGAAAATACGAGTTGAAAAGGTAGTTCTTTTCTTTTCTCCCTCTAGAATTTTATGATGCATAAAATCTTATTTTATTATTTCAAATATTATCTTATAATTTCCTTAGGAGGCCTTAGACCTCAAAATTCCTTAGACCTCAAAAATTCCCTTAGACCTCAAAATTCCTTAGACCTCAAAATTCCTCTAATGGAAATCATAGATTTAATATAAAGGATTTGTTTGTTCTATTTATTATAGATGGAGCTAAGTAAAGCAAGATAAATGATTAGAAATTCCATAATTAATATTTGATATGCCAACATATAAAGACAACCCATATTTAAACCAATTTCAATAAATTATTCTAATGGTTCTTCTTTGTATGTTAGCACTTATTTGAATACGTTCAATGATGATTGTTGTAAAATAACTTAAAATATACAAAAAATTAAATCTAGTTAAGTTGTTATAAACAAGTAACAATTACTCACAAACATAGATATCAACCCTTTTCTTCCTTTTCGTACTATATTATGTGTTGAATGGGTTCCATTTTGTTTTATTTTCCACAAGAAAATACTTGAAAATTAATATTTAATGCTAAATTATTTATTTCTTTTACCTAATCGAAAAATTCAATGATTACATATTACATTTGAAGCACGTTGTCATTGAGATGGATCATCGTGTGATGTAACTATGTCCATTTATTTGACCATCTTCTTGTACACATTTTTGGACATTCCTACTGCCATATTTATGATATCATCTCATTCATCCTTTGATATTTTCATAATCTTTCTGAAAAAATAACATGACAATAAACTATTTAATTTTTATATTGATATATGAAAACTAAATATAACAAAAATGATATCTATAAATGATTTCTTTGTAGTAATATATACATATAATTCTAGAAAAAAAAATTAAAGGAATATTACTTTTTCAATCCTTCTTTTTTGTTGTTGCACATTTTTGCCATTAAAATTCTGACATGTCTCATTGACCGATTCTCTGGAAACTATTCCTATAGTTTAAATAAAATTTGGTTCTTCGAATCATTGGATTGACTTTTGTATTGTAAGTGGAAATAAAATCTATACATTTGTAGCACTAGATCTCTCAAATTTTTGTAAAAAATTCCCCTCCTTTCGTTAACCTCCAATACCACTGCAGATGAGCTAATGAGAAATTCATTTTCATTTGGGTGTTTTATTTTTTTTCTTTTATTAGAACAACATTTATTTTCTTCGTTGTTTATTCTTGTAGAACATTAAACATATCTGAATTAATAGATTTTTTGAAACATGTTATCTAATATTTTTAAGTATATTATTAATGAAAATTCAAAAAAGACAATCATATTGGATCGATAGTATTTTTTCATTCACCCGATTCATCCTTCTACAAATTTTCCATCAAAATTTTACACTCTTCTAGTCTTATATCTGAAAGAATCTTCTCAAAGTTCATCATTTTTTGGCTTTGCGTGATACACACTAAACAATACATATCAATTAAACTTACATATAGTTCAAAAATAATAATTTTTGTAAAGAATTTACAAAGAAATTGTTTTTTTTTCTTTTCTCGATGTGCTATCAGTATTTTTTGTACTTGAAATCTTGTCAGCCATTTATTTATCAATATAAAACCTATACCATTCATTAATATTTTATCATAAATAAATGACACAATTTTCAGGTAAAAAAAAAATCAAGAAAATAGCCTGACTTTCACAACTTACACACCGAACGCGATGCGATAGGTTCTTATAAATGCACCACCAATATAGTAGAAAAAGTGTATGGTGCTCTTTTTCAACAAGGATACCTGATGCATTATCTTAATACGAGAGCACCGATTAACATAAACATAAATTAATAAAAAATCGTTTTTACCAAACCGTTTTTTTGGTCAATATGCGTCCGGTGCACTATACTACAATCACGCACTGGTGTGTTATTTTAAACAGTGCACACCGATTAAAAAAGGTTGTTTTTAAAAAAAGCGTGCAATGTCCAACAAGGATTGGGATCTAACTTTGAAAGTGGTCTTGCGTGTTAGATGTCATATGCCTATATATAGAGTAATTAAAACCCTATAAATCTAAAATGAAAAGCCCAAATTGTGAAGTCACATAGACAAGAAGAAGCAATGGTTTAACATAAGAATGGTTTTTTTTTTGTATTTTTTGTTTTTTTTTTCTGAATTTTAATTAAATGCAAATCGGAATAGAGATTATAAATGATTATATTAGTAAAATGCACAATAAAATTTAAAATGTTTACTATACATGTATTAAATCTAACAAAAACTATAAAAAATCAATTATTATAGTAAAATTTAACAATTTTGCTGTACTATAGGGCTTTGTGTGAATCTCGAGATGTTTCAAATTCTGGTTCTTTAAATAAAGTTGTTGTTAAAAAGTAATTTTATGCTCCACCATGCTCTCTTTCTCTCTTTCTCTAGGTATGTCTCTCATGAAAATACCTCCCTGAATAATTTTGAAAAAATAATGAAATAATGAATAGCTTTTACTATTTAAAGAACTTATTTAAGAAATTAGATTTTTGAAAATCATTTTCCGCTCATTTTTCAACTAACAAATTTTTTTTTCACTTCGAAAAAATAAATTTGCATTTATTTTTCTTGATGTCTGGTGCGCTTTTTAACTAACAACACCGGTGCGTCCTGTAATAAAACTGGACCGGTGCAGTTAACAATACATTAGCATCGATAACAATAACTCCTTTTTTAAGGCACCGAGATTACTTTTAGGTATTTACACAAAAAATTATTGTTGATTTTCCTCAAATGCAGGGATGAAATATCGTAACTATATCAAATGGAAAATTCTTCAAAATCCATCTCATTCCATAATATTTCTCAAAGTCTGTCGTGGAGTTCTCCCTATCCATATCTAGAAGTAATTACTTCAAATTTTATTTATAATATCATTATCTAATTGAATTTATTTTTTAATCCATGTCAATCAACTGAATAAAATTAATGTTTACAAATTTGCAAATTCATGCAGATTCAGAATCGAGTTCAGATGCATAAAATATTCAAATAGTTCCAAAATGTCAGAAGCTCTTATCAGGAGCAGCATGCCGCAAGGCGGTGTTGGTAGATTAAAATGGACAGCTGCTTCACCCTTCCAATTGTAACATGTCATATTCTAGCCACAATCCTAGGACAATGATAGTAATAATATTTGCTTGGTATAATGTAAATATTTGAATGTAAAACTAATTAATCATGCATTGATGTGCTTACGAATTGATATGATTGATTTTTTACTAATCATGTTCAAATATATTTTTTGAAATTATTACGATTCTAGTGATGTTGAGCGACCTACCTACCATCTTCTGTTGCACCCCACAACAATGTCAAAATGAGAGAAGGTTAAATTAAGAAAAAAGCTCGAAGAGGAATCGAGAGTAAGCGATTTATCATTTTTCAAATTTACATGAAGTAAATATTCACGTTGAGCTTTGATATAATGTATATTTTGATCTCTTATATACTATATGTCAGTTTGATTTCATCAGTGATTGCAGAAATTGCAGCAACCAATAAATTTCTTCTTTACAATTCCGAATTGACACAACTATGAGTTGCATTGTACGAACAAAACGAGATGAAACGGGATAGTGACAGGAAAGAATTCAGATGGCTGAGTGATAGAAGTGTGCCTTATCCTGACCATTTAAAAGAAAATATGCCGACTATATGTCCCAATAGTTGGGTTGCTGACCAAATCAAAGATAAATATGGTGCAACCGGTCATTACCCACGTGTTGAAGAGGATGCGCTAAACATAGGTATTGGGTGCAACAACTTGGTAATAATTTATTTGTGTACATTTTTAAACTTAAAATGCACCTTTGAAATGTAACATCTATATTTTATAATTTAACAGTTGGGTTATTAGAAACATGACACTATGATTTTTTAAATTTTTTATAGGTGCATTTGTTCCCATATATCTGGGCATATGGACACAATTTTCACATAGAAAATGTCGATGATGGACACATGACACAAGACCGTGAAGTGGAAGTCGAGTTCGATCAATTTAGTCGAGCTAGCTACCATGATCAGAACCTAGTATGAGGGACATTAGGTTACGTCAGAAAGATTCAAGAGATCATTGAAGTGGACTTCTCTTCTTTCCAATGTGTTATTTTTAGGTGAAAGTGGTGGGACACCTTTGATCGGAATAATGTAAAGAAAAATCATGATAGTAGGTGAATATGTATCAAATCTAGAAATATGTGGGATGAAGCTAAGGAGCCTTATGTTTTCACCAAACACTACAACCAGGTGTTTTTTTACCCAGATGTGTTGGATAGGGAGTGGTGGTTCGTATTGAGACATGAACCTAGATCAAAACATATTTTTGAGAACAATAGTGTTATCATGCCAAGTGAACTGGAAGATAATGAGGGTGATCACAAGAACAGACAGTGATATGGTACATGTGTTATTTGATCATTTATACTATTTAAGATGGTTTTTTTATAAAGAAGAGGACTTAACCTTATAAATAAGACTCTTTTTTTCCAAACATTATAATATATATTTTGAATGAATTCATTTGCATTGTGTTAATTTTAAAATCATCTCACTTGATAATTTGCAATTATGTTGATCTCGAAAGAAATGCATTTTATCATGTTCCTTTTTTTATGTCAATTCCTAAAATTATACAACTACTTGATTGCTTTAAATGGTTTTTCACTATATCATTACTTAATAAATGTACCCTATTATATAAGTGTGGGTGTGTGTGTGTGTGTGTGTGATATCTTCAAAATTTAAAAAAAATGTATTAATGTATATTGTTATTTTTCATATGTAAGATCATAATAAAATAATGATAATTCTAAACATGAATTTATTTGCATTATTTTCTAAACTTTATTATGTTAAAAAGATTCAATTTATTTTAGATTTATTATTTTACAATTATTTATATTCATACAATTTTACAATTTTACAATTATGGTAATTTAACAATATGCACGGTACTTACCGTAGTTATGGTTCAAAATTGACAATTAATTTTAAATTTTTCAAATTTTACAATTTTAATAAAATTGAATCATGAAAATACATACGATTACAATTATAATTTTACAATTTCACAATACAATTACAATTACAATTTTATAAATATTTTACATACATTTACAATTAAAATTAAAATTACAATTATAATTAAAATTTTGCAATTTTACATACAACTACAATTACAATTTTACGATTTTACATACAATTACCATTAAAATTTAAATTACAATCACGATACATACAATTACAATTTTACAATTTTACAAATTTACAAAATTTACAATTTTAATAAAATTGAATCATGACAATACATACAATTACAATTACAATTTTACAATTTCACAATAAAATTACAATTACAATTACAATTTTACAAATATTTTACATAAAGTTACAATTTTACAATTTTACATGCAATTACAATTACAATCACAATACATACAATTACAATTATTGTTACACAACAATTTGTCACCGTCCCTACAATTCGCCATCCCGCGCATTGGAGGGCTCATTCCGTGACCTGTGAGGAGTGACATAACCTGAAAACACTTTCATGGCATTCCCCTAGACATGGAATTTCATTCCCCTGAAGACATCTCCTTGTGAAAAACCCTAAAAATAGCCTTTTCATCCTTGGCGCAACTAGCCAGTGTTACACCCACGCCAATGGGGGAAATCTTCCAAAGAGGGCGCGCCAATTGGCGCTCTGTCTTAGATTCACACTCGCGCCAGGCTTAATAAAGGGTTTTTTTTAAAAAGAAATGGCAGAAGATTGACTCCAACCAACTTCTGAACTGTTCTCTAAATTAATTTGGGACATTTGGCTCCGGATTTCCATGTAGAGGAAGTAGTTTTCCACCTCTCATGGAAGCTTCCTTGAGGATAGGGCCAATCCCATGATTGTAGGGATCCCAACTCCCCTTCCACCATCTATATAAGCTTGCCATTTTCCTTTGAAAGCTAGTCTCAAAGAATCTCCAAGAATCTCCAAGAGCCTTCATAGCCTAAAGAATGTTGCAAGAGCTTTGATAGTCCTCATAGTGCCAAATCCATAGCAAGGAGACTGACGATCGAAGAGAAAGGCTTGTCCCTATTCCCTGCAAGCTTTACTGAGACGTATTCCGCCGAAAACCAGCCGAAGGAAGGTTCAGCATCAAAGCCTGGTTGTATTTTCCTTTGATGAATTAATAATAAGCAACTATTGGTTATGGTTCAACTCATATTGTTCATTATGATCATGAGTTGTGTCTTCTCTGACTGATACATAATTGCATATATCGGGTTTTACACTTGTGTTTTTCGTGTTTCTTGTGTGTGTGGGTGTTCGATCGCGGTGAGCGAGAGGATTGTGATTTATTAGAGCAAGGGAACGAGAACATCATCTTCTCTACGAACAATAGCGTTGGACTTGAGGTAAGCCTTCTTCACAAGTTGGTTTATTATAGTTAGGAACCTACGCCTTAGCGTGATATAATTGTTGCTAGACCCGATCTGGGCTAGTAGGGACCGCCTCTGTCTGTAGAGGGGATTTACCTCTACAATAAATTGGCAACTCCACTAGGGATTTAGCTTGTTGTTTGCTTTATAAACTACAGACGGAGTCTGAAGTTAGCCAAATAACCTTCGAAATGCTCTTGCTCTGCATTAGCAAAAGTAGATCAATGTTGCTTCAATCAATCTCTGGTCTAGTTTATGAACTGAACACTTGGAGTATTGTCTTGTCTTTCGGTCAATTCTTGACTTTGCTTGCTTGATCATCTCTTTTGGTTGGTTATTTCGTGTCTTTGGCTTTTGTTTTAAGCTCCAACATCACTGGTATGCTTCTTGGATTGCTTATTTTTTATTTTTCCTTAGTAAACTCAGTTGGTGCGCTTTTCAGTGTTATATTCATGCCCACTGGCGCATGTTGTCAGTGTATTACTCGCGCCAATTCTATTCTGGCGCTAGTTTCAGCCTTACAGTTGCGCCAATCCTGAAAGGTGCTAGGGTTTGCTTTGTTCTGAGCTTTTTGAGCTTGAGCTGTGTGTTTGGGTTCATTTTTATGACTGCTTGAGTGTTCTGGAGTCTTGTTTGACTGACTTTGATCTTCATCCTTTGGTTGTTTGCCCATTTCTATCGATTTTACATTCTAGCCCTAGGGCATCTAGGTGCTATTGTGTGTCGAGCCTCCCGTGGGATTTTTTGGTGTTTATCTGTTCAGTCAACCTTGTGATTGCTTCTCTGCATTCTTTTGGTGGTTGCTCATCATTTTATTTCTCTATTCGAGTGATTGGCTTCTTCTTCATTCGAATTCCACTTTGACTCATTTTGGGCCTAAATTACATGGTTCAATTAAGTCTTTGGGTGTCTTTTTATTTGAGGGACTTTTTGTCAATTTGAGGTCCGATTGTGTGCTTGCATTGAGTGAAATTTGATTGTTTTTCTCTTTTGCTCTCACTTCTCGAATTTCTTGTCTCATTAGTTTTCATTTTTTTTAGTGCCTTTGCTCTTAAACATTGAAAATACAAAAAATCTCTTTTGCATTGAATTAGTTAGTGTGAATTAAATCTTTTCAGTGTGATTAGTGATTAGTAACTTTGAAAGAAAAGTGTTTAGTTTCCATTAGTTGCATTAGAGATGTCATTGGTTGTTGTCTGATCATTTTGTTGTTGTGTGAGAAGCTCTTAACTCTCTCGTAATTAGTTTTCATCGAATGAAATGATATACTGTGGCATGTACTGTGCATTTAGGCGATTTTGAGACATAACACTCGCTAGGGCCTGAAAACTGAAACATAATTGAAGATAAACATTAAAATTTATTCAATATAAACTAAGGCAGCATTGAAACATTAACGAGATATTTAGAGGTCTAGGCTAGAGACGTGTTCCGACGTCTTTAAACCTAGTAGCTGTCATTCGCCTCTTGGCTTTAGACAGCACTAGTACAGACTTGTGCTCCCCGTACCGTCACATATATAAAGGGAGACCCCACTAGGTTTCTATCCTTTATCCATAGGAAGCCGAGTCTGCCGCCCTATACCCGTGATACACTGGACACAACATTCGGGGAGATTTCCTGCACGTACATCAAGTCCTTGGTTGATTTCTCTTTCATTTTGAAACCAAGGTGTATATTGCAGTTCACGGATATTTGGTACACCCTTTGCCTAGAATTCCTGAGCAGTCATTTTGATCTTTTCTGACTCTTTAAATTTGAAAGGATCATCAAGCGCTTGTCCTTTCACGCTTGTTTCAAAACTAAAAGAGATAGAGTCACCTTTTACTCGTTTCTCGACTCTAAAAATATGAAATGGTAGAGTTTTGTTTCAATGTCATAAAAATTAATTGCCCATAAAATATTCCTGGTTAAAGTTAGTTTCCTTTGAGGGTTTTTTTGGGTCGTTTTTGATGGCAGCTTTTCCAGAGTTCACCAACCAAGGAATCCCCTCCGATGGGAATCCGAGTCATTTTACTCCTTTTGGGAATGTTTGTGCTCATTATATGGCAACGTTGTCCCTTCATGGGTTAACTATTGGGTTGCCTGTTTGGTTGTTTTCAACCTCTGTGGTCCCGAATCTTTCGGGTACTAGTCAATCAGTTCCTCCGCCTGAACAAAATCATGTTGATTCAAAGGTGGACCTCTCCCCTTCTTCTCCTATTTTTGTGTCCTCCTCTGCAACTTCGTCTGGTGAAAGTCTGGATTTGAGTAACCAGGTGGCTAAGAAGAAGAAGAAGAAGACAAAGAAGAAGAAGTTCGATAAAGGAGAGGCTAGCTCTGCAGCTATTACACCTAAGAAGTCTCCTCTTGATAAACCTTCCAACCCTCAACGGAAAGTCAAGTTCCCCTGCATGTTGTGCACAGGAGACCATCTTATTCGAGATTGCCCTGGCATTCCCAAGGTGCTCGAAGTATGGTCCAACGGTCACCCGCCGTTGCCTTTGGCTCCTAGGAGTCACGTTGGGGGCATGTCTTCAACCAGTGCCGGTAAGGCTCCTAAGAAGTAGGGTAAGATTACCAATCACTGTAAGTTTTGTGGGGGGCACCATGCCATTCACCTTTGTCCATATATGGATGAAGCCAAGCGAGTTTTGGACAACTCGGTTGTTTATGCGCCGTGCCTTCTGGCTGGTTACTAGAAGATTTCTTTGAGTCTTCCACCAGCTGATCCTACGATTGGTCAAGAGTCATCCTTGGTCAATCCTGCTCCCTTGGAAATTAAAATTCAGGAATCCGTCCTTGACCAACCATTGGTCGTGGGATCGGTTGAACTGGCCCCATCTGTGGTACACCAGGTCTTTTCCATTGAGAGTGGATCTCGCACCCCTCATGTTCTTCTTGTTTCTTCAGATTCTTTGGACTTGGAGATAGATTCTCATGTCCCTATACCTCAAGAAGTTTCTCCTCCGCCTCCCTTGATGGAGGTCTCGAAGGATACCCCTTCCACCTTCAAGATGGAGGTCGTGGAGGATGCTCCTTCTTCTTCCGTAACACCAGGGGACGACCATCTCAGTTCGATGGTAGCCCCTCCAAGTAGTTTGGTTGCTTCCATTGATTGGAGTCGATTTGCAGGATACCGCCTTTTGTCTTATGTGCCTTTCGAGATCACAGTACAGGCTTTTGGTCTGGTTGTACCCAGCACCATTATAGACGAAGGTGCATTTGTTAGTGTTCTATCCTCAACTACTTGGAAATATTTTTTCTCACCACCACTTGCGCCTGTTACGCAGAATCTGTTGGCATTTAACAGAAGAACGAGTCAACCGTTAGCGATCCTTGCAAGGTTACCTATTACTTTGGGAGGTAAAACCGTCCATATGGACATGATGGTTGTTCCAGGCCCCTTGGATTTCAATCTACTTTTGGGGCGCGATTACACCTATGCCATGAGAGTGCTCATCTCCTCCCTTTTATGTGTGGTCTGTTTTCCACATGAAGGACTGATTGTGACCATTGATGAACTTTCGTTCTTTGGTCCTGATGTGGCAGTTGGCCTGCCATCATCCCTTCCTGGTTTTTATCCACCCGTTGTATCTGCCCCACCGCAGGTCAACTATGTGGCTACCTACCCCGTGCTTGTACCCAGTGATAGTGCCATTGTGCATCAGGTACTGGGGGCATTGGGTCCTGACTTCCAGGATGTTTTCCTTCCATTGGGAGTGGAAATATTGGAAGCGATGATTTCTTGTTCATTATGATCAAGTCGGTCGGAGCAGTTTGTTTTCTTGTGTCAAGCTCCTTAAAAAATGAAACAAGTTGGTTGGAACATAGTTCATTTTCTTGTGTCAAGCTCCTTAAAAAATGAAATAAGGTCGTTGGAGTAGAGTTCCTTGTCTTGTGTCAAGCTCCTTAAAAAATGAAACAAGGATTGTCGGAGCAGAGTTCCTTATCTTGTGCCAAGCTCCTTAGACCATGAAACAAAGTGTCCTGAGGATAGTTCTTTTAATGTGTCAACCTCGTTAAAACAATGAAACACTTTCCCGTTCAATTCAAGTCTTTGATAAGATCTCGTAAAATACCATTCGAGTCTTTTCCTTACTCTCATAAATTGAACCTTCACTCCATTTTCCTTTTATATGGATTAAAGCTTGGGGGGCATGTACCTTGAATTGAGTCACCAAGCTGGGGGCATGCTTACTATTTCAAGCATAGTTTTTTTCCATTTCAAGCTTGTGTAAAAATGAAACCAGTTTCAAGCATAGTTTATCTTTGTTTCAAGCTTGTGTAAAAATGAAACCAACTTCAAGCAGAGTTTCCTGATTTCAAGCTTGTGTAAAAATGAAACCTTTCCCATTTTACCTCTTTTGATTGTCATCTTATTTGCCTGTCTTTGCCAGATGAGCCTTGGTTTTGTCACTCCATCGTCACTATCTGCTTAGCTGATCATATGCCTTCACTTGGTTGTCTTACCCATTCCTGAGGAACCGCTACGATGAGTGGTCTTGTTAGCCAACCTCTTAACCTTTACTTGTTCTGGGCAGTTCCACCATTACCAGAACCAGTTGCTACCCATTATACCACTCGTTCCTCTAGGAAGAGTCATCTTTCAGCTCTTTTCTGACTCTATAAACATGAAAAGATTGTCGAGTCGCTTGTCATTTTGATCTCGTTAAAGTGGCCACGGGACGACATCTACCCAGTATACGTTTACCCCTTTTTCAGGCTGGGATAGATTATTTACGAAAAAGGAATACCCTAGTCTATCGCGACTAGGAGGTTTTCTCAGACATAGTTTTCTACCTTTTCGGATCTGAGAAACTATTTACGAAAAGGGACTGTTGGAGTTTACTTTTCCGCTGTCTTTTCAAACTCTCTAAACATGAAAAGACATCGATTTCTCCCTTTGTCAGACTTGTTAAACCTAAATGACATCGAAAATTGTTAATCATGACGTTATTCGAGTTTCTCCTTCCTAGGGCTCGTTAAATGTACTAGGATGGATACGTCCGAAGGACGAACTTATATTACAAGCATATGGTATCCTCTTCAAGCTTGTGTAAAAATAAAGAGGTACTCACCAAAAATGGTGGGGAAAAATGGAACCAGAATTGTTGTCGTTTCGGCAGCATGTCGCTCTTGAACATGGCACTTGTTTGCATTTGTGTCGAGTTGGGGACATCGCATCTCGTTTTCCTCTTGCCTCCGTGGGTTTGGGCGATCCCTTTTGACCTATCATCAGCTCGTTGCCTTGTCATCATGACCTTTGATCTTTTGATGTTAAATACTGCCAAATCCACTGTCGTGCTGCCGATATGTTCAAGAGAAGTTGACCTCTGCAGAATTTCAACCTTCCTCTGATTCTCGTCTGATCTTGATTCAAAAAAACATTATACTCCTCTGTCTTGTGTTGATGATGTGGGAAAAACTATGGCCCACCTTTGATCAAGGTCACCTCTTGTCGACTTCAGCTCATTATCCAGGAAGCTGATCCAGAGACTCCCTTCTGGTACCTTGGAGCCCGCATGCTTCAATGGCAGGTTCTTCACGTTTGACGTGAGGTTTTCATCATCGACCTCTGATCGAGTGATTCTATGGGTTTTCGATGCCAAATCACTGATTCACATGCCGTAGATTGTACCTATAGTACCTTGAGGGCCATTGTCATTATTGGTGGTACCTCTCGCGTCTGTTAACAAATCTCATAATTGGCTTGTAATCAGGCGATTTTCTTGCATGTTCAACTTCAGCTCACTTATTTGCATGCTTGAACTTGTACTTTGTTCGGGTCAAGATGGAGTGCAAGACCCTGGATTTTGTCTGTTAGAATCCAGGCTGCGATTTTGTGGATTATTATGATTGGTCACATGACTCAATGATTGGATGGCTATGACCATACCTGAGTCTCTTTATCGATCCTTATTGGATGGCTGCATCCATGCCTTGGATCTGGATTCTGGTATACTCTATTATGGATGGCTGCGCCCATACCACATATATCATGTATTTGAGATATCAGTTGTACTTCTCTACGCAGGTTTTCCGACGGTGGTGTTTTCGGTTGGACACGTTCTTGTAAAGCATCTCACCCCTCTCTCTCTTTCGGGCCTCATGATTTAGGGGGCATCTGTTACACAGCAATTTGTCACCGTCCCTACAATTCCCAATCCCGCACATTGGAGGGCTCATTCCGTGACCTGTGATCAGTGACATAACCTGAAAACACTTTCATGGCATTCCCCTAGACATGGAATTTCATTCCCCTGAAGACATATCCTTTTGAAAAACCCTAAAAATAGCCTTTTCATCCTTAGCGCGACTAGCCAGTGTTATACCTGCGCCAATAGGGGAAATATTCCAAAGAGGGCGTTCCAATTGGCGCTCTGTCTTAGAGTCGCACTCGCGCCAGGCTTAATAAAGGGTGTTTTTTAAAAATAAATGGTGGAATATTGACTCCAACCAACTCCTGAACTGGTCTCTAAATTAAGTTGGGATGTTTGGCTCCGGATTTCCATGTAGAGGAAGTAGTTTTCCACCTCTCATGGAATCTTACTTAAGGATAGGTCCAATCCCATGATTGTAGGGATCCCAACTCCCCTTCCACCATCTATATAAGCTTGACATTTTCCTTTGCAAGCTAGTCTCAAAGAATCTCCAAGAGCCTTCATAGCCTAAAGAATGCTACAAGAGCTTTGATATTCCTCATAGTGCCAAATCCATAGCAAGGAGATTGACGATCGAAGAGAGAGGCTTGTCCCTATTCCCGAAAATCTTTACTGAGACGTGTTCCACTGACAACCTGCAGAAGGAAGGTTCAGCGTCAAAGCCTGGTTGTATTTTCCTTTGATGAATTAATGATAAGCGAATACTGGTTATGGTTCCACTTGTATTGTTCATTATGATCATGAGTTGTGTCTTCTCTGACTGATACATAATTGCATATATCGGGTTTTACACTTTTGTTTGTCGTGTTTCTTGTGTGTGCAGGTGTTCGATCGTGGTGAGTGAGAGGATTGTGATCTGCTGGAGCAAGGGAATGAGAACGTCATCTTCTCTACGAACAACAGCTTTGGACTTGAGGTAGGCCTTCTTCACAAGTTGGTTATTGTAGTTAGGAACCTGCGCCTTAGCATGATATGATTGTTGCTAGACCCGATCTGGGCTAGTATGGATCGCCTCTATCCGCAGAGGGGATTTACCTCTACAGCAATTACAATTTTACAATTTTACAAATTTTGCAATTTTAATAAAATTGAATCATGACAATACATACAATTACAATTACAATTTCATAATTTCACAATATAATTACAATTACAGTTTCAATTTTACAAATATTTTACATAAAATCACAATTACAATCACGATAGATACAATTACATAATTTTACAATTACCAATACATAATATTTAGTAAATATCATTTCCAATCTTCTAGAGGCTTAAGACACGGTTGTCCCTTATCTTCCTTTATCTTCATTCTCATGGCAGAATCTTTTAGCAGGGCTTTGGATGACAATCGCAGAGTTGGACGATGATACCCTTTTGTTGGGAGGAACCACTAGCATTATAGCCAACAGATTTAAAACGTTGCTTGACAAATTCATTGACTATTTTGGGGGGAAAATAAACTATCATAAAAGCTGCATTTATGGGTGGAATGCAACAATGAACACCATTCATAATATAGCTCAAATATTTGGGGTCCCTTACAAGTGGAAATGGACTCATTTTAACTATCTTGGGATGCCTTTCAGCATAGGACAATTCAAAACTGAAGTATGGAGCATCACCATCGACAAGATGAAAAAGAAAGTCCATCAATGGGGTTCCTCATGGCGTAATCTGGATGGGTGCATGATCCTCTTAAAAGTTGTCCTCAATGCTTTTCCTCTTTATCATTTCTCGTTGTTGCGAGCTCCTATTAATATCCAGCACAAAATGGAAGAAAATCTAAGAAAATTCTTATGGCAAGGTGGAAAAAGTGAGAAGAAGAAGTTCAATCTGCTCAAATGGAGGCAGGTAACCCAAAATTATTAAAATGGTGGTCTTGCTATCCGCATACCCAAACTGTTAAACATTGCCTTTGGTGGGAAAATAGTATGGCGCCTAGTTACTGGACAACAGAGTTGGTGGATGCAAGTGCTGGAAACAAAATACCTTTCTACTACAAGGAAAAATATTTTATATTAGGCCATACCCAAAAAACCTTTCTCTGGAATTTGGGTTCTTTGCAAAAACTCCATTCCCTTTATTTTCAAAAATATCTCCAAATTTCAACAGAGAGGAAGCAAAATAAACGTTTGGGAGGAAAAAATAATAGGTCAACCCCCTCTTTCAAACAATCCAAGAATTCTGCGCATTCAAACACGTCTCGTGAGCATGGGATTAACACCCTGGAGAAAATATCTAGTTGGGAAGAGAGAACTAGCAACTGGAAAGTTGGACCTTTCCAAACATTCCACCCCACCTTGAAAATGACAAAGCTACTCTGAGAATAATGCCCCAGCAAGTAGCTCCTCTTTTAAAAGGAAAAGAGGACAACTTTAGATGGGATCCCTCTGGGTCTCACTACACTTTAAAAGCAAGGTATGAAACTCTTCACAAAGAAACAAGTCTAGAAATTAGAAGCTCTCCCAAAGATTAAAATCTTGATATGGACCTTGGTCAAAGTGAAGATCTAGACAACGAATAATTTAAAAAAAATAGAGGCATTAGGGGTGCCTGTAGATGCCCGTCCTCCACCTTTTGATTGAGTGCTTCTTTTCTAAAAAATTATGACAATATCTCTCAGATCCCTTCCACATTGAGATGGGTGCAAACAAATCGGTCTCGAATCTGATTTATAACTGGAAAAATATCTACCTTGAGGTAAAAAGAAGAAGAACGTGGTGAAAAGAGTCTGGGACACTCTCCCTGATGTTCTACTATGGAACATTTGGATTATGGGAAACAAGGCTACCTTTCAAGATCACAAACCTTGCATCAGGAAATTGTAGAGAAAGGCATGGTACCTCACTCTTGAGACCATTCTTGCAAAAAATAATAATCATCTCAACCTCAAGAATCCTCCTCGGAATATATCTTGACAGTTCTCTGAAGTATAAAAAAATCCTGTCCTCCAATCTCTCCACAAGGATTAGTGCAATATTAGACTCAAAGAAAAAGAGTTTATCGAGTGGATTGATGGAATCAAAAGGACCACGTTTTTCTTTAATGGTGCCTCAAAGGCAAACCGAGGAATAGAAGGAGCTAGAGGTTACATTATGGATGGGTAGGGAAGTAGCGTTGCTACCTTGGAATGGGGATTAGGTCGATTTTTAAATAATAGAGTAGAAGCATATGCCTTACTGAAAGATCTCCAAATCATAAATAGAATTAAGATCCAAAGGGTTATGATTTCAGTGACTCAACAATAATCATCAACATGATGCTAAACTCAACCCAAAACCCTAACATTTCTCTTAGTAGAATGATCACAAGCTATTGAAATTTGAATAAGGAAATTGAAGACCTCACATTATGACATATTATCAGGTACAATAATAGGAAAGTTGACTCATTGGCCAACAAAGCGTGTAGCAGACCCCCTGGTCAAATCCTTTCCCAAGATAACATCTCCTTCTCACCTTTACAATGATTTTTTCCCTCTGCGTGACTTCTATCTGCATGATCCTTTGTACCTCTAGGATCTCGGCATGGAAAGTTTTCCATGCCCTTACCCCTCCCTGTGTTATTCTTACCCCTCCCTGCGTTATTCTCATGACCTTATATCCCTTGGATTCACACCCTCCTCCCACTCACACTCTGCCTCCCTCTCCATCCTTTTCTTTAAATCCTCCTTCTCCCTTGATATTTGATCACCATATGTAAAATGATCATTTATCATTGTCCCTCGATCCCGATGGTACCCTTTTTTGTCCTCCTGTGACCCCTCAAATCTGCTCTCCCCTCCCTTACCATCCTGCCCCCTTATTCATTGTCAATATTCTGTTGTGCAATGTGTTAGGTCCTTATATTACTAGTATAGTCCCTTATTGTTGTTAGTGTTACCGCATTATTGTTATTTTTATACCCCTGTAAGCCCCATATTGTTATTATTGTGCCCTTACATTATTATTGTTAGGTTGGCTAGGATTACATTGTGGCCCCATGGACTCCTATATATAGAGAGGAAATTTTGTCACTTGTATCATCCAAGAATTGTTCATTCATGTAATGTATTGGAGTTTTCCCCCTTGAAGTGGCTTATTTCTAAGGTTTTGATATCTCTTTTCTTCTCTTTTTGGAGCTGGTTTCACAACATTTGGTATCAGAGCTTTAAATTCTAGCGTTTTGCTGCCACAAACAGGTCATCATGGTATTTTCGCAATAATTTTTTTTCTACGAAGGTTCAGAAGCTAAAATCTTTAGAGTGCGAAGCCGAACTCCTGAGGAACATCTTCACAACATTTTAGAGCTTGGTTCGCAATATTTTCGAAGATATGGTTTCTGGAAGTTAGGTTTTTTTGCAGGCTCCTAAATTTAACCTAAACAGGTCATCGTGGAATTTTCGCTATAAATGTTTTTCTACGAAGGTTCAGAAGCTAAAAATTTTAAGGAGCACAGAAGAAATCCTGAGGAAGATATTCAAAAAATTTTAGAGCTTGGTTCACAATATTTTCAAAGATATGATCTATGGAAGTTAGGTCTTTAGTAGGCTCCCAAATTTCATCTCAAAGAGGTGATCGTGGGAAAATCTTCAGAACTCTCTCTCTGAGCATCATATTGGAATTCTATAAAAATTGGTTGCAAGGACATGAAATGTGGGTTTTTTATATATCAATTTCAGAGCCGAAGGTGGAAACAGTGACACGTGGAAGGTCATACAAGTTCACTCTACTGAACGAGTACATAATTAGGTCATCGTAGGAGATTGGACATAACTTTGTCTTCAAGAATCCAAATCAGGTCATACTTGTGGCATTGAAAAGAAGCTTTAGAGGGCTACTTCAGGGCTGAATTTCAGATATTGATGATCCAAAGCCACAAAGATAATTTAGTTTCAATATATAGCTCCTCAAAATCAAGAAAAAGGTGTGTATTTGTTTTCCAATTGCATAAGTCTTCTTTGAAAAATCAGTTCTAGGTGATTCCAAAGGCCTATTGAGCCTATATATTAGTATTGGGTTCGAAAATTCCTCCTAAGAAGAATTCAACACCCATTAAGCCTTCAAAAGGCTCTACTATGACTCATGAGGACGAGGAAATGCAACATAAGATGTCAAAAGTCCATGAGAAAGTGCACCAAATTTCTCAATCGCAAAGAGCAACAACAAATGAAATGGAAGTTTTGAAGAAAGGCATGGAAACTAAGATGGATGGTTTAAAAAAAGGCATGGAAGATAAGATTAATGGTTTGGAAGCTAATATGGATGGCATAGAAGATGGCATGGAAGCTAATATGGATGACATGGGAGCTAAGATCAATGAAAAAATGGAAAACATGAAGAATGATCTAAAAGTAGACATTGAAGGTTTGGAAAAGTTGATACAAAAAATGTTTCCTAATGGCGAGAAGATAATAGAGGAAACTCATGATGAGAACAAAATAAATGTTAATCTTGATTTCATAAACTCTAATTTTGGATTAAAGAACCACCATATTCCAAATATGGATATGAGGAAGTTTGATGGAAAGGATCTTGTAACATGGATACTACAGATGGACCAATATATTGATCTAAATAATGTGAAAATCACACAAAAGGTACGCATTGAAACTTTACATTCAGAACAAAATACATTTGTATGGTATCGATGGCTTTGCTCCCGTAAAAAAATTGTCACTTGGTCAATTTTTACGGAGGAAATGATAGCACATTATGAGGATACAAAGAGCAACACCTTCTTTAGATAATTGATCAATATCAAAAAAAGGGTTTAGTGGTGGAGCTCATTGAGGACTTCCAAAAATTGAATATAAGGGTAATTGATATTCCAAAGGAACACAGGACTGATGTCTTCATAGGGACTTTAAAGGATAACATCCAACATGAAGTTCACGTTTGGGAACCAGATTCATTATAGAAGGCATTCAGGTTGGCAATAAAAATTGAATGTAAAATTATGGTGACAAGGAAGCCTACCACTCACATCTATAAAGATGGAAATGTTGCTACTCCTAGACTTCCACAACCTACAAGATTGACACCACAACAATTGGAAGAAAAAAGAGAAAAAGGGCTTTGCTACAGTTGTGATAGAAAATACACTAAAGGTCATAAGTGTGTTGAGAACAAGTTATTTTACATATATTGTGAAGAGGAGGAAGAAAATGAACAATAAATTTCAAAATAAGAGGATATACACCAGGGAGAAACCCTAGAAGAAGAAGAAGTGAGTCCAACCATATCATGTAATGCATTGGCAGGAATTAACACTCCTCAAATTCTCAATATAGAAGGACATATCAAGAAGAAAAAGGTAATAGTGTTGATTGATTCGGATAGTACCCATAATTTTATTCATTATAAGGTAGCCAAGGAATTGAATTGTTTCCTATACCCAGCACCATAATGTCAAGCGATGGTTGCAAATGGAGGAACTATAAATTTCTCTGGGAAATGCCATAATATCAAGCTATCCATGGGGGAATATCTATTGAATAGTCCAATGCTTTCCATCCCAATGGGAGGTGCTGATGTCGTACTAGGAGTACAATGGTTACAATATTTGGGGACGTTAGCTTTTAATTTTCAAGAACTTTTCCTGATTTTTTTTTTGGAAGGAAAAGAAATTGAATTATGGGGTATCATAGGGAAGCCATGAAATATAATAATCTCTAGTGTCATGACAAATATTCTAAAAAAAGAACAACGAGGCGTAATTGTACAATTATGCTCACTAGAATTTCCAACATCAAAATCATCTATTTCTCCAGATCTCCAAAGAGTCTTGGACAATCATTCCAAGGTGTTTGATACTCCCAAAGGACTCCCACCTATTCGTGATCATGATCATGCTATTTATTTGATTCAAGGAAGTGTTCCTCCAAACATCTGACCTTACAGATATCCTTATGTCCAAAAGTGTGAAATTGAACGTATGATTGCAGAAATCTTAGACGCTGGTATAATTCAACCTAGTCAAAGTTCTTTCTCTGCTCCAGTAGTATTGGTGCACAAGAAGGATGGATCATGGCACATGTGTTTAGATTATAGGGAACTCAATAAGCTCACTATTAAAGATAAATTTCCCATTCCTGTGATTGATGAATTATTGGATGAATTACATGGAGCAATTTATTTTACCAAGTTGGATCTTCATTCAGGATATCATCAAATTAGAATGAAAATTGAAGATATTCTAAAAACAACATTTCAAACTCATGAGGGTCATTATGAATTTTTGGTCATGCCTTTTGGCCTTACCAATGGAACTTCTACATTTCAAGGGTTGATGAATTATTTTTTCAAACCCTTCCTTAGAAAATTTGTGCTAGTATTTTTTATTATATAGTAATCTATAGCAGGTCTTGGAAGGATCATGTTCAACATGTTGATAGGGTGCTCAAAATATTGGAGGAGAAACAATTATATGCAAAAATATCTAAATGTTTCTTTGGAGTATAAGAGGTGGAATATTTGGGTCATATTCTATCTCACGAGGGTGTTAAGGTAGACCTTAACAAAATTAAATCCATTAAGGAATGGAAAGTCCCCACAACCATAAAGCAGTTGCACGGATTTCTCAGGTTAACAGGTTATTATCGCAATATTTTTAAGAATTATGGGAGAATAGTAGCACCTCTAACAACATTATTGAAGAAAGATGAATTTTCATGGACTCCTGAAGCAGCTAAGGCATTTCTTGTGCCTAGCACCAGTCTTAACTACACCAGACTTCACAAAAACCTTTATTGTAGAATGTGATGCCTCAGGAAATGGAATTTGTGTTGTTTTAATGAAAGAAGGAAGTCCCATTACTTTTGAAAGTCATTCAATCAAAGGAAATTATTTGCAAAAGGCTATTTATGAGAAGGAATGTTGGCAATACTACATGCACTAAAGAAATGGAGACCTTACCTAATGGGAAGACACTTCAAGGTAAAAATTGATCATGATAGTCTTCAACACTTTTTGGAACAAAGAATATCTTCGGAAGAGCAGCAAAAGTGGGTCACAAAGATCTTGGGTTATGACTTTGAAATCATCTACAAAAAAGGGAAGCTAAATGTTGTTGCAGATGCATTCTCAAGAAAGGATGAAGAGGTGGAAGCATTGATTTTTTCCATTTCTATTATCCAACCAGATTGGATAACCGAAGCAAGGGATGAATGGAAGAAGGATGAAGAAGTTTGGACACTCATTCAGAAGTTGCAGCAAGATCCTAGTACATCTGATACATTTAGTTGGAAAAATGATTCCTTATGGTAAAAATATTACTTATATATTTTCAAGAATTCCCAACTAAAACAAAAGATTATTTTTGAATTGCAGACTTCTCCTTTAGGAGTACACTCAAGATTTTTAACAACTTACTACAGGGTGAAGAAAGAATTTTTTTGGGATGGCCTTAAATCTGATATTCAAAAGTTTGTGGTGGAATGTTTGGTTTGCCAGCAAAATAAAGTTAAGACAACTAAGACCCCGGGTCTTCTACAACCTTTATCCATTCCAGGTCAATGTTGGGAGTAGATTTCAATGGATTTTATCACAAGTTTACCTAAGTCCAAAGGATGGAGTGTCATCATGGTGGTAGTTGAAAGACTTACCAAGTATGCACACTTTTGTGCATTATCTCATCCATTTAAAGCAAGTACAGTTGCTACTGAATTTATGGAAACAATTCAAAAGCTACATGGAAACCCGAAGATTATTGTAAGTGACAGAGATCCCATTTTTACAGGAAATTTTTTCATGGAATTATTTTCTTGGTTGGGTACTCAACTAGCTCATAGCTCATCTTACCATCCTCAATCTGATGGTCAAACAGAGATAGTGAATAAATTTTTGGAAGGCTATCTTCGTTGTTTTGTATCTGATAAGCAAGCAAAATGGGTCAAGTGGTTACCTCTCGCTAAATGGTGGTATAACACTTCCTTCCATACTGCAACAAAAATGACCCCATTTATGGCACTTTATGGATATCATCCACCGTCCATCACATCTTATTTAAGGGAAAATACTAGGGTTCAAGCAATGGAGGATCACATATAGCATCAATAAGAAGTTCTTCAACTCTTAAAGGATAACCCAAATTTGGCACAAAATCAAATGAAACAACAGGCAGATCAACATCGCAGTGAGAGAAGTTTTGGTGTGGGAGACTGGGTATTTTTATGGCTACAACCATAAAAACAAATGTCCCTCAGGCAAGCTAATAAGGATAATAAATTATTACCAAAGTACTATGATCCTTACAAGGTGTTGCAAAAGATTGGTACTATGGCATACAAATTGGAGCTTCCTACTTCTTCGAGAGTGCATCCAGTTTTCCATGTTTCATGCTTAGAAAAGGTTATAGGGGACAAACTTCCAGTTCAAACAATATTTCCAGAACTTGATGAGGAAGGAAAAACCATATTGGAACCTGAAGCAGTCACTGAAACAAGCACTCAACAGCTATGAAATCGATCAATTTCAGAGTATCTCATCAAATGGAAGAACTTACCCACTGAAGATTCTACATGGGAGGATGAGAATCTTATACAAAAGCACCTGAAGCTACTCAAGCGTTGAGGACAACCCTTTTATAAATGAGAGGAGCATGTTAGGTCCTTATATTACTAGTATAGTCCCTATTGTTGTTAGTGTAACCCCCTTATTGTTATTGTTGTACCCCTGTAACCCCCATATTGTTATTATTGTGCCCTTACATTATTATTGTTAGGTCAGCTATGATTACATTGTGGCCCCATGGACTCCTATATATAGAGAGGGGTTTTTTTCATTTGTATCATCCAATAATTGTTCGTTCATGTAATGTATTGGAGGTTGCCCCCTCGAAGTGGCTTATTCTTTGAAACTTCGATTTTTGGTTGTTATCTGTTCCACTACTCTTGCTGCCCCTCTGTATCATTTGTGACTCTGAATTTCACTCTCAATCACTGCAATCCTGATTCCTCTTCATCAGCTTATATCCTACAATGCATTAATACTTCCATACTTTGAGTTCACAATAGCTCTCTGTCCTTATACCTTCACTGCCAAAAAATTCTTATGTTGCCTCCCTGATTTCTTCCTCACGTAGTAGTGATTCTACCCTCTCCTCCTTCTCACATCATGAGGAATGAGAATTTATTTCATTGTGTCGACCTGCAAGGAAAGATGGATTTAATAAAATCTCAGTTAAGGATAATGGAGGAAAAAAACCAAGAAGACACCAGCTTCCTTCAACATAAATCTCAATCCCTCTTAGAGTAGATAAGGGGAGCTAATAATCATTGTGCTCACATTGAGAATCCATGCAGATCTTGTGTTACATGGTGGACAAGCGATCTGGTCCAAGTTCAAGATCCAACAATGTTCCCAATGCCAACCCGGGCAACAATCAAGACACCATTGACACTTAAAATGGCCATGAAAGTAGCAAGAACTAGGCTTTACGCCTCCATCTTCCTCATATATTATCATGTCATTTAAATTTTCATTTATGTTATCTCATTTTGTTAGGATTTACAATGAATCAGATATGCAGCACAGTACTAATATTCATATTAAAGGAGGCACGGTATTTTTCCACATCACCCTTCCTTATCTCTCTACTCCATCACTCAAATGTAACAGTGATCTCTATCTCCACTTTTTTTTAATATAATTAGTAAACAAATTCGTTAAAAAAAAATACATATAAAAAGTAAACATCACGGTCATGATAGCCATCGTACAAACATCATATTCTAAAATAAACATTCAAATTCACTAACATCATCTAATCATCACGATCATGATCATTTAACAAAACATAAGCACTATATAGCATCATCACAACACAAATATCAAATATACATCTAATGTAAAATAACTGATATCACATACACATCTATCGACCACCACGTTAAATGAACATATCTAACATGACCTAACAATATACACATCATGATGAACACAAACATGTAATTTAAGTACATCAACGTGAACATAAAATACATGCACCAAATATATATATATATATAATGTCAAAAATATACAACTGTAATAGAAATGCATATAAATGTCAAATATCTGGAGGTACTACATCAATACTATAACTATTACTCGAGGCTTCCTCAGTCGATGGTGCGTCATGCTCAAATGGATATGCCTTCTCAACTGGAGGTTCCTTCTTAGTCATCGATGGTGCCTGTTGATCAGATGGATGTGCCTACTGATCATATGGTGTCTTCTTAGGAGGTGCTTGCTGATGAGATGGTGCAGCCTGGTCAGTGGATGGTGCCCACTCAGATAGATGTGCCTGCTCAAGATTAGGTGTCTGCTAAGTCTATAATGTTTTCTCACGACTAGGTGCCTACTAAGATGGTGCCTACAAAGAAGATGCCTACTCAGGACTAGATTTTGGCTACTCATATCCAGCGCGATGTGAAGGAGGAAGAGGTGGATTACTAGAATTATGATCAGTCCCCTCGTTATAATGATCATCCAATGAGATGATTTTTCGTGCATCTCCATGGTGCCTATCCTTCCTAGCCGCCAATAGTTTGGATGCTTCAACGATATGAGGCATAAGGCTCATCATATCACGAGGCATGTCCCTCCAAAGATTTGTGAGTGTACAATCGGATTGTATCTCTCTGATCGCAGCAGGGAAGACTCCCTCATCAACCAGGAGTGGACACAGTCGATCACTCAACTCTATCTTGAATAAGATGTCTTCCCTATGCTGCATGCCCACGGGTATCTTCAGCCAAGTATCAAGTCTATCACCCTGATCCATGACCTCCGCCATCTCCTCATCATGATATACAAGATCATCCGGTGGGCGTGGAATCATCTCCCAAACAAATGTGTCGATATCTACAAAATATATAGTACACACCAATAATTAGACAATTTCATTGAACAGTTTACTAAAACGAGTTAAAGAACGTGTTGGATTAAATTTTATTCTAATTAATTAAGACATTAAAATGACACTATATTAATTTAAAGAGAACACTAATATTACCTCTAGCATCGGGTGGTCCATCCTATGTGAAGAGTATGTTGGTACACCCTCGCCAATCCATACCCGCGTATGGAAACAACGCCATCACGGACATGTGATCATCAACATTGGCTAGAAGCTCGAGTGCATCACTAGAATCCTGACCAGATAGTCAGAGAGGCTCCTCCTGGGCATCATCTCACCCCACATCCCTCTTTGGCTAGTGGACAAAAGTAGGCCTCGTCTCTGGAAACCTCTCAAAAATTAAACGAAATAACTCGTTAGAAAAAGGGAAGGTCAACCACCCACGTGCATGAGAATGAAATCTATTCAAAGATATGAAAAATTATCATTAAAAGAGGGAAGAACATCTCACAAGTTGTGGCATCTAGAATAAAGAATCAACATAAAATAAAAGGGGTAAATAAATGCATTTCCCGTACTAGTATAGTGTGAAATGGTCGTCACTAGTATTCAAAGGAACCTCACCTCCTATGGACCAAATGAAGAATTGCATAACTGACCACCGGACACTTGAAAATATACAGAAGAAAGTATATTGTCCCTAATGTATCACTGGGGGTACGTCAACTGACTCCCTATTGCATAACCAATGGGGACATCTGGGAACTATGGAAAATCTTGCCTTCTCCTAGATAGGCCAGTAATAAAATAAATTCCCTCCTCAGTGGGCTCGTAGCACTAGTAAGGACTAACCCTGAAAGCTCATCGGTGGGCATCCCACCTGTAGATCAACTATCCTAATAACCCACTGTGCCCCTTCAGTGATGTAGCCTCTTCGTAGAACTTAAGGAGGCCTACCTCCCTTAAGAGCAACTAGGTGGGTGTCGTAATAGGGCGAGTGTACAAAAGTATCTCCCTCTCTTTTACCTCCCACTGTTGAATCATGTTATAATGGTCGCCCATATGATATTCTTGTTGCCTTTCCTCTCTCTGTTGATGTCACTGAATGATTCACATATTAAATACATTTTTTTATAAAATGAAAATGTATTTACAAATATATATATAATTTTTATTGAAAAAACATTAGTTGTGCCCAAAAAAATAGTCACGCACCACGAAAACAAAAAAATATTTTTTGTGCGGTGCGTTGACCAAACTATCCACCCTAGGGTGGTTAGTTTGATCAATGCACTGCCTGAAAACCGTACATAATTCCCGGTGCATTCCGGTAAACGACGACACCGTTATACAACCATACATATAGTGTTATTTAAAAATTAAATGGTCGGTGTGGCCGTCAACATACATGCACCGCCCTTTTTTAGTGTTAAAGTGGTGCGTATTTCGCTGTACCGCACAAGAACCTAGTTTGGTTTCCCTTAACACCGTTTGCAGTGCGACCTGTAAATTTATAGGCATCACCGTGAATGGTGCGACCAAAATGGATCAAATGCACCACGCATAATATATATATATTTTTTAAACGGTAAATTTTTACTCAATCTGAGAAGTTAATCCTCTAAAAGGATAAATTGGTGAAAAATAAGTAGATTAATTGCACATTTGTGCATCGAGGAGGCATCTTTGGTGAGGAATACTAAAAATGAAAATTTCCCACTGTTTTGGAAAGTTCGAACTCCACTTAGTGAGCAATGAATGGAAGCAATACAGGAAATGTGAGCAGCAATTGTAGGGCACCTCAGAGAAAAAAATCTCACATTGGTGCTTGGGAGCTCTAAAGCACTGTAACAAGTAAAAATGAAATTTTTTACAACCAGTAATTTTTTTTAAATTAACCCTTTTTCAATGTGCTCGATTATGACATGCACTGAGCGGTTGTATCAATTGGGAACCACACTTATTTATGGTGCATTGGATTACTAAGTAGCACCGATCTGGTTTGTACAATGAGCATAGTGTCTTGGTGTGCCATTTGATAGTACGCATCAGTGGCCTGGATTACTGAGACGCACCGGGCCATATTGTACGGACAACATGGTGTTACGGTGTGCCATTTGATAGTACGCATTGGTGTGCTTTATATAAAACATATCGGTGTGTGTTATGATTAGAAACACACTGCAAAAAAAAATATCTGTAAAAACCTCCACCCACCAGCCTCCTCTAATGACCTCCGCTACAAACGGATATCTAGGCTATTTTTATAAGGGATTTCTCAGAAACATCTGCTAGAGGGTATTTTCCTTGTAGTGCCTTAGTCGATCATGGATAAGAGGTTCTCTTAGGTATTGTTTTATGCCTTTTTAGACTCAAGGGACTATCTATGAAAAGGACATTTGGAGATTTATTTTTCACCTTTTTTTCATACTCTATAAACATGGAAAAGATGTCGAGTTTTAGCTTCACTGGTCTCATTAAAAAATCAAACAACAATAGACTTATAAAAAATGACGAGACTAAAGCACTCATTATCATGGTTAATTAAACATACATGGAGGGATTAATTTGAAAGATGATATTACAGGTCAAGCATATGTTATCATCCTCAAGCTTGTTAAAAACTAAAAAGGTACTGACCATTATGGTTGGGGAAATTGGGAAAAAAATGTACTACACTTGTTAATGGAAGTGAGTCTCTCTTTAACATGACACTCTTCCACTTCATCTCACTAGTTTTTGGCTTGGGAAATATTTTTTCTTTTGGTTCATCGGACCCTTTTAAATCCTTTTCTTTTGGATTAGGGTTAATGCTCCCAACTCCATTCGGTGTCATTTATATGATCAAGAGAAGTCATTCAGTTAATATATGCAACAGTACTCTTAAGCCTTCATTCCATGTCTTTCATTCCTAATATAGTTAAGTATCATCATCATTATGTCTCAAATAATGATACCCATTTCATGTCATTGATGGGGGATACATCAATTCCCTCCTACGATGGGTCACTTCGTGTCGAAATCAGCTCATTATCTAGGAAGTCAGCTACAAAAATCCCTTTGGGACCTTGGTGCTTGCATACATCAATGGTAAGCTTCCTCACTCTTGGTGACATGTTCGCATCAATGGCCTTTGACCAAAATATTTTGTGTGGTGTTCATGTTCAACTCATTTATTCACACCATAAAAATTGTATTGTGGTACCTTTAGAGCTATTGACGTCATCAGTGTTTTCTCTCCTGTTCATTAATGAATTACATCATTGGAAGGTAATTAGATGGTGTATACCATGCTCGAATTCATCTCATTGATTTACATGGTTAAACTCATACATTTGGATGATCGTATGAATGAGATGAAGACCCTAAATCTAGTTTCATCCATCCGAGCTGTGATTTCAAGATTAATACCATATCACAATGTATGATGGGTATGATCATACAGATAGTCATCCAGTCATGGGTCCACCATTTTTCATCGCCGAATGTGTCTTTTGGTCATTGTACTGTATTTTTAGCTTATGTGACGAGTATGGGTATGCCTCCCTTACCAAACTTTTCATGATGTAAATGTATTGTAATAGAAGATGATCTCACCAATTGTTCTTGATCCTGACTTGTCGCAAGGTAAAGCACTTCATTCATCAATTATAATTTCCAACTTTGTGCTTTAGGGGGAAATCTATTATAGGCCATTTTTTCACATCTAGTCAATAGGCCTTCAAGAAAGATCATTCAGTTCCTCTGAACACTTTATCATCCTCCCTACATAAATCCCTCACAATGAATCTCTCAAATCCCTGAGTTTCTTCCTGAAACTGCCTCATTTCACTAATTTTGAAGTCCAAAACACCCTGGCTCCTTAAATACCAACGTTCATCAGCAGGTTGGGAATTTCTGGACTGGTGTTTTTCAGCAACAAGTTGGCCCTTGTTGGGGGTGTGTTGATTCTAGAAATTTGTGAAAAATAAAAAAAATCCCGAAGCACCCTCTTCTAGAGGCTTCAAGGAGTTTTTATGACTATTTAACTTGGATGAAAGTCTCGAATCCTATCATATTCTACCTTGGAGTTTTCATCACGTATCCCTCGATCTCATCCTCCCATCAGGAGTGAACCTTATTCCTAGATTGGTAAATGGATAAAAACTCTTAACTTACCATCGTCTTCTATATATTTGTGACCATTCACAAGCTAGGGTTTGGATTTATGAGATAGATTCTACCCTCATGCAGGTGCTATGAGATTCATTATTCCATGCATTATGGTGACATAGAGGTACACTTTGTGGCAAGGAAGGACAAGTTAACTTGGAGGAGCTCTTATACAAGATCAACTCCTATATTCGATTGTAACTCTCTCCATTTCTATTAATGAAAATATCTCTTTATTTTCGTATATATGATGTTATGATTTCATGTATTTCGATGCCATGTTGATCCATTGAATAAAGTGATTAGATGATGCTACATAGATGTTGTAGATTGTTGGCTTGTGTTGTTTGATCGTGCAAGTTCTAGTTATAGAAATCAGAGCTATGATTGGAGCATAAAAACCAAGAGAGGAGTGAAGCATATGAAAAATTATATGTAGGCTTCATCTCATTGTATATTTTATTTAAGTATAACATTATCTTCTTTGTCCTTCTATTGTTCTAGACTAGGCCATCAAGTCTAGGCAAGATACTTTTCTCTGTAGTTGTACATTTCGCATAAAATATGGCGAGATTTGTAATACAATAATCCCATTGGATAATTATTTTTTTTACAAATTTCTATTTGGGATATATGCAGTAGAAAATTTAACTTTCTATTGTCATCAAATCATTAACTATTTTTTTTTTCTTTAGCGCATGTCACTCTAATTAGAGTCTCGGTTCCTTGCCATCTTAATTAAACTATTTATCTATTTTTCCCACCAAGACTAAACTCATAAGGAACATGTATGATTCCTAATATGCATATTATAGAGATATTTGTGTGCCACCACAAGCTTTTGAAACCAATACCTTTTAATTACTAATCATATTATACCATTGGTTATGGTAGTTTATGATATTTTTCCCTAAGGAAATATAAAAACATTCTTCAATTTCATGTAGTGTACCCTTTCTACTCTTAGATTTCGTCATCACTGTCCTTCATAAAATATTTTAATCAAAGCTTTTCAAGGTAATATCCATAGCATATCCATGAAAAAACAATAAAAGTATAATAAGTGCGGTAAGGTGATATAATTCACACTGCTACCAAATCGAGAATTAAAGCATAAAAATATACAGTTTGCATACATTCTTTTTAGCATTGAACATATAGAAAAATAGTTTTCTAGCACACTAGTATTCAATCACAACTACATGTACACAAATTTACTATGTGAAAAAAATTATTATGTAAACATATTTCCTAACTATATGTGTTACTAGAAGACACTTAGGAAATCACACTTTCCTTCCGACCTTGAAATGAGTCCACCAGTAACCCCCGAGCTGAGATGTACCTTCTAGAATAATCAAAAACACCTTTGATTCTCTATTAATGTATTTTTACATTTCCTTCCCCAGACAATTTTTCCTTACCAGCGTGTTTATTTTCTTGGGTTTTCCAGCCCACTTGCCTAGGATTATTTTTTTCCATTCTTTCTTTCAAAAAATGTATTTCTCTCTTTTTCCTTAAAGCTTGATTTTTTCTCCCGCGACAATGTATTCTACCCATACCTAGAAGCTTTCTACAACTAAGTTATTCAATGGACCTTTTTCTCCCATATCATTAAATCTTATCTGGTACCTCTTAGGGATTTTTAGGAGTCATTTTTGGGGAAGATTTATTTTTCTCTCATCCATAAAGGATAATTTTCCAAATTTCGAAAGAATCCCTTCACTCTAGTGTTTCTTTCCCAAGAATATTTCCATTTTTTTTTCATTTATTAATAATTTTTTTTTTATTACATCATAATACTTTACTGTTCATATTAATTCCAAAATATTATGGCTTTCCCGCCATCGAATCTACAACCAATTCAGTCTAAATATAGCAATACATTAACATAAACAAACAGGGGTGTTACACTTCTAGATATTCTTTAGCTCTTCAAGTATGAAAAGATTCAACGTTTAATCACAAGCCCCATGAGTTATCCCCTTCATCACAACATGTATTCTCCCATTTGTTGACATCACTATATCATACAAAAGACAACAATTTAGTGGAGAAACACACCAAGAGAATCCATAAAGAAATGTGTAGTTATAGTTTCATGTTCATATAAATGATAGACACTATCAGTTAAGATATTTGAACAACATATAATATTTAAATCAAATTATTTTCATTTTTATTTGTATAGGGATTTAAATAATGAAGAAGTGGGAGTTGATTAATGAGTGGGAGGTTGAGGACCCAAAAGATATGACAAAGTTTTCAGTGGAAGATTCAAGTCATGGATATATTTAAAGGGATACCAAGTCGCAATTATTCCATATTGTAGACTTGAGGATTTTATAAGTGGATACAAATCGAGGGAAAGTGCACCTACTAGTTTTTTTTCTAAAACTTGATGAAGTAAAAATGTGAAGGATATCAAGATATTTTATTGGACATATCTAGAATATTTTTTTTGAGTCTCTCTCTCATATATATATATATATATTAGGTTTATCTCTCTCTCTATATATAGAGAGAGAGAGTTTTGATTTGAAGTTCACTGTCTCAAGTATGCATAAATATTTTATTTAATTTGTTGTAAATTATTAATATATAGATATTAGTGTGTCTATGGTTTGAATCATGTACAAGCTCGTGATGTGTATGAACTTGAATCTATGAAGAAAAAATGTCTTCCTTGTCAAAGCAATAAATTTGGTTGCCAATGTCACTTCATTATGCGACGAATTTCTGTTAGACCAAATGATGTTGTTCTAATATATAAAACTTGTATACATATTGTTGACCAAAATTTTATTTGTCATGGAAATGACGCAAATGACATGCCTCAAAATTTCATTTATGTGTCACATTTAACAGAGGATATACAAACCAATGTCCAAGATTTGATTCATGATTTTTTTAATACTACCATGATATGGGACAAGTTTATCTCTAATGTAAGGTATGGATCTGGTGAGTTCTTCACACAGATACCTCAAGATCCCTTTATGAAAATACAAGATGTGTTAAAAATATACAATAATATCAAAAGGCTAGATTATGTGAAGGATGAAAGTGATCCAAGGATTGTGGATTATTGGGTTAGTGAGTGCCCATAGAGCTTTTTCTTCTACCAAGAACAAGATGTTCATATAAACATCCCTTTCAGTATAGACATATAAACAAGGTGGCTGCTTTCAATGATGGTCAGACACTCACACAACAACATGATATCAATAGACTCCTATTTAAAATAATTAATGTAGGGTAAACATATTTAACAAAAATTCACTTATTCAACTTCATTTCAATTCTTATATCTTATATACTTATAATTTTGTCTTGTTTATAATGCAGTATAAACTATACACATTAATGGTTTTTTATATTCATCACAATGGGATTCCACTATCTTGTGTAATATCATCACATAATAGTACATATTATATTTGTAACTGGATGTCATCATTGTTTTCAATCGGAAAAAAAAATTTCCATATTGGCATGTCCAAGCTTTCACCATAAACAATGCAACAACGAAAATTGAGGAATTAAGGTGTAATTTTTATTCTTTTTTTAAGAGATATGAATAAATAATGTTTATGGATATTCTCTTCTAATGTTATGTTATTTCAGGACTTACAAAAACTCTAGACTATTATTGTGTGTATGGCATGTCCATTGAGCATGGTTGAGCAATGTTGGAAATAAAGTCAAGGAAAAGGAAATTTAAATTTCTATCTTGCGTGATTTAGGACGAAAATGTGTTTTTGGACTATTTTTTAACCGTCTGATTAGAGAACAATAAATTACATAAATATTTTAAATTTGGGTTTTATCAGTTCATTTCATAATGGACCATTTTCATTTGTTTCTTCACAACTAATATATGTAATTTTTTTCCATAGATGTGGGAAAAAATGTATAGAAATTTCCCACACTCTAATCAAGACACAAATAATACTATTGAATCTGATCACGAGTACCTAAAGTAAAGGTACCTTCTTGAGAATAACAATGCATCACATCGAAGGGTAGATTGGTTAATGAATCTCCTATTTACAATGTTTGAATTATAATACATTCACATGTAACTTTCAAAAATTGTTGGTTTTGTACGAGTTACAAAATAAGAGCAACAACTTAATGAAAGTAAGTGCAGAGAAAAGGAAATCCTAGGTGAAGAATGTGTGGCTGATAGAAATATTAAAACTAAGTATTTGGTTCATAGCCAAACTAATGATACTCATGGTACATAGTATAATGTCATCTATAAATGGCCAAGCTACACTTTTGTAATTTCAATTGAGCCCTAAATGGAAATTTTTGTAAACATGTTTTAAAAGTTGAGATGCTAGTGACTAACACTATTTTGGGGGATAATGTATTTCCTAATGTCTCTAGTTCTATTACTGAAAGGCCTATAATTCTATTTGATTTAAATGAAACAATTGTAATGACCCCAAAAATTGAAACCAAGCTTCCACCTTCCCTTTCCAATTTTATGTGTCATAATGAAAACCACATTTCTAATATGGAGGATTTAACATACCATACTGATTCAACCATCTTAAGACCAGATAGTTCCCTACCTAATGATGATGAAATGAAGTTTGTTATTTCATCAACTCATAAGAAATTGAGGGGTTTATTACCCATAACACCCACAACTTTGGAGAAGGCATATGCACTGAAGAAATTGGTAGCAAATGTAATCGAATAATACAATAATTTTCTTTAGTGTTGTAACTTCATCCAAGATCACTACCAAAAGATGAAATAGTTTCTTGAGCCCAATAAAAAAAGGGTTGCACGATCATGATTTTAAATCAAGAAAAAATTAACCAAAATTTCTAAAGGTTGGACAAGGTCATGGAAGGAAAAGAAGCATGAGTGAGAAATTGTAGATATCTCCTACAAAAGAGATAAATATGGACCATGCATCTATAAGGGTACAACATTCTATTATACACAATATTGGTATGCAACTTTCAATTTATGTATACTTTTATGTGAAATGAGAAATATTATTATCTTCATTGTCTTCAATGAAATTGCATAAATATGTCAATTTTTTATTGTTATAGCTAAAGATTCCACATCTCAGAATATTTCAAGCTGTCAAATTCAAATATTTGATGAGAATATTGTGGAGAGTAACTTTGTGTTTCCAAATATTTGGGGTACATTGATTCCTTTTCCATTTTCTTCACCGCATCCACCCCTCCCCTTCATTCATCAAGCCCCCTCATTGTTTCCACCATATGCACCAAGCTCATTCATTGGGAATCCTATCTCAACCCTTAACATTTTGGTTCCACACCATAGGGTGATTCCCCCTATCGAACAACCAATCAAAATGTATCGTTTCCCAAACCCTTTATCTTATTCATTTATGAAATCCAACATGCCTCCGTCCATCCTACCCAAACCACTCAGCTATTACACACTTCCAATGAATGATTTACCTAGTGTTACGCCATCTATCGAGAAAGGAAAATATTCTCACTTCCCTTCAAAATTCATGGTCAAAATAATCGGTTGATGAAAATTTTATCCATTTCATGAATCAAATTATGTATGAATCCATGTTATTATTTATATTTTAAGTGAACCTATATTGGCAATTTTTTTTTTTAATGGATGAACCAAAATCATATGAAAACATTCTTCTTATTTTTTTTATAGAAAATATCAGGTGCAAAGAACCATCAAAGTGCCAGCAATCAGTGCCAAGATGGAAAATATTCTAGTATATGAACTACCAAAGGGATCTCCTCATCTAAGGTATGCTTCATATGCGAATGATACAAACATCCCTCTACATTTAGGAGGTGAATTACCAAAGCTCTCGCCTAGCCTTAGTTATCCTCATTCCCATGATGAAAATATATGTTTGTATATCTTGCAATGTCTTGGTGTCAACCCATACCTTGCCTTACCAACTCACTCTTGTCACATAATTGTAATGCAAAGCTATATGAATTTGGACTAGAAAAGGATGCCCTAACTATTGTTAATAGACATGCCTCTACAAGGGTCATGGGTACATATGGCTATGATGCTTCTGAATTATTAGCAATAGGTTAGGAATGATTTTTTGTTGTTGTTAGATATGCTTCTTTGAGATAAATTTTCCATGGGTTTAGTTGAATGTTTGCATTCATAATTTCTTAACTCTTCGGAAAAATGTTAGAAATTATTTTCAACAGGTCCTTTGGCGATCAATATGAACGTGTATAGCTTTGGGGTTATCTTATTGGAACTTTTTTCAGGTCATCGTGCTATAGATAAGAACAAGACCAGAATTGAACATAATTTAGTGGAATGGGCTAGACCATATATGAGTGCTAAATGAAAATTGTATCTTGTTATAGACACTGAATTATAGGGTCGTTACTCCATAAAATGTTCACATAAAGTGGCCACACTTTCTATACAGTGTCTTAACGGTCCCCAAGGGTAGGTTGAACTGATCAATGACATTGAAATAAATATGGCCATTTGTGGATTGTTAGTGATTTTCATTTTTCATATTTACAGATGCATTTTCAGGGTTGTGGAATACATGACCAAGGTATATTTAATGGATTATGGGGTCAATGTCTTTTCATATTTCCAACATTATGTAATTTCAAATTTTTTCAGTTATGGTTTGGACTTATTGAAACCTTTTGTTTGAAATATGTAGCAGACAAAATTTGAGTGTAAGTGTTGATGTCAAAGCTATTTTTAGTCTCCAAGTACTAATTACTCTTGTAATAAGTTAAATTTTTCTAGTCACACTCCTGAGCTTCTTCTCAGAGCATATATACAACAACGAACATCATTCAGACCAGTTATATTATTAAATTCAATATTTTATATGATTTATCTTTCTCTCCACTAGTAATATTTTCCCCATGTATTCTAGCAGCATGAATAATATTGGATGCATTTACTCTTGGGGTATTTCATTTTAACAAGTAGATGGTACTGGATGTTATCAATATGATCATGGAGTTTTTGATTACTTTTGTCTCTTTGATTGGAAAATTTAATTCGATAGAACTCTCCATTATTTTTTACATGTTATTGCAAAATTATAAATGTATAAATTTTTACATTGGAATAATTGACATTATATGACTTGTAAAATTGCATTCCGTGATTTTATTCTACAGTCGGTGAAAGTATTTAAATTCTTGAGTGAGTGAATGTGATTTGTAAAATTGCATTCCGTGATTTTATTCTGCAGTCAGTGAATGTATTTAAATTCTTGAGTGAGTGAATGTGATTTTATTCTGTAGTCCTTATAAAAAAAATTTAGAATGGAAAAATTGGGATCTCATAAAAGTGTAGTTTCATAAAACCCACCTAGTTGAACCTTGATTTTATTTTATAAAATGCACTATTCTACCTAAAACATGGTACATCATTACTGATATAGGCTTGATAAGATACAATCCAAGCACTAATTGGTTGGACATCACTTGGTCAAAATAATTTTGTCGCCTAAAACCTTCAACATTAACTGAAAGCATAGAATAGATCTCAAATTTCATGAAAACCCATGAATCTCAATTCTCCACTTCAATAAATCATAGGGTTGGATGGACCATATAAACAAATAGAGAGATATTAATTATATCATTGAATGTAGATCCAAATGCACACACATACCTATAACACATTGCAGATTTTCTAATGCCCTTCAAAACGTATCTATCAATATCATACTAGCACAACCACATAGAATATATTTGATTTAGGTCAACTTATGAGGCACTAATAATAATATCCTACACATTTTTTATGTTGCTCAATTTTACTTGGATTGATCCTCCTTTATTCAGACCAATATGGATACGATAAACCAAATATTGATCAACTAACATGTTGATTGATTTGAAATTTATTACTAACATAACCACATAAAATATATTTGATTTACATCAATAATGAATGGGATCCTAATCAACCCAATAATATCCTTAAAAAAAAAAATATCGACACTTCCATCAAGAAGTGGCTTTAATTGTGTTGATCCTACTCTTGTCATACTGATCCTGATCTGATCTTGATCATGTTATTTAACTTGACAAAAATTTTACCACAACAAGCCTAGGATTTATTCTTTATGCATTGGGATCACCTCAAGAATCCGAAAGGAATTTCCATCCCCAAATGGAGTTGGGATGTTTGGGGCCAAAAGGAAGAAGAATCAAACTACTCCTAGTATTGATTTAAATGCCAGAAATCATTTATTTAATTCTTGGGAAACAAGGAAAGGATTTGTGTAGGTACTAAACTTTAATGTTGTAAAACTCACACTTTTATGTACATGATGTTCCGATTTATAACTTTTTACATTTTTTACCGTTGGAAGGATTGAATTATATGACTTACCTAAAAATTACATTTTATGATTTGATTACACATTGATGAACGTGTTGAAAATAATCATGCAAAAGTAAATGTAGATTAGGGTAATAATTTTGCTCTGACACATAATTTTATGATTTTAGTCAATGACAGAAGGTAAATATTAAAACTTTGTATTATTATTACCATCTCTCTTGAGAGTGTGAAATACAGCTATTTTTCATAGAAAGTTTTTCCCTTACGTTGTTGGAAGACATTCATGTCTACGAAACCAATGGCCCTTTTCTCATAGGGAATTTCTTCTAACACTTTGTTTAGAAACATGTGTTTGAAAACTATGTATGTTAGCGTGCGCGGGTGATAAATATAAATTAGTGAAATCGTATAAATGCTGTAAGTATAATTTTCATTTTCATGCGGTAACAATGGAACTTTAAAGAGTTTATCCACTAAATTTTTACAAATTGTCTCATCCTTTTCTATGTGAAAATGTAAAAAAATTCAAGGGTTCCCAAACTTTTAAAGTGTCACTAAATAGAATATGAAAGAATTTAGGGGAAATTCAACGAAAATGTGGAGGTCCTTTACTTCTCAGAAGGGGTTGAGTTTTATTCTTGAGATTTTTATACTTGATCCATGTTTTTCATCAATGTATACTTATGAAATGACTATGGTATAGTACCATATTGGTAGCAAATGAAAGTTTTAAAAACATGAAAAAATTACAAGTTGTCTGTATTTTTTGAAAATTTGAATCTATTTGGTAGAATGGGAGAATAAAGGGAAATATTTATGTTTATAAACTAATAAAAATGTTAGACTCCATGTGGATATATTCATCTTTAGAGATTCATTTTACTATTCAAAATTCACTTTCAAAACAAATAGCTTATAATCTAAACAGATATTGAGGGTGAAAAGGAGGTTTCTTATATATATAGGAGAAGACCTCCTTAGGAGAGGGAGATTCGAGGCGTCCCATTTTTTTATGCGTGGAATTTAGAACCACACAAGTATTTTTAGGATGCCATACACTTGGGTCATTTATCATGCCTGATACCATTCACTGTGCAAATTATTTTGAGTGTGGGTGTCACATTTGGTTCTACTGGCTACAATTGAGTTGTGAGAATGCAGAACTTTGGCCCAATTTGTTAGGAAAAGGGAAAATGTAGAGAATTATTTTAATGGAGACAAATTTCCCTATATATTTTAAAAATTTTGAGAGTGTGATGCCTGTTCACATGTAAATTTTGGATTAATTCTATCTAATACAATATAAATAATGTTGTAACTTCATTACAAGTGTAGAACTATTATCCTATTTGCAGTACAATATTGTTTTGTGTCGCTAGAGAAATATAAAATTGGAGTTTTATTGAATTGGTATGAGTCCATTAGGATATATTTTCTACTATTTTAGTCTTTTTTAATGTATAATTGTTGGATTAATGTGATGCTCGATGTATTTTTTTTTCCAATGAAAAAAAATACCTCACCCTCCAGCGTCTAACCAAGGATAAGAAGTGATGCTCAATCTTCTTATTTCGCTTCATCCACACATATCCCATTTCCCTTACATAGCCAAATTCTTAAACCTCATCAACGAGTATGAGGCCCTTGGGAAGAACTTACTATTCGAACAATTCCATGCATTAAGGAAATATTTTCTTTCAATAGAATTAAAGAGGCATCCTTTGACCATTTTAAGAACTTATACATTGAGAAAGGTACAATTCAAGCAATGAATGGAGGTAAAATGATGACTGAACACTTTCCAAATCTAATTACACATGAAGATAATAATCAACTAATGAGACCGATAACAAAAGAGGATCATAATAAAGTCTTATGCTCCTATGATCCAAATAAGGCACTAATAACTTTTTCATTCTCAATATTTAATCCTATTTGCCTAGGTAATGTGTTCTATAAAATAATATATATAATTAATTTTTCTCCACTAAAGCCACTTATTACAAAATTGACCTCGGAAAACCAAGGGGGATTTTTAAGAAAAAGATAGATTGCGGAAAATTTTATTTCGGTTCAGGAATCTATACATTTGGGAAAAAGTAGAAGGAAATGTGGTAAAAGTAGAAGGAAATGTGGTATGGTCATTAAACTTGATATTGCCAATGCCTTTTAGGGTTATCTATTTATTTGTTTTTTTTTCGGGAAATTTGATTTGAGAAAAAATTATACAAATGGATAGCTACTTATATTAATGGGCCATGGATTTAAATGGTAGATCTATTTTTTCTTTTAAAGTTTTTAGAGGTATTAAACAGGTATTGACCATTTCTCCTATTTTTTATATTCTAATGGAATGTTTCTTAAATATAAAATTTAATTTTGAAAGAAGATCAGAATCTCTCCCTGGCATCAAATTTATGAGAGGGGTCAAGAATAGTAATCACTTACAAAAACATTTGCACATGGTGCTCTATTATTAGAAGTGGCATATCTCTATAACAACTACCAGAAAAGTTTAAATCCATTTTGCATGACTTTTTTCAACCTCAAGAGGGCTAATTAATTATAGAAAATGTCATATTTATCCTTGGAATATTATCCAACATACATAAATACTTCTCCTCAGAACTATGAGGTTTCCAGTTCTAGACTCTTGGGGTGAATTCAATTATCTTCGGATGTTTATCGCTTTAAGTACTTTCCCGCATCCCTCCTGGATTCTTCTATTGGAGAAATTCAAAACTAAATTTTCCCAATGGGGAGTTTGTTGGTTGAACCTCATTAAGAGAGCGATACTTATTGAGTTTTTTATATCTACCCTTCCTTTATTTTAGTTCATGGCTTTTTTAGCTCCCAAATAGTTTATAGATCATTCAGTTAAGGAAATCATAAATTAGGAAAGGAGGTTTATGATATATAGGAGAAAACCTCCTTACTAGAGGGGGATTCAAGGTATCCCCAATTTTTATGCAAGGCATTTAGAACCAAACAAGTATTTCTAGGATGGCATACATTTGGGCCCATAATAACATCTCATCTTGTTCCCTGTGGAATTATTTTGAGTGTGAGTTTCACATTTGGTTCTGCTAGGAACAGTTGATATGAGATAATGTACAAATTTGACCCAATTTGTCAAGAAAATGAAAAATCCAAATATTTCCTCTATTTCCATGCTAAAACCAAAATATAATAATTTAATGAGAACACTAACACCGTCATTGTTTGAAAATCATATTGTAAGTAGGTCGTGAACTCCCTATTACTTAAAGTTCTTTCATATTCAATTGTATCTAGTTTCCTTCCATCGAAATAATAAATGTTTATGGGAAAATATTTGCATCCACCACATGCCCACTTCTTCCCTCATCACCATTGATTGATCCAAGCTATGGTCACAAAATTTTATAAATTTCAAAATACATTGAAAGTGATATAAAAATAAAATGTCATAGTTGTTAACTTATTAACATGTGATCTATGTGTTCATTTCACGAAATCAACATTACATTTATACTTGAATTACTAACTGATCTAGCTGATCAAAACAAACTACCTAACCTAACTGAAAATAATCCCATAAGATCCCATAGGATTACAAAATTTCCCCCCTTAATTAAAAGGGACATCTCCCATACCTAGCAAGGATCTAAATTTTTCGAACTTTTCATGCCCAAAGGCTTTGGTAAAAATATCTGTAATTTGTTTAGAAGTTAGACAATGTGCCAGATGAATTTTTTTGGCCTCTACATGATGTTGAATCAAATGATACTTGGCATTGATATGTTTGGTTCGATCATCAAACTTTTGATTCTTGTCCAACTAAATTGCAGAGGAGTTGTTGACAAATAGTGGCTTGAGCTGCTGCAACATATTCAGCCTCAATGGTAGAATCATCAGGAATATATTTCTTGTGTGATCTCCAACTGATGGTTGTTGATCCAAGATTCATCAAATATCTAGAAGTTGAGACTCCATTTTCTTTATCTCCATCAAAATCTGAATATGAATCACCAGCAAGATGAAAGTCTAAAACTTTGGAATATTTGATGCCGTAATTTTGAGTTCATTTTAAATATTTAAAAACTCTTTTTGCTGCTACCCAATGCCCCTCACAAGGATGATGCATAAACCTAGAAATCATTCCGACAACAAAGTTTATATCAGGACGAGTAATAGACAAATAAATCAAACTTCCAACAAGTTGCATGTACTTTTTTGGATCATCAAGTGACTTTCCTTCTTCGGAAGTGTGTTTCAAGTTCTACCCCATTGGATTAGCAACAGGATTAACTTCTGTCATACTATATCTATTCAATAACTTATCAGCATATTTCTTCTAAGAGATGAAAATATGTTGTGGTTTTTGATCAACTTCAATACCAAGATAATAATGAAGTAAACCTAAATCTATCATATCAAAAACCTTTCTTAATTCCTTCTTTATAGATGGTATATATTCATCATTGTTTCCTTTGATCATCAAATCATCAACATATACAACTAGATATACAACTGATCTTCCAACTTTCTTAACGAAAAGAGTTGCATCATCTAGGTCAAAATGTTTATAGTTTAATTTAAGAAGATGTTCAGTTAGATTCTCATACCATGCTCATGGTGCTTTTTTAAAGCCGTATAAAGAATTCATTATTTTGTAAGCCTTTTCTTCTTTCCCTTTAATGGAAAAACCTTCTGGTTGAAACATTTAACATCTTCTTTCAAACCTCCATTTAAAAAGCAGTTTTGACATCCATATGATGAATTTTACATTCTTTCTAAACTGCAATAGAAAACAGAGATCTAATAGTGCCCCCTTTAGCTGTAGGAGAAGAAGTCTTTGTATATTCGATACCCTCTTTATGTGCATATCCCTTCGCTAGAAGTATTTCTTCGTGTTTGTCTAGAAAACCATTAGCGTTATAATTACTTTTATAAATCCATTTGCAACCAATAGGTTTGATGCCAGCAGGAGGATCCATGAGCCTCCATGTGATATTTTTTATGAGAGCATCATATTCCTTTTGCATTGCATCTTTCCAGCATTCATAACTAGAAACTTCTTCAAAGAAAGAAGGTTCACAATCCACAAAAAAATTAAATTCACAATAAAAATAGTCACCTGAGGAACTTCCAGCATTAAACTCATCATATTTCTTTAGAAATGTTTGAATACGAGTTGAACTTCCCAAAGGTTGTGTAGGAAGTTGTTCAAGAAGTTTCCCATCTTCTTCATCTGGCTTAGTTCTTGCCATTTCTATCATTGTGTCTGTAGAAAAACTTGCATCAACTAATTCCTCATCAGCAACAACGAAATTATCATCATCAACAAATTTCTCATCATTGAGAGAAGGAAACTCCATAGAATAATGTAATATAGGAATCTTCCCTTCAGGATGGGGAAGTATATTATCGGATTCATAATGAAACTTTTGAGGCACAAACTTTTCTATCTGATTAAGTTGTCTATCAACAGTGAGGGAATCTTTATCAGTTTCAAGAGAAATTACATCTCTTGACAAAACAAACTTTTTCTTCTCTTCATAATACAATCGGTATGCCTTAGAAGTCATGGAATACCCTAAAAATATACATTTTCTGCTTCATTCACTCAGCTTATTCCTCTGATGTTTAAGAATCAAAGCATAACCTTGAGAAGTGAAAATTCATAAATGTTTAACATCATGAAGACGATTATACCACATTTCATATGGAGTTTTGTTGTTGATGACAGAGGAAGGGCACTGATTTCTAATGTATGCCGCACAAAGCACAGATTCTCCCCAAAACATTAATTTTACATTCTTAGAAAACATCATTGACCTCACCATATTAAGCAATGTTTGGTTCATTCTTTCAGCAAAACCATTTTGTTGCAGATTATATGGTACCGTGGTCTGGTGTTTGATGCCATTCTCTTGCAAATATGTTTCAAAAACATGTGAAGTATATTATCCTCCATTATCAGTCCTTATAGTACCAATAGTAACTTGTCCTTCATTTTTTATCAAGAGATGAAATTTCTTAAACACATCAAAAACTTGTGATTTTTCTTTAAGTAGATAAACCCAGCACATCCTCGAATAATCATCAATAAAAGTGAGTATGTGTTTATTTTCATTTGCAGTTGGCACAAACATTGGACCACATAAGTCAGAGTGTATGAGACTTAATTTTCTTGTAGCTCTAGACTTAGAATTATTAAAATACTGTTTGTGATGCTTGCCCAATATACAAGCATTACATGGGGTCAATTTTCTGGGAACTGTTGGAATTCCCTTAATCCCCTGTTGCTTCATAATACGAATACTTTCATAATTAAAATGAGCGAAGCATGCATGACATAATAAATAATATGAAAGAGTATCATTCTGCTGAACCAAATAAGTTGTGTTCAAATGCAACATACGACATACCATGCAACTTCAATAATTTATCTTCTTCCACACGAGTCATTACAATTTTATTGTCAGTTGCTCTTATAATTTCTACTTTACATCAAATATGTGAATGGAATGTCCATGTTGTCATATTTGTATAAGAGAAAAAAAAAAAATTGGAACTGCGGAATGTAAAGTACATCATTCAAAATATAATTTGGAAGTCTAGTCATTTTTAATTGAATTGAACTAATCCCTGATGGTTTGATTTCAGACTTATTAGCAAAATACACTACTCTGTCAATATTATCACTGAATTGATCAAAAAAATCTCTTAAAAAGGTGATATGACACGTGGCACCTATGTTTAGAACCCAACTGTCATACCATGAAGAAAAATAAGTACTAAAAATATCTTCCATGTGGACATTACAATGTGTGACAAAATAATGTGCATTCTCAGAAGACTGTCCTTTGTCTGGAATTATATGATCTTTCTTTTCAAGAAATTGTTCTCTTTTTTCATGAATTTTATCCTAGGTAATTCTACAATTTGCAACAATATGTCCAACTTTACCACATCTAAAAAAATTTACAACTGGTTTATGAAAAAAATTTCTTTGTTGATCATTTTGATGTCTATCTCCCTGAATATTTCTACCCCCCTGCCTCTATAATTCTTCCTGCCCTCACCTCTATTACCTCTATTATTTATGAAAGATTCCTCTTGATGTTTTTGGTCTTTTTGAGCAAGACATAGGGTTTCGGTAGTAGAACTATGTGATGCTTCTTTCTTGCCAAAAGCCTTCTCTCTTTCTGCAATTTTCCCTACTAATTTGTTAAAATCTATATCTTTTAATTGCTCACTAGCTTGGAGAGATTTCAAGTAGTGTTAATACCTAGGGTAAAGAGATTTTATAAAGGAAATAAGTAGAAAATCAACTTTAGCTCTAGTACATTCAATTTCATGATTGATGGCTTTAATTTCAGAGGCAAGTTGTAGAGGATCATTATCATTCATTTCCAGATTAACTAACTTCAACAATAACTAAATTATCTGCAATTTAGAATGTGAATCATAAAGCTCTTTCAGATTTGTTATGGCATCATAAGTTGTTTTACTCTGAGTAATGTATATGCTTACTTCTTCTGAGACTAAAGTGGATATTAAGGCAAAGGTCTTCTTATCCTTACTTTTCCATATTGTGAGTTATTTCCACTCATCAGGCTGCTCTGGTGCATTATCTCCTTCTCCTTCACAAACTCTGTCCCATAAATCATTAAAAATGAGAGTATTTTTCACTTTCCTAAACCACTACTGGTAATTTTCCTTTCTGGAAAGGACAACCCCAATTAAGGACACCAAGGAGTTCATTTTTATTTTGGAAATCTTAAAAAAAACTAGTCTAAATCACTGCCATAAAATTCCTTTAAAAAAAAAATTCTTTTTTACCACCTCCTAACACTAATTTTTCTTAAAAAAACTCTGTTTTAACTTGTTGCAGATATTTTTTTTTAAACTCTGGTTTCAACCACAGATTTCTTAAAAAAAAAATTGTTTCTTTTAACTTACTGGTTCAATCACAACCATTCACCTCCAGCTGTTGGTCCATACCACTCCAGATCACTTGCATTGCATGAGGGTTCACCAATTGTCTTGCAGCAACATTGGCTCATGCCGGATCATGCCTCGCTCTGCTCTCACATGATTTTTCTCTGGAATGAAGTTCGAACCCTCTTCTTCTCCCAGAAACTCGAATTCAATGTCTTACACTAGCAGCTTCTCCAATCGAGCAATTGTGTTAATGCCACATGCCTCTTCTCCTAGCAATAATAGTTGGATGTTCCTTCTGCATTGTGGATGTAGGGGTGTTTCAATCCTTCAGGATCAATAGCTCTTCAAAAAAATGGTTCAAACTCCTAATTCAAACCCCAAACATTTAAACCACCAGCAAGTTTATGCCTAGGGCTCTGATACCACTGTTAAATCATTAACATGTGATATGTGTGTTCATTTCATGAAATCAACATTAAATTTATACTTGAATTACTAACTGATCATAACTAACTACGTAACCTAACTGAAAATAATCCCCTAGGATCCCATAGGATTACAACAATAGTAATTCTAAATATAAAGATAAAATATGTTAAAAGAGTTCTATTGTGGAAATAATCGTATCTCTTTATTTTTTAGGACGAAGAAAAATATTAAGAGGTCATTAAATTTTGATCATCCACATATTTTATTTTTATTGATAGAACCTATATTCTGAAATTCATTCTCCAAAATAGATATTCTTATCATTGTAACAAGCTAGTAGAATGAAACTAATAATACTTGATACCTTGTAAAGTACTCTATTAAGAATCTATACTTGGATTTTGTGAAAGGGAAATCATGAACAATTTTTTTTAACTCTCTTACTTGGCTTTTGGGAAAGGGGAATCGTGAACAAAATTCCAACTCTCATGAGGCTATATTAATACATTAATTATGAAGCAAATATATGGTTAGTTAAATTTTTTATACGCTCTATTCACAAAATGAGCTCTTGGAAAATCATCCTAATTTTCAGATATACAATACCCTCGGTAGTTTGTGGCATTTAACGATTATTATATTGAAAAAGAATAATGTATGGATTGTAGTTGTCTAGTAGTGCCTTATACAATTATGAATTTGGAATAAATGAAGAAGTTTGTGATGAATTTCATGGACAATCGAATTATTGTCCAACACATAGGTAACACCACAATCTACAGTGTCATAATAACTTCATGATTCTTTCGGATCAAAATCAGTTGAAGTGCTCAATTTGCATTATAATAATAGGCCTATGGATGATTTTTTTGAGATGAAAAATAATATATAATTGGTAACTGTGTAAAGATGCAAATAGTTTCCATCTTTTATTTAATGGAACTAAATTAAAAGTTGAATTTCCAATACGTGAAACTACTTGAAATTTTTTGATTGAGCTAGATTAATTTCAACGTAACGAATATGGATAGAATAAGTATGGTTGTTTTATATTCACCTTCACGGAAAATCCAAATTTCACTTTTGATAACATGGAAAATTATGAGGACATGAAAAATGGGTTGACAACTTTTGACGAAAAATCTGTGAATTATCATAGTTGGCATGAACAACTTATATGCAAAGAAAAACATGGAAAATTATGAGGGCATGAAGAATGGGTTGATAACTATTCAGGAAAAATATGAGAATTATCATAGTTGGCATCAACATCTTATAGGTCAAAAAAAAAATAGAGCTTAACACATTTTACCAATTACCTTATTAGTAACATAGTAAAGAGATGTGTTCCCAATGGATTTGTCTCCAATGTAATGATATATGTCCTATTGTAAATGTCCAACTTTGGTCACACATGATCCTTGTTAGGGTTTGGGTAGAGTTATGGTGTTAGAAATTCATTACAAAATAAAAAACATATTTCAAAAAAATATGATTTTTCAAACCCTTCGTTGGATCATACTCAGATGGAGTGTCAGAAAAGGACACCTTGGTGGCACTTGCACCCCATAGTAGAGCATGTAGCATAAAAACACTAATTGCATTCATCAATGAAAATTTTGGTAAAGGATAACAAAAAGTATAACATGAGTAGACATTTAAGGTGAATGATATTACAAATATTACGTTTAAAGTTTATTCATTAGTGAAATATATGTACACATTAAAAGGGAATAATAGTACATTAATATGTTATTTAGTGAAAGAACCATCATATGAGAGTCCCAATAAAAATGATAACAAGAAGGTATTCACATAGTTGGGACCGATACTGATGTTGATCAATGTTTTCCAATGGAATAAACAATGACCCTAGATCATCTCTGAAGCCTCCATCTACAATTGAAATTTCTCAATCTACTAGATCAATGGACATTATTTGGATATTTGCAATGTAATCTATCATTAAAGAATGAAATTGAGCACTTCATATTTTTGCTTCTCTATAGATGGGTTTTAATTTGTCTTTGCAAACTTGGTATATTCCTTTCATATGATTACAGACGATTATGTCATTGACCCCATATTTTTGGCCTTTTTAGCCCTAGAGAAAGTGTAAATAGTATTCTTTATTATTTCTTTTCCTTCCCTACACTTCCCACATTCTGTAGACCACGTGAATGTTTTCCCCATTATGAAGGACATTATATTCAGTCAACCTAAAATTAAGTAACATGAAACTTCAATGCACAAAGTCCACTTTTCCACCATTCTGTAAGTTTATAAGAGTATAAAAATGAAAACACAATAGATTCATATTAGAAGATGAAATTACTGAACTAAATACAAACTATTGACATTGATGCACTGTACAAATGTATTGAATTCACCATCACTATTGGTGTATAGACCTACAATAGTACATCACTCCCAGAGAATACTATATGAGGTAAACAAGTAAGAAGCTAAAATTCATCCATGGAAATATTTGATGAGTGCCCTTACTTGGAAATATTTTCAGAGGTAAATGATGATAAAATATTTTGATTGAAATTGATAATTTTTTTGTCTTCCTCAAGTTTGAATGCACATATCCTTTTTAGCTAGAAACTAAAAACTAAAATTTTGAAGGTGGGAACTAAAATTTTTATTAGGATTCTCTTGTTTTTGGAAAGCCTTGGAGAGGGCTTTTCCACTAATTGGAAAGTGGTTAGGCTGGTCACTAAGGTGAGAATAGGGCAATACCCGTAGACTTTATGCAAGGGTAATTAAAGATTCTATGAAGCTTTGATAATAGACCTCAATTCCGTGGAGATTTAAACCGTGAAGAATAAAACATCAAATGATGGAATGAATTTATGGGATAAGGGTTGGAAGTTAGCAGAGGCAGTGACACAATACAATAACGAATACTTGGAAATTCAGTCAATAAAAAACCATTTGGATTTCTATGAGTGGTGTAAGGCTTAAATATGTTGACCAAAGATAGCAAAACAAGTGGATCTGTTAAGGAGAAAAAATGATGTTGTGGATATTTTACGTTTACTATCCATTGATGATATAATGATATTTGGTCAAGGATTACTTAGGGAGATAAGAATAATAGTAAAGCTTTCTTCTACTCTTAAAAAGGCTACACGAATGGAGATAAAATTAAGAAATTCAACAATGATGTTGTTCAATGCTACAAAAAACATAAGAAAGTTCAAATTGTAAATATTCTTCATATGGAATATTTGGATCTAACTCATGGTAAATATTAAACATCAATTCAAAGATTAAATATTATGTATATGAAGATTGGGTATGGTTGTATAATACAATAGAATATATAATTTCAATTTGTTATAACAGATGAATGTTAAGGGGAGGTATATTAGTTCTGATCAAGTTCGTTCGGAAATAATTCATGTGCATTGGATATTTATTCCTCATATTCCAAAAGAAATCCTTAACAAAATCAGTAAAAAATGCTTCAAATTTATAAGGACAAGAAAGAGGGAGAACGAATACTTTTGGTAAAAATGGAAAAAATTGGTAGAACCTAAATGAATATAGAGTTTAGGTTTAAACAATATTCACTTTTTTGGTTTATGGAGGCTAGTCTCTAGTGAAGTTAGCAGAGGCCTTAAATCTACAAGGTGTGAAATTTGAGGATTGTAAACAATTTATAGTAGTTTAAACTTATAGTGCAATAAATCCTTTTGATCAAGAATATTTAATCAATTGGCCCCAAGAATCAAGGTTTTTGAGAATATATTACAAAGTTGGTTCATTCAACAATGAAGTAGGTCGGATTGGGAAAATGATGTGGTGGTGTCAGATAGTCTAGAAGTTAGAATGTCCATATGCTTGTATTGTGGCATCGATAATAAACTGTGACCTATTAATTGGTATATCAAAATTTTGAGACCTATATTGGTTCCTCTTTACAATTTTCTTTAGCCTCATGCATCAAATATTATCTCATAGATTTTTATTGGTTGTCCAATATACCTTGGAAGTATCATTGAAGGAACCACTATTATTGGAGGTTTTTATCTTGTAACTTGGGCATGCAAAAAGGGAAAATGCATCAACTTTGAATCACCAACGAAAGGATCCTGTGATTTTAGTTAGAAGCATGAGCCACTAAGTGACCAATATTTGGAATATATTGTTTTCATTTTCAGAGTTCTTGTTAGCCTAGTTGAGAAGGATAGTAGAAACATGGCACTTATTGATGCTTAACTGTCACATTGCATTACAATACTAGATTATGTTTTGAGGTTCGGGGTTGTTGCAGAGGTGTAATTCCATTGCTATGTTCTATATTTCTAGCTATGTAATTGCATCAAACATTTTAATTAGGGTTTCGTTCAATACCTTAGGGAAATTTTAGTGTTAGAAGCACAAAGAGAGGCCCGGGGTTGAACTTTGAAAGTAATTTGGGTGCCCCAATTAGATTCTCAGTAAACAAAGTCCAAAACGACTATCCTTTTGTGGCTTTGTTAGGGTTCAAAAGCGGGTCGCCTGCTATTTGGTGGGCAGAGTACGCTCGATGGCAGGAGAGTTACGGGTCTAAACAAAACAAATCGGAGAAGTTTTTGGTTTAAAGATTAAGCAACAAGCATTATTGGGATTGCATTTATTGTGGGTCCCTCCGTCTATGGCATCCAGATACCAACGCATGGTGGCCTAACATGGCTATATATGTGAATGAGTGCTTAGAGGGAATTAAAGGCATGACACTAGGCTCGTTATTTGTTTCTTGCCAAAACAGAGCACTTGCAGTACCATCCCAAATCTCTTTCATGCAGAAAATATTAAAAATTACAGAGATCATCCATTGAACACAGATACACACACAAATAAATTATTTTCTATATTAAATCACACTAATACATTACAATATTTATAGTGCTGCTGAGATCCAACTAATTCCACTCTTGGAGGGAGAAGTTGAGAGAATCTCTCAACATCCTCCAACACACCAAACCAATCCCTAATCTGTAGTATGCATATTAAATGAGGCATTATCTCAAACACCCCCCTTTAATGCCTACATTACAGAAATGAAGAACATGTTAGACTCCGTCCTGTCAGTCCCTTGTCAGAATCAGATTCTCCAAAGTTCATTTCTCGTCATTTGCAGTCACTGGTGTTACTGTGGTCCAGAAAAGAGTCATTTCAGAGTCAAGGTCTTATAGTTGGTCTTCAAACATGTCGAATGATGCCTATAGGCTAGAAGAAGGTTCAATGAGTTTCTATTTCAAGATGGTTATCAATGCGAGATTGACTCTTCTTCAAAACCCAGTTTTGAAGAAGAAATTTTCAGGTTTGTTTTATGTAAATACGCTGCCATGCTGCCATGTGAGTTCTATGTTCTTCTACCGTAACATTTCTCCATTTAAGGTTCTAGTCACCTTGCCAAAGACCTGCTGACATTCCTGCAAAAGACAACAAAGAAAATCATTTTTCAGCCCAAGAGTCGAAAGCCATCAAGAATAGAATTCATTGTGAAAATGTCAAAATTTGCAACTAAGGGGTTTTTATTAAGTCAAGACGAGACCTTATGCACATTACCCTGGAAAAATTGTCATTGCCCAAGTCAAGAAAATCAATTAAAAAAAAAAAACAACATTGAGTTCATGCCAAATGTCAATGACAAAGTTCAGAGTTGTGTTAGTTTGTAAAAGATGTCAATGCCAAATGTTATAGAAATGGGTCTTGAATCAAACTCCACGATTTTAGAAAGATCTTTCATATGTTTTAAATATTCTTGTGCATCCAAAAGTTGAAAGAAAAGTCGAATTCAAGATCATGGAAGGCGAAATCGTGTTTGGTGAAGAGCTGACTGTGTTGAATTCTGCGCGTGGCGCACATGGCGCGCGCAGCGCACTGGGCGCTTCTCCGTGGTGTAGAAATACATTGGCATGGCGCACTCAACCAGCATGGCGCACTGGGAGTGCGCGCGGCGCACACAACCTTCAAGCCCGAAAAAATCGAAATTGCCTCTCAAATCTTCAAAATGCTTGTTCCAAAGACAATGTTTTCATCTAATTGCGTGCCAGATTGGGTCAATTTCGATTGAAGCTGTTGAATCGGATGGACGCCTTCACATATTTAATGGCATTCTCAAACGAGTTGTAGCTATACAGCATGAGCGGCAGAAGGAACATGATGAAAGGGCCAGTGAGTCACAGAATCTGAAGCAGATTTTATCACAGTATCAAGAACAACTAAGAACGTTGCAGGTCCAGAGGCACGTGCAAAATACCAATGGTTAGCACAAGCATATAAAAAAGTCATAGGACCAAACTGAAGTGGGAAAGCCTGAAGGCATATGTGCTCAATGCGTTAAACAATGATGGGAGCATGTGCACATATAAACGTGAAAGAACTCTTTAAAAGAATGATGAAGCAGGGCAGGATATTGAGAATGTCGACGATGATATGGATAATGTGGAAATGCTTAACTATGATGATTTGGACTGCGTTTTAAAGCTACAAAAGAGTCCACGTTATCTGGATATTATGCCAGGTTGAAAACTAGTTCTCTGCCACCTTTTTGAAGAGGTCGTTGCGCATCTGGAGTAATGTTGGAAAATTTTAATTTTGAGCACCTTACACAGGGACTTTTGTTGGTTTCAAACCTTGGTGGTCTTCTACGTTAGATAGGCTATCACTTCCAATAAAAAAATCAGAAAAACAAGGCTCAGAGGATCCCCAAAAGTCATAATCAAATGGACATTGCGCTTCTGTGTATGGTCGCTGCGCTTCTATCACTGTATTCAAATTTTGAATGTTTTTTTTTCGGTTTTGGTCAGGCCAAAAGGTTGTAATGTGGCATGTAAAAGAGTTATATGGTTTAAGCATGTTAAAAGAGGGTGGATAAAGTCATTTTCTTGTAAATTCTGAAGTCATAAAATGTTTTCCAAGGGTCAAAGGTAAGTTGAGAAAAATGTGGGAGTTGGTTTAAGCCTCCCAGATTTTGTGATTAGTTGGAGATTTTTAGGAGATCTGATCCTCAGTGGATTCGACCCCTCAGATGGGGAAGTCAGTTCATCATCTATATGAGGGCCAAATGTAATGAAAATATGGAGAGAGTTCTGGGAGAGGTGTGTGTAGGAGAAATACAGAGTTTTACTGTACAATTGTTGACAGAGAATGAATGAAAGTTGCAGCTCTGTTTCATAAGATCCCTGTAGTATGAATTTGGCATATGTTTTTCTCTGTTTCATATGTTCCTTGATATGTTCACAGTCCATTCATAATCATTTCAATTTGAATGCTTCTGAGTGAGAAGGGTAGAATTCAGCTTGCTGCTCTGCCCTGGAGAAGCGTTCATGTTTTATGTTTTTTCTTCTTTTGGAAAGGATTCATTGTTTAATGCCCTTTTCAATTTTCTTCAACATTCTTTACATTCCACATTATTTCAAATTTAATTGTTAAATTTCACTCCTATCTTGCCTTATGGAATAATCTGCGCCTTTGATTAAATCTCTGCTCACGCTGTTCTTTGGCCCCATACTGCCCAGAAAACCCAGTCATTTATCAAAAACCCCTTTCTTATCTATTTACTAGCCTAAAATCATTATCAGTTTCGCATTTAGGTCATCTCAGCCCCTCCAAAAACTTTTTGCCGAGATAGACCTAGAGAGAGCCCTTTCCTGTCCTTGTAGGGCTAGCTACGAGGCTGAGCTTGGTTTGATGTTGCCTCGAGTTTTTCCTTCCTCAGCCTGAGGCCAATCCGAGCGTTAACATAGTGGCGACCATACTGGGGACGTCTTCCCCGGTAAATGATGACAAAGTTCAGATCTGATCATTGATGGTGAACAATGGTCAGACACCGCAAGGCTGAAATCATTCACCTGGCGACTTCATTCACTGAACAATCCAGAAATCGATGCTTCATGGTGACTTCACTGCAGGGAGATCAGTAGCTGTGAGATTTTCAAGATGGACCGAATCACAATAAGATATGCTCCCATGAGCCGAGATCACATTCCAGGTTTTCCGAATAAGATGCACAAGGTAGATTGGTCAAGGAATCTGCCTACGTTTAACGATGATGGTAAGAAGGATGTTGCTTTACATATGGTTAGATTTCACATGCATATTCGCAAGTTGAAGGTGGATTTTCCTGAATATTGCTTGATCAAGATATTCCTGGCCACTCTGGAAGGTGAAGCACAATCTTGGTATGAAAATTTGTCGTTGGCCTGTATTTATTGTTTAAAGGATTTTCATGCCTTGTTCATTGAAAGATATCAAGCATCTTATCCATCATTAAATTTAGTTCATGATTGTTGCAAACATGCTTCTACTTTTATTGAAAGCCTTGAGAAATATTATGAAGATGATAATTTCATGGATGATGAGATCATGGAAGCCCTATATGAAAATCCATTTCAGCAGCATAAAGACGATCATGAAAATTTGCAGCAGGAGCAAGATTTTAGTGCGGTGGAAGATGAAGGAATTTTGCATCTTGATAGTGAACAGGAATTACATGAAATGGATCATCAGCATGAGGAAAATCTGTATACTCCTTCACTTGAAATCAACGAAGACAATCATTGTTTGAGGCAAAGAAAACAAAGGGTATTATCTCCTCTATCTGAAGACGAGATAAATCAACTCTTGAACGGTCCTGTTCCAGCTCAAGTTAACGCAGATCTGCTGTGTGCACATGGTCCAGAAGGTGATGGGGGACCTTCTTCCTCTTCTGAAAAGGATGACAGTCCTGTAAGAAGCTTTATAGATCAGCAGGTTGAAGAGATTTATATGGCTGAAAGTGATGAAAGAGAGAGTCTCATTTCAGATCTGCCCACAGAAGAAGACAGCATGCAGATTGCAGATTGTGATAATGTCCAGTCAGCTATTTCAGTTCCAGATTCATATTGTGATGACCAAGAATACCTAGTACAGAATCCCATGAAAGAGAATTTTGCTGTTGAAGTCATCTGGGATGTAGAAGACAGAGTTACAGATCTAAATTCTCTCATCCCACCGGAACTAAGCCTTCATAAAGAGGTAATTCAGTCAATGCATGAAAAACAAGATGACATCTTCGTTCAAGTAAGTGAAGAAGTTCCTTTGGATGAATTTATGGTAGATGATAGAAATGATAGTGTTGGGTTTCAAGAATCATCTGAAGTTGCTTTTCTCATAATTGATGAATGTAATGATAAACATGAGAATCTGGCTGTCATATCATATGAAGATGACCCACAAAATATTCAGACTACAGAAGATCAGACCATTCCGGATTTCCATTCAGATTCGTCATCATACGTTTCATGTGTTGAAATTTTTTTGCAAGAGAAGATCTGCTCATCTACCTGTTCAGAGTTTTTTGAAGCCCAGGAGAATACTTTTACTGAAGTATATGATGAAGATAGATCAAAATCAGGAGAGAAAGACATCTTGTTTCTTCAGCAGGAGGTAAATCTTCATATTTTTCAAGATCCACTGACAAAACTGTTGCAGTCAACAGTGAAATTGATTATTGTTGTATTCAGTAATGAAGGAGATCATGGTCAATTATGTTTTTTGATGCCCAGTTACCAGTATTTATTGTTGACCAGGAGATCTGATCGGGAGAATCAATCAAGAAGGCATTATGATATAGTTTGATGGTATATTGTCTTGCAAGAAACACATGCGATTATGTATTGCCAGCAAGCTTTAAGTTTTAAGTTCAGGTCTTAGTCATTTTGAGTCATTTGTGAGTCAGTTTCTAGTCAAATAAATTAAGTCATCAGTCTTTTGTCGTTTCTTCGCAATAATGATTCCATTGCCCAATGGATGGAGGCACTGTCTGCTCTCCCAAAGATCTGTAGTTCTTGGCACCTCCAAGAAGCGACAGCTGCCATCCCCATTGGAGCCAATGTTAGACTCCGTCCTGTCAGTCCCTTGTCAGAATCAGATTCTCCAAAGTTCAGTTCTCATCATTTGCAGTCATTGGTGTTACTGTGGTCCAGAAAAGAGTCATTTCAGAGTCAAGGTCTTATAGTTGGTCTTCAAACATGTCGAATGATGCCTATAGGCTAGAAGAAGGTTCAGTGAGTTTCTATTTCAAGATGGTTATCAATGCGAGATTGATTCTTCTTCAAAACCCTGTTTTGAAGAAGAAATTTTCAGGTTTGTTTTATGTAAATAAGCTGCCATGCTGCCATGTGAGTTCTATGTTCTTCAGCCGTAACATTTCTCCATTTAAGGTTCTAGTCACCTTGCCAAAGACCTGCTGACATTCCTGCAAAAGACAACAAAGAAAATCATTTTCCAGCCCAAGAGTCGAAAGCCATCAAGAATAGAATTCATTGTGAAAATGTCAAAATTTGCAACTAAGGGGCTTTTATTAAGTCAAGACGAGAACTTATGCACATTACCCTGGAAAAATTGTCATTGCCCAAGTCAAGAAAAGCAATTAAAAAAAAAAAAACAACATTGAGTTCATGCCAAATGTCAATGACAAAGTTCAGAGTTGTGTTAGTTTGTAAAAGATGTCAATGCCAAATGTTATAGAAATGTGTCTTGAATCAAACTCCACAATTTTAGAAAGATCTTTTCATATGTTTTAAATATTATTGTGCATCCAAAATTTGAAAGAAAAGTCGAATTCAAGATCATGGAAGGCGAAATCGTGTTTGGTGAAGAGCTGACTGTGTTGAATTCTGCGCGCGGCGCATACAAAGGAGCACGCGGCGCACATGGCGCGCGCGGCGCACTGGGCGCTGCTCCGCAGTGTAGAAATACATTGGCATGGCGCACTGGGAGTGCGCACGGTGCACACAACCTTCAAGCCCGAAAAAATCGAAATTGCCTCTCAAATCTTCAAAATGCTTGTTCCAAAGACAATGTTTTCATCTAATTGCGTGCCAGATTGGGTCAATTTCGATTGAAGCTGTTGAATCGGATGGACGCCTTCACATCTTTAATGGCATTCTCAAACGAGCTGTAGCTATACAGCATGAGCGACAGAAGGAACATGATGAAAGGACCAGTGAATCAGAGAATCTGAAGCAGATTTTATCACAGTATCAAGAACAACTAAGAACGTTGCAGGTCCAGACGCATGTGCACAAGACCAATGGTTAGCGCAAGCATATAATGAATTCATAGGACCAAACTGAAGTGGGAAAGCCTGAAGGCATATGTGCTCAACGCGTCAAACAGTGATGGGAGCATGTGCACATATAAACGTGAAAGAACTCTTTAAAAGAATGACGAAGCAGGGCAGGATATTGAGAATGTCGACGATGATATGGATAATGTGGAAATGCTTAACTATGATGATTTGGACTGCGTTTTAAATCTGCAAAAGAGCCCGCATTATCTGGATATTATGCCAGGTTGAAAACTAGTTCTCTGCCACCTTTTTGAAGAGGTCGTTATGCATCTGGAGTAATGTTGGAAAATTTTAATTTTGAGCACCTTACACAGGGACTTTTGTTGGTTTCAAACCTTAGTGGTCTTCTACGTTAGATAGGCTATCACTTCCAATAAAAAAATCAGAAAAACAAGGCTCAGAGGATCCCCAAAAGTCATAATCAAATGGACATTGCGCTTCTGTGTATGGTCGCTGCGCTTCTGTTAATGTATTCAAATTTTGAATGTTTTTTTTTTCGGTTTTGGTCAGGCCAAAAGGTTGTAATGTGGCATGTAAAAGAGTTATATGGTTGAAGCATGTTAAAAGAGGGTGGATAAAGTCATTTTCTTGTAAATTCTGAAGTCATAAAATGTTTTCCAAGGGTCAAAGGTAAGTTGAGAAAAATGTGGGAGTTGGTTTAAGCCTCCCAGATTTTGTGATTAGTTGGAGATTTTTAGGAGATCTGATCCTCAGATAGTGGATTCGACCCCTCATACGGGGAAGTCAGTTCATCATCTATATGAGGGCCAAATGTAATGAAAATACGGAGAGAGTTCTGGGAGAGGTGTGTGTAGGAGAAATACAGAGTTTTACTGTACAGTTGTTGACAGAGAATTAATGAAAGTTGCAGCTCTGTTTCATAAGATCCCTGTGGTATGAATTTGGCATATGTTTTTCTCTGTTTCATATGTTCCTTGTTATGTTCACATTCCATTCATAATCATTTCAATTTGAATTCTTTTGAGTGAGAAGGGTAGAATTCAGCTTGCTGCTCTGCCCTGGAGAAGCGTTCATGTTTTATGTTTTTTCTTCTGTTGGAAAGGATTCATTGTTTAATGCCCTTTTCAATTTTCTTCAAAAGTCTTTACATTCCACATTTTTTCAAATTTAATTGTTAAATTTCACTCCTATCTTGCCTTATGGAATAATCTGCGCCTTTGATTAAATCTCTTCTCACACTATTCCTTGGCCCCATACTGCCCAGAAAACCCAGTGATTATCAAAAACCCCTTTCTTATCTATTTACTAGCCTAAAATCATTATGAGTTTCACATTTAGGTCATCTCAGCCCCTCTGAAAACTTTTTGCCGAGATAGACCCGGAGAGAGCCCTCTCCTGTCCTCGTAGGGCTAGCTACGAGGCTGAGCTTGATTTGATGTTGCCTCAAGTTTTTCCTTCCTCAGCCTGAGGCCAATTCGAGTGCTAACAGAACACACTAATTTAATACAAACATTTGTCTGCCCTAGTCTTCATTAACATTTGTACCCACTCTGAGATCTCATAGACAACGCTTTTTTCTTCACCATTTTCAAGCTACCATTCAACCCATTTAAAATACATTTGTTTCTGACCAACAATGCTAAATTTGTAAGATCAAATATTCTTGACACCCCCGAAGAAGAGTCTCGACACTGAACTATCCTATGGAAATATTTCCATCTGTGAAATAACCCCGAAGAATAAATTTCAACAGTCTATAGGAAAATATTCTGGATACAGAATATGATCAGCGATTAATCCTACAAAGTGACCTTTACACACAAGGATCTCATTTTATAACCTGTAACCGATGCTCTTGAAGCCCCGAGAAACGACAAGACCCATCAGCATGTAACAAATTCACACAATCAAATTAGCCAATTGTTCTCTCGGCACCGAAGAACATCGAGAACAACTAATTTAAATTATGCTAAATTGTTCATAGTTGGTTCTGCACTACACAACTCTCACCAATAAACCCACAAATCCAACGTAAATCAAACCAATAGCATACATAACGAGCAATTTCAGCGATTTCGATTTATGAAGACATTCAATCCTCAACGCCTCAGCTCAATAAGTGGCAGATAGACACAAACTGCACACGAATTGTAATGATGGCCTTAATTGTCCCACCCTTCACATCCCAAAATTCCCTTAAGCATATCGTCTCCCAACATTGTATCAGAACAGATATCCAGCCCCAATATCTTCAGGATGTAATCGATAACAATACGATAAGCCTTTTCATCTCCTAGAGCAGCAGCCTTCATAAATACGTCAATATCCTCATCTGGTATAATTCCCATCTCATCTGATATGAGCTTGCACTTGGTGTACTGATCTGCATGAAGCGGAAAACCCAATAGCGGAATGCCATTGCAGAGACCTTGCAAGTTCGAATTCCAGTCACACGACGTGAAGAAACCACCAACTGAACGATGCCAAATGACAACAAGACCAGTTAGAAGCGACCAATGAGGCGTTGGATGAGCGTCATGAACTCCCGGGCTTCGGTGTGTATGACCTTAGGAGAATGCGTGTATATAATTACAGGTTGCTTCTGTTGCATGATGGGCACCAGCACCTGCAGCTTACGGATGTTGTGTGAGTACCTACAGATCATGAGCGGTGAAGGGCGTGGACCCTGTATCGTAACATGAGATTAGCATGGATATTGACGCGTCTGGGATCGTTGGTTTCCCGTTAATAGAATCTTCCATTGTTGTGTCGAGCTCGAATTCTGATTTCTCGCATTTCTTATTTTAGTACGTCAAAAACGAGGGCCAGAACACGCTCTAGCCATCTCTAATTTTTCTAAAATGGACCTGCATATTTTATGTGCCGCTCCACATGACAATCCAGAATATAACAAACTCTTCTATAATCTAATACTAACATTGGATCACCATCGATCCTTACAATGATTGATGATCAGTAAAAATCGTAACACAACACTCATACAAAAATACACCGAATTGAGCTATTTAAAAAAAAACAAAGCCGCAGATCTTTTTCATCTCTCTGGGCTCTCCCAGGAGGGATTCAAGCCCACAGTAGCTCTGATACCATATTAAAAATTAGAGAGATCATCCATTGAACACAGATACACACACAAATAAATTATTTTCTATATTAAATCACACTAATACATTACAATATTTATAGTGCTGCTGAGATCCAACTAATTCCACTCTTGGAGGGAGAAGTGGAGGGAATCTCTCAACATCCTCCAACACACCAAACCAATCCCTAATCTGTAGTATGCATATTAAATGAGGCATTATCTCAAACAT
>CM076570.1:381843567-382024159 GCA_034641835.2 Pinus albicaulis
GATGAAGAAGATATATTAGAAGATGAATCAGGCATAGGAGATGAGGCAAAAATTATTGATGATGATGTCGATGGGGATATTATTGAAAATGACATAATTGATGATGATGATGACATGGTCGATCATTTCAACATCGTTTTTGAATCAAATGTTGGTATAGATGTCGATCATTTGGATGAATATCAAGAAGATATAGAAGAAGAATATTGATACATATGTTATGTTTGAGTATGAGCTGGTATGTTATAACTTTATATTTTAAAATGTAGGAATTATTTTCTTTAAATAATTTACTAATTATGTGGGTTTCTTGCATGTTTTTATTATTTCAAACCAGTAAATAATGGCCTTACTATTGTACAAGCTAAACTAAAATTATATGCCATTTTTAAATCAAACCTAAGTTGGCATTTGAAAGGTTTTAATACCTATTTATATGGTGGAGCATTACCACCATAAACTATGGTTTTAATAGTAATTTCAAATGAATTACAAAGGTTTAAAATTAATCATGACGGGCCTTTCAAAATTTTACATTAATCACTATAACTACCCTGCATGTAATCAGTACTGCAGCTCCTTGCCTTATCTAATCAACTCAAACCCTACTGGATATATGCCTTTGTAGATCAGTACTATAGCTCCTTGAATTTTCTAATCGACTCAAACCCTCCTACTACAAACGCCTCCTACTACAAATAACCGCCCGTCGCGCAAGAAACTCCAGAAAGCAGGCCCTTGCTGCAAAGAACTGCCCGTCACGCAAGAAACTCTTGAAAGCACACCCTTGCTACAAAGAAACACCCGTCTCACAAGAATATCCAGAAAGTAGGCCCTTCTTCCATCATCAGGAAAAATGGTATGGCCAAACATAATTTTTTCATATTTTGAAAAGTGATTTTACCATTTAGAATGCCCAGGATTTGAAACAGACCAATAAATTGGGCTGCTCGTTTTCCTTGAATAGGGCATGCATGTAGATTTAATTTTGGTTTTAATAAAATTCAATGTAATACATAACAAATTCCCCAAACCTCAGTCTCCAGCATGCTTTCCAGAAAATTTGGCAATTGATTTCCATCATCACAATTTCATCTTTAGAAGAAGAGAAATTGATCACCATTTCCTACCATTTTCCTTCAAACAATATTAAGCACATGTAGTCATCATCTGACTTTGATAGATCCATCCGAATTTGATAATACATCACAACTCACATGAATTGCATCTTCATTTTCAACCACAGGACAATCAATAAACTCACCCCCATAGCTTTTCAGGGCTATCATGCACAATTTACTCAATCCCATATTTGGCATAGTTGTAAAAGATGAGGGAATAGTTTCCCTGTACCATGGAAAATTAACATCCCAGAGGCCTGATGTTCCTGTAGCCGGTACTTCAGAAATTGTGTTTTTCTCCATGGCCATGTTTTCAAGGTTGGTATCTTTCTTTGCCTTGCCATTGCTGGGCAAAATCTTTGAAAAGATCTGTACTAGTGCAGGGTGAAAATTAAACCCACATATGTTCATATTATAGTCACACATGAACATAATATTGTAATAATCAGGTGCTTGCAGTTGGAAAGTATCAAGAAATCTAATTTGTGATAATTTATCACCACAATCACCACCCCAAGCTTTGGCACAATTTCCATGTGGCATGGATGATACATCTCCCTTGACAGGAGTTATACATTCAGAATAAGGGCTAGATAAGTTAGCCATGTGGATATAATTATTGCTAATGCTAAACCTCAATCTCCAGCATGCTTAAAACTAGGATCAGATCAAAAACTGGCTACAACTATCATTGAATGTAGACAATTATATGAGAGAATTTCTATTTTTATTTTAAGCGAGCAAAGCCATCTTCGTGCTTTTTATGCAGCATCCACTTTCTCATTATATCTTGGGAGTTCTGCAAGAGACACCTAGTCACACTGGGGTCAAACCCAGTTCACCTTTTCCTACTGATTAGCCTCCAATCTGTTCACTTTTACCTGGAGAGATTTAACATATCTAATAGTCTTATTAAGGACAACAAAGTGTCCATGTAATCTTCACCAGAGATTATATTTCTCAGAAGTTGGACCATTCCTTCAATTATCTCTTTTTTGGATTTCTTGGCAGAAGCAGATTTCCCTGAAAGAGATTTATGTGACTGTCTGCATCTATGTGCATTATTATTTGTACTTCCCTCAGTTAGCATGCTAACAACACTCAATAAAAATATATTCTTCTTCTTGCATTCATTCTTATTGGCATTTTTGCAATTATTGGTTTGGATGTCCACTTCCTAGGTCAGGGTGACCAAAATGAAGCTATCAAACAAAAAAACTGGATCCTTTTGACAAGAATATGCTACAAAGAAACCCATAGACAATGATTGTAGCTATCATCTCGACTTACAAATACTAGCCAGCCCATTCCTATCCATTTTCCATTGAATCAGTTGATTCAATTACAACCAACAAAGTTATAATACAAGTCTATAATGCCATGTTCTAGGATAGTTGGACCCTTTTCCTGAAGCAAGAGTTATTCAAATTAATAAAAGAGGAGGGTTTCAAGGTTTCAAGAGTTTAGTTCTTGACTCTAGCTGAAAACATGGAATGAAGGGAAACCAACGAGCGTTGTTATATTCAACCTATGGAGGAGAAGCCCTGAACAAGCTAGTTAGGTGATGTAGTGCTTGGACCCACACACACTATTTTTTAGCTTTGATCACCTTTGTATTTTTCCATAGTATCCTAGGTAGGGCAACCTTTTCACTTTATAACACTTGTATATTTTACAATTTCTTTAATATCAGTCTCCCAATCATTCACTGCTTTCTTGAATACCACAACAAAGTTGTCCATATCCAATTGAGGGTCACTAACATTTATTCATGGCCATTTACACTCTCACTTCTACACTTCCTCCTCCACCTCATTATAGATCATGACATCTATGTTACTAAAAATTTCGTTGATCGATTGATATTGTTGTGAAGTAGTCAACACAATTCATTTTATTTAACTCTCAATTTTACTACAACAACATATTCTAAGAGGCACGGGTTTTCCAAGATCCAAACAACTACATCATTCATCCAAATACAGAGTTAAATATAGAGTTTTAATCACCTATAGTCATATAAGGGACTAGTTGTATCCGAAATGAAGCACATGATAATGATGGTTGATTAATATAGGGTCATATACAGAGTTTTCTTCATATAAGGTCTTGGTTTTTCCTCCTTCCCAATCTGCATGTGTTTTATGTTATGGCTCTAATGTATCAAAATTTATATAGAGGTTGACATCCACTAGGTGTTCCAAGAGGATTCTTTACTACATCAAGCTCAAACCTCTATCTCATTTATTTCTTGAAGCTCAAATGTTGTGTGAATCTTAGGAATTGTTGCACACTAAAGAAGCCCTGAGAAAAGGTAATTAATAGATACCAAATAATTATCTCTACATGGAGTTACAACACAGGATAACAAAAAACATATTAAGATAGGTCTAATGGGAAAATAATGTTAAACAAGAAGAGAGGCAGGTCTTAGTGAGAATAATGGAGTTATTAGAACCACCAAAGATTTGATATCATGTCATATAAAGGTGTAACTCCAAACTTGGATCATATTCCATTAACATTAATCCATATTTAATATGGTAATATGAATCTTGATTTCATCTTTCAAGAGGTTAATTGACCTTTCATGTTGACCTATCTATTCATATTTATCTTATTATTTAGAAATGATTAAAATGACAAAAAAATGAAGAATTATATGTCCAATAGCACTAAACCCAAATTGAACTATGATCTCAGCTTGCCAAAACCCGCTGAAACTTCTTTCACTAAGGTTTTTTGTTCTACTTGAGTTCACTTTACATGAGTTCACACTTGCTATCTTGTACATGTGTTATGCCTTACATTTTTGTTATCTTGTACATGTGTTATGCCTTAAATTTTGGTCTTCATCATCCTTGTCTCTCATTTTGTCTCTCACAACAAGTACCTATATGCAATCATGTCACTCCTTGGTCCATCACATTGTTCCACATAAGATGGGCTTGCCCATTCCCATGATGAACTAGTCCAGATAACTTTCCTTATCAACCCATGTGCTGATTCATTTCACCCACTAAAATTATCAAGATAACATGCATGCCAACTTGTTTTACCCACTTAACTTATCAAGCTAACCCATGTGTCTTCTCAACACACATTGCACCAAACTATGTCATGTCATCTTATGCTATGCTAACTCCTTGGTCACACGCTTACCTCCGACACCATTTACCATCATCATTTCATGTTAATTCACTATCCAAAAATCCACTTCGACTTTATTACACCAAAATTTAGCCTTCCAATCATGCGTAACATGCTTGATACATTTTGGTGTGAATCCCCTTGGCACTTTTGCATGCCCAAGGAAATATAGCCCACCCACTATATATCCAATGCACCTCTGGTTCATGCATAACACATTTCATTCATGCAAATAGCTACTTCGTGAAATCGTGCAAGAGAAGACACCTAGTCCATGACCTTCAAGGTCTGACACATCCTAGTGAGATGAACGAAATGGAAATTCTACCCATGACATGGTCAACATGTCAAATTTGAAAAGGATTTTGTCAAAATGGTTGTGTTGTGAAAATGGAGAGTATATTTTACGAATTTCAAAGTTTCAATTAATTTAAATTGGTTGGATGTGATAGGCTAGAATCACTACAAGGAAAGGAACCTCTAGTGGATGTTTTTGAGGAACCCCTTATAAAAATACCTCATACATCTATTTCTATTTTAGGTTACTAGAGGAGGTTCACAGGTGGATGGTTTTGCGGATAACTACACATCTGTGGTTGTATCTTGTGTTAATTTCCACTGTTTGTATGGTGTTGATGAAACTAGTAGAAAGTCTACTTTAGAGGTCAGATCACTGCTATACAAGAATGTGATTATGTTGTTGCTTTTCTAATGTTTTTTTTCAATTTTTTTGTGATTTACACACAGCAGACTCAATAATACTGAAATTATGAAGCTGATTTGTTTCGATAATTAATATACCTTTTGAGATTTTAAAATTTCACTACAAATAACCCAGTTTAGTCTCATTTTCAACTCGTTTCTTGTTTGGGTGCCTTAATGTGCAATGACATGTTTCCAGGACTGAATTCAATGCAAGGCATATTTGAAACGCTAACTTTGTCTTCTGGTGTCTTATTAGAAATTATTTCAGTTTTCATTTTGTGTTTTCAAGTTAGATATTTTTTGCAAGTTTTTACATTTATAATTTTATTGCAATGTGGCAGACTGATCAGGATAGCACAGGAACAACCCCAAGATAAGATGATCGCGGAAAGGGGCCAGCGGAAGAAAATGTAAAGTTCCAGCATTGCTCTATATTCAGGTATTTTAGTTATTTACATAATTGAAATAATATTAATTTTGTTCAAATATGCAGACACCTGGCCATGGTATGCCTGATGATTCCCTCTACGAGGAAGAGCTTTCTTCATCCCTATCTCCATTGCTCTTTCTGCGAAAAAAGGCACGAAAAGCAAGGTCGGAATTTGATACTTTTATAGACGTGCCTCAAACACCTGCAATAGAAGAGAGGATAAAACAACTTATGACCTAGCTAGAAACATATCAGGTAATAAAAATAAATAAAAAGGATATTTTTTTTGTTCTGCATGAGATGAATTGTGATAGTTTGATTTTTAATTTTTACATTGACTAAACTAACAAAAGGTTCTTTTGTATGTAGCGTTATCTAACACTTACTAAACCCGGTGTTGGTGGTAGTGGGACAGAAGGGCAAGGGATTTCCCAAAAACCCTCTCGTACACCTTCTACTCCTTTAGGTGCTAGCCAAGAAACACACCCTGACCAAGTAGACACCCAACCAACCGCTGAACATGTTGGCAGTGATGAGGCTGATATGGCCAACTACATTATTGCGTTTCCTGGAGCTACATGTGTCACCTCCATGGGGACCGTTAATGGCACATTGTTGGTGAAAGATGAAGGTGTCCCTATAAAGCACGTACAACTCCCAGGTAAGTTTTAATATTTTAACTATTTCATGTACTCTATCTAAAACATATTTTATCATGATTTTTATTTTTAAATTAATGATAATATATTTTTTTTATGTGTAGGAAACAATGAGTTCTACAATTTATTGGAGAGCCATGTGTTGGTAATTTTTTTCCCAACCATACGCACAAGGTGGAATTCCCAGAATTCGAAGATGAAAAAAGAACTTCTAGATTATGTAGAAGCCCTTTTTGGGGTGGGCACATTTGACAGAACAATAGTGGCTCGGGTAGCTGGCAAATATTTGAAATATATCAGGGACACCTATAGGACGCAATTGCAATTTAACCCTAGATACGAGTGTCCTCTCACAGTTCCAAAGAGTGAGTGGAGAGCACTCATCCATGATCGAAAAGAGAAAAGGGCAAAGAAAGAAGGAAAAATGCCAACTGGACCCGCAAGGTAAATTACAACTTTAATTCAATAGCTTTAATTTTCTCTATGTCTAAAATAAAAGTGTGCTACATCATATCTAACTTCAATATTTTGATGATAGGTTGTCTGACACCTCGAAGGAAACCAAATCTAGGATTGAAAAAAAGGGCCATCATAAGCTAGGCCAGGGCGGCTAATTGAAATTAGCCGCAAAAATTGTAAGTAGCTAAACATATTATAATTAATTGTATCACCTTCCAATATTTTTGTAATCCTATCAAATAACTTTAAAAATACACAATCATATGTAATGTAGGGTGATGACTTCGGAACTGAAACTACAGAGGAAGATAAAAATATCGTTTTCCATTTCGGCTATCAAGCCGTAGTTGAACGTCGTAGAAGCTTGGGGCAGGTCCCAAGATCCAGAATGCCTGATAAGGTAAAACGTTAACCTTTCAATATGTTTGTTTTCATCCATAAATTTAATGTCTAACAAATTTTTTTAAATCAGGAGAGCAGCACTACCGACGAGGCAAATAACCCAGTTGTAGAGCCAGATGTAGATGTTCCTCACGTGCAACCTGATCATTGTAGTGGGGACCAGACCGACAATGCTACTATCAGTGAGGGCTGTGACGGTAATTAATTTCCACTTATAATTTTTTCTAATTATAACTTGATGGTTGTCCTTATAATGTTTTTTTTTTAAATGACAGAGAATGTTTCCCCTGAGGATCTTACCACTAGAGAGGAAGATAGGGCAACAGTCCCAATGGAGATAATTGGTGCACCAGGTAAATAATCTCATTGCAAATTTTTTTATTAATATTACCAAAATAGTTTAATGATATTTAAAAATTGACAATTAAAATTTAATATTATCTGTTTTTGTAGGTGATGCGCCGTCACTGGATGAGACCAGATATCGTGACTACGCAACTGGGTCAGCAGTGTGGGTCGAAAGGCACAAGATAGGAGTAGAGCATGATGATATTGATGATGTAATCAGGAGCTTTAGAAATAGGAAGAAGAAAAAGAAAATTTGATAATGTAAAATATTGTATTATTATAAGACAAAGGTTATCATACTTGGAACGTTTTTTGCGTTATATAAAAAAATCATTTATCGTACTATTTTTATGTCAAGCACTAATTTCAATGTTTCCTTGCATAATTTTTGTTGCAATTTTTTATTATTAGTTATTGAATATTTTTTTTATGCTCATGAAAGTAAAAAATGAAATATAGATTGGGTATTGGGGAATTGAGAGTGATGTGAGGGGGGGAGGGGGGGAGGGGCCATAAGAGCTTCCACCTTCACATGGTTGGCCATGTTTAGTAGAGAATAATTTATTGGAGAAATTTAATCTTGGAGCAAACCTCCCTCGATCCAATGTAGCAACAAAAAAGTCATTGTTGACTTAGCTGCTACTCTTTCTGATCGTGGGAGGCTTGTTCCAAGTTCATGCGACTCCAATAAATTATTCTTGAAAAAAAGAGGAGATTATTCAGGTAGGTTTTGAAATTTTCAACATATGTTCTAAAATTATTATAAGAATGAATCTTAGAGTAAAAAATACTACATCAATTACTTGTATTTATTGTATAGATAATGATGGATTTTGATTGACTTGGCAGTGCAGGTACAAATCCTCTTGCATCATGAGAAATACAACTTGTCAACCAGGGTCATGTCCAGGATATTTTTTATTGTGCGCTTGACCAGGTTTGTAATGTCACATTTTTTAAGTTCCTTTACAGTTCATAATTCAATATTAATCTTGTTCATGATTATTATCTAGGTTTTTTGTATGTGTTTTTTCATCTATTTGATTGTAAGAAACTCTGCATGTTTCATGTTGTTCACTATGATTTCTCCATTTACCACTCCTAGAATGAATCTGAATTTATTGTTACATAGGTTACTTTATTGTTACTATGATTTCTCCATTTACGATTTCATAGGTGACATCATGTAAATTTGTTAATCTTAGGTTGGTGATGATCTTTAGTTCTCCAAATTTGGGGCTTTTCTGATATTTTCTCCATCATGTCATTCCTGCATCACCTCGTTGTTTGAGCATGCCAATTATCTACCACTTGTACCAATTGGCACATGTCAATCTCTGAGTGGTGCTGCATTTCACCTATTTTCGGCCCACTTGACCACCTGAAAAACTCAAATCCACACACCATGTGTGTTTATCATGGAGTGCCACATGTCCTAGATATTTTAGATGTTAACATCATACTTCTAATGTGTTATGTCAACCAATCACAGCGGTCCATGTGGCCTTGTGCCATGTCACCAGTCTGGAAGAGAGATCTGAGCATTTTCCTTTCATGATTTTTATATTATAATTTTTTTCTTCAGGACGGGAAATCCATTTTGCAATAGATGGGAATTTTCCCATTTCCCTGGAGTCATCTCCTAGGACACCCTTCAATCCACCATCCAAGAGGCAATTTGCAAGTATCTATTTTTTCCCTCTTGCCCTTGAATTATGCGCTTCTAGAAGACTAGTTAGGGCACTCTTGTAGCCCTTATTCCATTGCTTCATGATTGTATCAAATTCTCCCATGAGCTGATTCTATTTTTTGTCCACTTAAAGGAAGAAAACACTACCCTAGGGTGAGGTTGCTCCTCAACTATCCCTACCGCACTTATGGACCAACCAACAATATGAACGTTTCCCTTACATATGGAGACACCCCCTATGCTACTGCACATTCAATTCTAGGAGCTACCTGCTAAGGAACACTCCTACACTATGCCTAACGACCCTCCAAACAATCCCTATAACTATTGTTGTATAATCCCTTGTGTAATCTCCTCTCCTTCCTCAACACATCTGTATACAGGGCAGCTATTCTGAGTTAGTTAATTAGATTTGAACCCATGATCAATGTGCTGTTGTTTTCCATAAAATTGCATTGTCCTAACAGGTCTATGTGAGATGGCCTGTCAATGTGCCTTTATTTATCATCTTGCAGGTCCAAGCTAGGCATTGAGTCCAATTTTTCTTCCTTTATTTCTCATCTATTCATTTTTAATACTATTTATATGTACCAAAAGTGCCATTGCCAATGAAGGTAGGTGTTACTAAGAATTTTAGGTGCAATTGTTTTAAATTTCGCGAGTTTTTCCCTGAATGTTGAACTCTTGAGCATGCATTTCATCCTTGCCTCAGCTCTGTCTGGTAAAGCAGACTAAAAATGTAATGGTAGACATGTTTGTTTAAGTGAATCCTGGTCATATAGAACTACCAACTTTATGGACTCTGCAAGAGGATTTCCTTTTTTTTTTGTTGCAATTAAAGTTGCATTTTGTTCATCAGGAAATACAAACTCTTATCAAATTGCAAGGTGTAATTCAAATGTAGCTAAGATGGGGCAGACAACATGCCATGAACATCCAATTCAAAAGTGCTTGTTAGGGTTTAATTAGCTTACAGTTCTTGTTCCTGATATTAGTTTTTGAAATATCAATTTGCTAAACTGTTTTAACCCAATTTTATCTTGATTTTATGGAAATTGCGTATTTGGATCTAGAAAATTTAATCTATATTAATTTGGCTTCTCTTAGTATGAACACAATTTTAATATGTAAAACCCATTACAGTAAGTAATCAAGTGTTCACTCGAGAAGAAATACCCAATTTCAATACTCATGCTCTCCTCCTTAGTATGGTAGTTCACTCAAGTCCTCTACCTCCTGCATACATCCTGACCTCTGAATCAATTAATTCTGAGACTATCATGATGGGATACACCATGTTCAAACTCTTTTCCAGAAGAGCAGACACATTCATCTCCATATGGGAAGAGAGGAAGAAATTGCAGGTTTAAGGTTTAGTCATTGCAAATGGAATCACCGCACTTTTGACTATTTTTCAATCCTCCCAAATGATATGAAGGAAGAAAAAGTAAGTATATTGTTGATCCATGGACACCTGTTAAGCCTTTCAAATAGTTGGAAGAAACCTACTATTTGAGAGGCTGAAGGTATACCTCTCCTGTGCTTGGGGATATCTATAATTATGACCCTATATGAGATTCAAATGATCATCTCTCGAGTCTATTATATACATTAACATAGTAGTCAAGCAAGGGTGTCAACTGCCTCACATTCTTTGGACTTCATATTTATGGATGAAAGTTTCTCATTTCAAAATCCATGGGTGGTAAAGGTGGAGGCCCTCTATGGGATCTCCATTTCACTATTTTTTGACAACACTATACTTCTATTTCACGAATCCAAAAATAAAAGTACATTTTGAGCTCATTCTGGGATGAACATGGTCTTCAAGTCCACCTTGAAAACACAAAAGCATGTAAGTTATCTCTCCTTCTTTTCAAGGATAGCAGGTAGAAATGGTGACATGCTAGTCTTTCCCTTGAATGCTATTATTTAGTTCATCTTTTAACTTGTTTTCAACATTTGTATAAATGTTGAACAGAGGATTGAAAAATTAACAACCTTAGAGAGACGATGTTTCCAACTTCAGTTTTAGGATATTTAGGCTAAGTTCTAGTTTCTTGAAGCCTTTTCATAATACTTTGTTACACATGACTTTCATTTTCTTCTTGCATAATTTCTAGAAATGAATGGATATCTTGTGGAATATTGTAAACAAATTTAGTTCTATTACCAAGCTTAAGAGAATTTAATGTTTGTCATTATTGGAGGACAGAGATATACCATAAGAGCTCGATTCTATGTTGTAGCTTTTTATTAAGAATTGAATAACTTAAACCCTCGGACTTACTGCAACCCTATATTGAGGCTTGGTTCTATTAAAGCTACCATACTTTGGACCTCTCCATTGGAGTCTCAGGCCAGGGATATAGCTACAGGATTTTGACATCTTTTATGTGGTGAACATCTATTACAATCTCAGATTATCTCCTATTTACTGATGCTTGGACATAGCTTTTGAATTAGCTAAGTCACCTATTTACTTAAAACTAGCATATTTGGCGGAATTTTTTTTAAAATATTTTTAACCAAGATTTAATGTTATGTACTACACATAGAAATCTGGAGGGGAATAGAGCATTCAGGTTGTACAATGTATTACTTTAGTCTTATGATTTATCAATGTTCTGTTGGAAACTAAGTTGATTGCTGGTAGAGTTTTTTTGCATTATTCTGTTGTAAATTAAGCATGAATTTCATCCCATTTGGTTATTTTGTCATTTCTGAATCCTTAACTCATCAACCCTTTCTATCAAGCTGATAAATCCTACATAAAAAACTGATAACCCTTTCGTCATAAAAAACAGATAACCCTTTCATCATTGTATTGTTTGTATAATTCTGAATCGTTAAATTTTTTAGAGATTTATGGTTGGTTCCCAACCAAGGTTTAAGTCAATGTAATGGGTCTCTTTACCACAAACTAAATCTATTGAGTTTTTTCATCTCACGGCCATATTTATTAATGGGATTTTATTTTAAATTATGTCTGTTATTTAGACGGATTGTGCCCTTTCAAATGAAGTTTGTGGCCATTAATGGAGCGCCCTTTATTTTTTCTGAGGTGATCCATAGTCGTTCAAATAGAGAGAATTTTCTATGATAATATATGCTTTTAAAGGGTGCTATTGCGGGTAACTAAGTATGTTAACCTCAAACTGAAACTTCTTTTATTTTTTGATTGTGTGTTTGAAAATTATGTATGTTCGCATGTTGCTGACTCCTGAGTGCCTTTCAGAAGGAATATCTAATGGGAATACAAACTGTCAGAGCTTTAGTTAATAGTAAATACTAAATACACATTCTTATATTGAAAATCAATTGTAAACACCAGTAAAAAGACGTTGTATAGAGGCAGTAAGTTGGGAACTATGGAGAGGATTGAATTGCTGAAGGACTCATTTATGGAAATCACCTTTCGACATGTTTACAGAGAAAGAAATACCGTTGCTGACAGCTTGTCAAAGAGAGGCCTAAATAGTAGTTTCGGTATCATGCACTATCAGCTTCACAGGTCGGATGGGAAAGGGGCAGCTGGTGTTGTTCTTTTTTCCTGAATAGGATCTGTCTCTTATGGCCATTAACCTCACAGACTATTTTCTTGTTCTTTTTGGGAATGTCACACCTCCCATTTACCTCCCAAATTTTTTTTTTTCAGGCATTCCATATTTTTCAAGAATAATTTTGACAAAATATTATGCTATAATATTTTTTATTACTATCCGGTTAAATCATATTTATTTTCCCAATATGATTTATTCCCACATATCAAACTATATCCAAAATCAATATCTATTGGATTTCATTTCCAATCTAATTTAATATAAGGGTCTTTGTATTAAAATCATAGTGGATTTGTTTACCACTAACCCACTTCCTATGAAAGGTTCACCCCTATCAACCTATGTCTCACCTTCGTTTTGATATCATTGAACCTTTGGGCATTAAACATATTACTATGTATTTATATATAAAGGGGGTTCGAATAGATTATACCCACGTCGACCATGGCATCCTTAACCCTTTAACGAACCCTATGCTCCCATTCTTTTTTTATAACGTCATTTTCCTAGACAATTTGTTTATGAACGCTAGCTGGATTTAATTCAAGTACTCTTATATCTATGCCTATATAGCACTTATGGCTATTCAATGACTTGGTAGCCATATTTTTCACACGGTCTATGTCAATATCATCGCATATTTGTTGTACATGTTTTTCATGTCGGAATTTATGTAAAAATTGCACGTATTCACCTTGAGATTCCACGTATTTCGTCCTGATCAAGTCGGTTTAAGGTAGTGTGGAAATTGAGACGTGATATCAACTCTCCACGTTAGCTTATGTAAGACTTTCGGTTTAATTGTATTGGTTGGGATGGGTTTCATCCCATTCTCGTTCACGTGCTATAGATCCACGTTGCTCTGGCAACCGCCACGCCAGACTACTCTGGTAACAAGGCAATCTCCATAATACAGGAAGAATGTCGTGAACTTCATTGTATGGCTTGTCAAATTAAATGTTGAATGACTGGTGTAAATGCGACCTCCAGCCATTCGATCCGTGGCTTCACTTTGGAGATTTTTCCATGTGGACGGCTGCGATTCCCTCACCTTATTAGGGTTTTGTGACTGAGATTTTGGTGTGGTTATATAAGTCTTCATTTTAGTGTGAAGGCAGTTTCTTTGCCCTTCGTTTGGTTTACTCACCTGTCAACGTCGAGGCTCTGCACGCTGAGGAATTCAATCGTTGGCTTGCCCATAAGTCCGGCCTGCTTACGTATGCATCAACACTTACTCTAGGTATGAGCCTTGTATGCACGTCTTTCATTCTACCTTGGAGATCATGTTCAGTTTTCATAACTTGCTATACATCTTTCTCTATGAAAATTTCAAGAGATGATGATACGAAATTATTTCATTCTTGTATTTGTGTTTATGGTCTAGCCTCGTTTGGGTTCGTTAAGCAGCTTCTCATGGCAGTCTCCTATACCAATATATTGATTTGTTTCTCTGTTCTTATGTCACTGTCTCTGCGTCGATTTCGTTTAACCTGTGGTTAACGAGGCTTGATAATAATACGCAGGGTTTCTTAATAGGCATACCTCTGTTCGTCCTTTGTGACTTGAATGCTGGGTTCAGATGGTGGGATGTTGACTTGGCTCGTCTCTTCGTAGGCGAGCGATAGCCCTCAGGCAAGAGATTCATGGTGAAGGTTTTTATTTTTTTTCATTTTCCTATTAACCTTCTGATTTTCTAATTTGTTAATATTCTTCCTCTATCCTTGTTACAGATAAATCGGAAGGAATGAGGGTCTTCTTTGGCAGGTAACCCCTCCTCATCTTGCTAAGTTTTTCTCTTGATAAAATTTTCTATCAGTTACTCCATTGATAGACTCACTATAATGGCTGCGTTTCTACAGGTAATGTATACTCCGTACGCATTCCATCATCTGCGGGCCATGAGATACTTCATTTCGGTTGATACTAATCTCACCGGCCTTGACGTTTTCAGGTCGGTATCCACCTGTGCGGAGAGAAGCTATCCTCTTGTCGCATTGTTCCACCTCGTTTGTGTAGAATAGTTAATTTCTTAGGATTCTAGCAGTGTCTATTGTAATTATAGACTCTGTCATAGACTGTAACTATTAACAATTTTCATTCGTATGATAATATTCTTTGAATATATTAATTTCTGGAGTGAGCATGGGGTATTTTAAAGGACTTTTACCCGAGAGGGCTCGACCTCTGATATGTATATGCCGAACGTGTTTATTCTTTGTCACTGATATTTTTGATAATTTCATAATAGCTTCGAAGAATCTCCAGATTATTATTTTATTGATATTTTCCTGTGTCTCGCACTCAATTATTTGTTTTGTGTCGGTTTAAGATGATTGCAGAATTAATGAGATGTTTATATTCTCACCTTCTTATCATAGTTATGACTTTAATGTGTATATATCTCTTTATTTCCATCTTTTCCAAATTTACATTGACTTAGTAAATGAAAACTAGCATTGTCTATCATTTGTATATGTTATATGGTTCCTACAGGAACTCTCCGTCTTCCTAGGAGGTTGTAGTTCCATGGTGACAGCTTAATAGGTAAGGCTAATTATGCCCTATAACCATATACCTCAAATTTTTGGCTCTTTTGTGTTCATAATAGAACATTCCCAATGTATAAATGTCTAAACTGACTTTCTTCACTGATATATATATAGACTGGTGGATATCTGTGTGCTACCTTCTTCAATATTGATATATCTATATATCTATATGTATCTATATAGGGTGCAATTATTGACTTGATTTATAGTTTCCTATGCACGCCTAATCTTTCCAACCTGTAACTTAGTCGGATCCTCCCTGTTACCAAGGGGTTATTCCCATAGTTTTTATACATAACTCATTTCTAGAGTTAATAGTCATGTATAGTTTCATTTCTTTAGTAACTAAGACAGTTAAGCAGTACTACAATTTCATACTCTTTCATTCAATTCTTATTTGAGAAGATATTCGGATATCTATAAATAGACATGCACTGTTGTTTGAAAATTCCATATATATCTATACTTCATATAGTGAATTCAATAAGGGAATAATTCTGTCCTATATACATTTATTTTCCTACTGTCTTAGAATTTTTCTTACAGGATTTCTTAACTATATTCCATTTTCCACAGAAGCAGATTAAAGTTACAAAATTATGAATTATGAGGTACTATAGTCTCCAATTTTAGACCAAAGCTGGTTTAGAAATTATGGGTGATTTTGCCTCATTTTCCTAGTTCCTACAACTATGCAGAAATGGAAGAGTTTGACTGCTCTACTATTTTGTAAATGTATGGGACACCAGCACCAAAATGAAACAATTAACTAGCATACAGATATAATCACTAACTCTTAAACATGGCAACAAATAATATTTTTTTTCCATGCATAACACTTTGTTCATACCACTTTGGTATTTGACCAGTCCTCCCAACCGCAGAGTCCCTCTATCTCCAGAACTCACCCCCGAGCTGAGACCACCTCCAGAACATATCAACCTCTAATATGTTTAGGAGCAGCTTATTTAAGTTATTGTTCCCCAAAGCCTGTTTCTAATTCTGCGTCCAGAATATCAGGATTATTTTCTTTCTGTTTGCCTAGGCTTCCCATTTTAGGGATTCTTTTAAAGCTACTTTATGCTTTTCCCCAGCTTTTTACCTCTTCCCAACTACTCTCCACATCATTGGGGAAACTATATTTTCCTCAAAATCTAATTTAGAAATTCTTTAAAGGATTTTTGAAAGATTGTGGGGAAAGTATTTTCCTTTATCCATCCTCATGGATTTAGCAAGTGATCTCATAATTCTCATTTTGGTCAATCTGCACACAATTAATTTATTCATTTTCTCAAATTAAATATTTAATTACATCCAGAAAATACTTCTCCTTTGGGGTCCACTCCCCTTAGGATTAAAGTTCAAATGTCTAGTTTTGAAATTCAAACACATAAACTAGGGGTGTTACATATTGCCCCTCTAAAAGCAAACACCGTCCTCGGTGTTGTTATTTAACTACTAGAGTTCATTTTTCAAACAAAAATGGATATATTTCCATCATTTTAGCTTCTCTTTCGTAGGTAGCTTCTTCAGTAGTAAAGTGCTTCCACTACACCTTTACTCTTGCTACCGTTCGATTCCTCAATTCAATTTCTTCCCGCTCCAATATTTGAAGTGGTTCTGGAAGGAACTCCCCTTCTGGTTCCACCTGTACCACATTCCAATCCACTATGTGAGAAGCATCATGTACATATCTTTTTAATAATGAAATATGAAACACATCATGAACTCTAACATGGGGTGGTAAGGCCAGCTTGTAAGCCACTGGTCCCACCCTTTCTAATACTTCAAAAGGACCACAATATCTAGGAGCCAGTTTTCCACAACTTCCAGCATAAAGTGTGCTCTTTTTGGGTTTAATACACAAGTACACATGTTCTCCCACTTTAAATTCTCGATGTACTCTCTTCTAATCAGCATAGTTTTTCTGCCGATATTGTGCTGTCTTGATGTTTCTTTGTATCCGTTTCACAATTCTTTCCATCTCTTGTAAGGCATCTGGTCCCAACATTAGTTTATCCTCTGGCTGGCTCCAGATCAAGGGAGTACGACATTTTCTTCCATAGAGTGCCTCAAATGGACTCATTTTGATGGAGGATTGGTAGCTGTTATTATAGGAAAATTTAGCTAAATGCAAGTAGTCTTCCCATTTTGATGGCCTGTCCATCACATACATTCTCAGCATGTCCTCCAAAATCTGATTAGTTCTCTCTGTCTGACCATCGGTCTGAGGGTGATAAGCAGTACTAAAATTCAGCTTAGTGCCCATACCTCCAAATAGACCTTTCCAGAAAGCTGCTGTGAACTTAAAATCTCTATCTGAAACAATCACCTTTGGGACCCCATGTAATCTTACTATCTATTTTAGAAACACATCTGCTACTTGAGCTGTCCCAAAAGTAGATTTTACAGGTATGAAGTGTGCAGCTTTGGTTAAAGTGTCTACTACTACCATCATTGAATCGTGTTGGTATTTGGTTTTGGGTAATCCTGTTATGAAATCCATGGAAACTGTGTCCCATTTCCATTCTGCAATCGAAAAAGGGTTTAGAAGACCAGCAGGATGCTAATGTTCAACTTTAACTAATTGACACTCCATGCATCTAGCAAAATATTATGCTACATCTCTTCTCATTCCTGGCCAGAACAACTTATTTTTCAAAGCTGTTAACATTTTCTGATATCCAGGATGACCTGAATATGGCTGTTTGTGATATTCATCTAGAATCTCTCTTTTCAAGGACTCCACATTGGGGACATATAATCTGTTTTTGTAGCAGATCAACCCTTTTTGGTTTTGAGTGAAATTAGTCTTCTCCTTCTTTAATAGTTTTACCAGTAGTGTTTCATAATTTTGATCCTGGTCTGCTGCCTTTTTCACTAAATATTCTAAATCAAACTGGGCACTACTTCCAATGCTGTTTATATTTTGACAAGCATTTCTGCTTAAGGCATCAGCAATTTTATTTTCTTTCCCCCTGATATGTTTTATGTCCATATCAAATTCACTTAGAAAATACATCCATCTGGATTGTCTAGCATTCAAATCAGTTTGGGAGAAGAAATATTTAAGACTAATGTGATCAGTCATCAATGTAAATTTCTTTCCAATAAGATAGTGTCGCCACATCTTCAAAGCATGAATAATAGTAGCTAGATCCAAATCATATGCACTATAGTTCTGTTCATGTGTCTTCAGTTTCCTAGACTCATATGCAATAACCGAATTTTCCTGCAAAAGAACTCCTCCCAACCCCTCTCTACAGGCATCTGTACATACCACAAATTCTTTATCAGGATTTGCAATCTTCAGTATAGGGGCTGTAGTAAGTTTTTGTTTTAATTGGTCAAAACTGTTTTGCATTTTTCAGTCCACTCAAATATGACACCCTTCCTTTGTAGTGATGTTATGGGATGTGCTATGGCAGAAAATCTCTCCACAAATCTGCGATAATAACCTGCAATCCCCATGAATGATCTCACTGCTGAAACATTAGTTGGCACAGGCCATTCCTTAATAGCTTTTATCTTTTCAGGGTCAACATCCAACCCTTGTTCAGAAATAATATGTCCCAAGTATTGAATCTTGTATTTATAAAATTCACATTTGCTGAACTTGGCATATAACTGGTTTTCTTTCAAAGTTTGCAACACTATCCTCAAGTGCATTTTGTGTTCTTCCTCACTTTTTGAGTAAACTAAAATATCATCTATGAACACAAGTATGAATTTATCCAAGTACTTATTTAACACACTGTTCATTAAGCACATAAAGGTGGTAGGGGCATTTGTCAAACCAAAAGGTAAGACTACAAATTCGTAGTGACCATACCTGGTTCGAAAGGTTGTTTTGCTGATGTCTTCTTCTCTAATTCTGAGTTGGTGATAACCAGTCCTTAAGTCAATCTTCGAAAATATTGAATCTTCTCTCACTTGGTCAAAAAGATCATCAATTCTAGGCAAGGGGTATCTATTTTTAATGGTCAACTTATTCAATTGACGATAATCAATGCACATCGTAAAGGTTCCATCTTTCTTTTTCACGAACAGCACTGGTGCTCCCCAAGGAGACACACTCGGTCTGATATAACCTTTATCTAACAATTCTTGCAATTTCATTTTTAGTTCCATGAGTTTAGGGGGACTCATTCGATAAGGGGCTCGGGAAACAGGTGTTGTTCCCAGCACCAGATCGATTGAAAAGTCAATCTCTCTTTTGGGGGGAAGATGAGGGATTTCATCTGGAAAAACTTCTTTAAACTCCCTCATTACTGGAAAGGCATGCAGTAGATTCTCTTTAGTTTTATGTTCTATTTCTTCCACATGTACTGCATAGACTTGATGTCCTTCTCTAGCTATTATTTTTAATTGCAGTGCTGATATTTGTCTTACAGAAATGGGTTTTGGTTTTCCTTTGAGAATAAAATGTTTCCCTTCTTCATCTACACAATGAAGGGTCTTATCCCAGCAGTTCATCAAGGCCTTCTTCTTTTCCATCCAGTCCATTTCTATCAGCAAGTCATATGAACCTAATGGCAGAATGTTCAAATTTACTTCTGTTTTAAAATCATTTAATCTAATTGTTGTTCGGGGCAATTTATGTGTTACCTTCCTCTTGTTTCCAGTGGCCAGTTGTACCAACCATGACTGCTGAAATTTTTCAGTTTTGAGATTACATTTTTCTACAATTTTTGGACTAATGTAACTCAAAGAAGCACCCGGATCAATCAAAACAGTGACAGATTGGTCAGAAATCTTACCCTCCATTTCCACCATAGTAGCTTGATGGTCTGCTTATCGATTTTCCAAGGCTGCACTGATGGTAGGTATATTTCTTGCTATGTCATTTAATTTTGTAGCTTCTTGATCTCTTATAATCATCTGAATGTTTCGATGGGGACAATCCCTCAAAATATGGGGTTCTCCACAGCCCCAAGATTTCAAGAGTTCCCTCATTTTGACTGTGCCTTTTTTTTTATTGTCTCCATCTATTTGTTTTGAAGCCACTTGGGACTGAACAGTTTGAATTTCTTTGGGTTTATTAAATTTCTTTCGCTGATGATCCCTGCTAAAATTCTTCAAAAAGGCTGGTTTCTATTTCTTCCCTTTGAATTCACTCTTATTTACCCAGATTTTTCCATGTTCAGTTTTTCCTTTGAACTGTTGGTAACATAATCTACCTTTCCTCACTACCTCGTCCATATTTTTTGGGTTATAAAACTCGATTTTCTCTTTGTACATAGCAGGCAAACAATTCAAAAACATTCGCACCTTTGCCTTCTCTTCCCTAATGTAAGGGACATATCTCAACAGATTTGTAAAATTAGTGACAAACTCATCAATAGTAATTTGTCCCAGTCTAAGCTCATGAAATTCCTTTGCTTTATCATCATAATAACGTTCATTCAAGTAGCGGTTTTTGAACTTAACCTGAAAATATTCCCAAGTAACTGTCTTTTCATCAATGTCATGAACCATTTTCGTCTCCTCCCACCACAAGGTAGCCTTACCTTGTAGCTGGTAGATAGCTAATCTGGCCTTCAGATTGCTTTCATATTCATAGACCTGGAAGTACTTAATCATGTTCAACAACCAGGCTTCAGCATCTTCCTCCTTCTCCCCATCATAAGAGGGAGGTTTGATCTTTCGGAATTCCCCCTGTAATTCCTTTTTATGCTTATACTGATGCCTAACAACATCATCCTCCTCAAACTCATCATTCTTCCTCTTTCTGGAGCCTTTGCCTTCTTGGCTGTTTCGCGAAGTTAGTTCTCTGATGAGCTTTTCCTGCTCCTCACTGGCTAATGACAATCTGTCATTCTAGCTTCTTATCTCAACCAATTATTTTTGCAACCCACGCAACATAGCCATCATGGGAGCATTGGGATTTAGTGTATTATCCTCATCACGTAGATCAACATAAATTTCGTCACCTTCTGCCATTCTAGCACCACTGTACACTACACAACACAGATCAGTAAAACAAAAATATTTTTTTTTTCCACAGAAATTAATTTATACAGTGTACACACAGCAACAGTGAGCACAATGACAACAGCCCAGTTTTATATAACTTGGGCTCTGATACCATTTTTCACACCTCCCATTTACCTCCCAAAATTTTTTTTTTTCAGGCATTCCATATTTTTCAAGAATAATTTCGACAAAATATTATGCTATAATATTTTTGATTACTATCCAATTAAATCATATTTATTTTCCCAATATGATTTATTCCCACATATCAACCTATATCCAAAATCAATATCTATTGGATTTCATTTCCAATCCAATTTAATATAAGGGTCTTTGTATTAAAATCATAGTGGATTTGTTTACCACTAACCCACTTCCTATGAAAGGTTCACCCCTATCAACCTATGTCTCACCTTCGTTTTGATATCATTGAACCTTTGGGCATTAAACATATTACTATGTATTTATATATAAAGGGGGTTCGAATAGATTATACCCACGTCGACCATGGCATCCTTGACCCTTTAACGAACCCTATGCTCCCATTTTTTTTTATAACGTCATTTTCCTAGACAATTTGTTTATGAACGTTAGCTGGATTTAATTCACATACTCTTATATCTATGCCTATATAGCACTTATGGCTATTCAATGACTTGGTAGCCAGGGTTTTCACAAGGTCTGTGTCAATATCATCACATATTTGTTGTACATGTTGTTCATGTCGGAATTTATGTAAAGATTGCACGTATTCACCTTGAGATTCCACGTATTTCGTCCTGATAAAGTCGGTTTAAGGTAGTGTGGAAATTGAGACGTGATATCAACTCTCCACGTCAGCTTATGTAAGACTTTCAGTTTAATTGTACTGGTTGGGATGGGTTTCATCCCATTCCTGTTCACGTGCTATAGATCCACATTGCTCTAGCAACCGCCACGCCAGACTACTCTGGAAACAAGGCAATCTCCATAATAGGGGCAGAATGATGTGAACTTCATTGTATGGCTTGTCAAATTAGATGTCGAACGACTGGTGTAAATGTGACCTTCAACCATTCGATCCGTGGCTTCACCTTGGATATTTTTCCATGTGGACGACTGCGATTCCATCAGCTTATTAGGGTTTTGTGACTGAGATTTTGGTGTGGTTATATAAGTCTTCGTTTTAGTGTGAAGGCAGTTTCTTCGCCCTTCGTTTGGTTTAGTCACCTCTCAACATCGAGGGTCTGCACGCGGAGGAACTAAATCGTTGGCTTGCCCATAAGTCCGGCCTGCTTACCTATGCATCGGCACTTACTCCAGGTATGAGCCTTGTATGCACGTCTTTCATTCTACCTTCGAGATCATGTTCGGTTTTCATAAATTGCTATACATCTTTCTCTGTGAAAATTTCGAGAGATGATGATATGAAATGATTTCGTTCTTGTATTTGCGTTTATGGTCTAGCCTCGTTTGGGTTCATTAAGAAGCTTCTCATGGCAGTCTCCTGTACCAATATATTGATTTGTTTCTCTGTTCTTACGTCACTGTCTCTGCGTCGATTTCGTTTAACCTATGGTTAACGAGGCTTGATAATAATACGCAGGGTTTCTTAATAGGCATACCTCTGTTCGTCCTTTGTGACTTGAACGCTGGGTTCGGATGGTGGGATGTTTACTTGGCTCGTCTCTTCCTAGGCGAGCGATAGCCGTCAGGCAACAACTTCATGGTGAAGGTTTTTTTTTTTTCATTTTCCCATTAACCTTCTGGTTTTCTAATTCGTTAATATTCTGCCTCTATCCTTGTTACAGATAAATCGGAAGGAATGAGGGTCTTCTTCGGCAGGTAACCCCTCCTCATCTTACTAAGTTTTCCTGTTGATAAAATTTTCTATCAGTTACTCTATTGATAGACTCACTATCATGGCTGCATTTCTATAGGTAATGTATACTTCGTACGCATTCCATTATCGGTGGGCCATGAGATACTTCATTTCAGTTGATACTAATTTCACCGCACTTGACGTTTTCAGGTCAGTATCCACTTGTGGGGAGAGAAGCTATCCTCTCGTCGCATTGTTCCACCTCGTTTGTGTGGAATAGTTAATTTCTTAGGATTCTAGCAGTGTTTATTGTAATTCTAGACTCTGTCAGAGACTGTAACTATTAACAATTTTCATTCGTTGGATAATATTCTTTGAATATATTAATTTCTGGAGTGGGCATGGGGTCTTTTAAAGGACTTTTTCCCGAGAGGGCTCGACCTATGATATGTATATGCCGAATGTGTTTATTCTTCGTCACTGATATTTTTGATAATTTCATAATAGCTTCGAAGAACCTCCAGATTATTATTTTATGGATATTTTCCTGTGTCTCACATTCAATTATTTGTTTTGCGTTGGTTTAAGATGATTGCAGAATTAATGAGTTATTTTTCTTTTCACCTTCTTATCATAGTTATGACTTTAATGTGTATATATCTCTTTATTTCCATCTTTTCCAAATTTACAGTGACCCAGTAAATGAAAACTAGCATTGTCTATCGTTTGTATATGTTATATGGTTCCTACAGGAACTCTCCGTCTTCCTAGGAGGTTGTAGTTCCATGGTGACAGCTTAGTAGGTAAGGCTAATTATGCCCTATAACTATATACCTCAAATTTTTGGTTCTTTTTTGTTCATAATAGAACAGTCCCAATGTATAAATGTCTAAACTGACTTTCTTCACTGATATATATATATAGACTGGTGGATATCTGTGCGCTACCTTCTTCAATATTGATATATCTATATATCTATATGTATCTATATAGGGTGCAGTTATTGACTTGATTTATAGTTTCCTATTCATGCCTAATCTTTCCAACCTGTAACTTAGTCAGATCCTCCCTGTTACAAGGGGTTATTCCCATATTTTTTATACATAACTCATTTATAGAGTTAATAGTCATGTATAGTTTCATTTCTTTAGTAACTAAGATAGTTAAGTAGTACTAAAATTTCATACTCTTTCATTCAATTCTTATTTGAGAAGATATTCGGATATCTATAAATAGACATGCACTGTTGTTTGAAAATTCCATATATATCTATACTTCATATAGTGAATTCAATAAGGGAATAATTTTGTCCTATATACATTTATTTTCCTACTGTCTTAGAATTTTTCTTACAGGATTTCTTAACTATATTCCATTTTCCATAGAAGAAGATTAAAGTTACAAAATTATGAATTATGAGGTACTATAATCTCCAGATAATTTAGACCAAAGATGGTTTAGAAATTCTGGGTGATTTTGCCTCATTTTCCTAGTTCCTACAACTATGCAGAACTAGAAGAGTTTGACTGCTCTACTATTCTGTAAATGTATGGAACACCGGCACCAAAATGAAACAATTAACTAGCATACAGATATAATCACTAACGCTTATACATGGCAACAAATAATATTTTTTTTTCCATGCATAACACTATGTGCATACCACTTTGGTATTTGACCAGTCCTCCCAACCGTAGAGTCCCTCTATCTCCAGAACTCACCCCCGAGCTGAGACCACCTCTAGAACAGACCAACCTCTAATATATTTAGGAGCAGCTTATTTAAGCTGTTGTTCCCCAAAGCCCGTTTCTAATTCCGCGTCGAGAATATCAGGATGCTTTTCTTCCTGTTTGCCTAGGCTTCCCATTTTAGGGATTTTTTAAAAGCTTCTTTATGCTTTTCCCAGCTTTTTACCTCTTCCCAACTACTCTCCACATCATTGGGGAAACTAGATTTTCCTCAAAATCTAATTTATCAATTATTTCAAGGATTTTTGAAAGATTGTGGGGAAAGTATTTTCCTTTATCCATCCTCATGGATTTAGCAAGTGAGTTCATAATTCTAATTTTGGTCAATCTGCACACAATCAATTTATTCATTTTCTCAAATTAAATATTTAATTACATCCACAAAATACTTGTCCTTTGGGGTCCACTCCCCTTAGGATTATAGTTCAAATGTCTAGTTTTGAAATTCAAACACATAAACTAGGGGTGTTACGGGGAAGCACTAGTACAACTCTTTCTTTTTTTTTTGCTGGCGTTTTGTGACTTTCTGGGTGGTGATGCTGACTATTTATCACATCTTGGAACTATATATTATTTTCTCTATTTTAATATGGCTATGTCCATATTTGTTTTCACAGTTTTCAGAGTGATCTAGTATGGTTTTTTTTGGAACTTCCTAATCCCTCATGATACATCATTTGGCTCTGTAGCCTTGGATGTTCTGAAGTTTTTGTAATGATACTATAATGATGCATGCTACCTGTTTGAGCCACAATCTATTTTGGCAGAGCTTGGTTCCTTGGATAACATTGTTTCTAACCCTGTGACTAGTGTTGCTACTCCAGATTCACAATGTAAAGAGTAAAAACAGACTCTCGGGGAACTAGAACTAGTTCTATTTCTTGGTCTAGAACTATATCTGATATGGCGATGCATTGAGTACAAATTTAGGGTTATAGAAATTGGAGAAATAATATACTTCAAATGACAACAATTTTTTTTTTGAACCCGGGCAATAAGGAGAGCTGGTCTCTCTCTGTGTCAACAATTTCACTTAACAAAACTTCTACTTAAACCAAGGAAGTCTATTTTGTTTTCTTTGTCAAATTTTGTTTATCAATTTCATAGAAATTAATAAATAATTACTTTAGCCAAACTTTATTGTAACCTGAATATGTATTTTCCCTTTGATAATTTAAATTCAGTGCACATTACCATACATATATATACCTTCTATTATAAGGTTGGCCCTTAAATAAAGTTCTTTACCTATTTTATTTTGGAGCCTTTCCTTTGTATGAATATCAAATGAATGCCTGAAAATCAAAGCTCTTTATCCAACCTCCTAAGGCAAATATAGTAACCTTAGTGCTTAACACTACAAAGAGGGATCCGACCCTTTTAGTTATATACACCCGTGCTTATAGCATCCAACTATGGTTATACATTAACACAAAATTATATTATATGGTGGTTCCCAACCCCACACGTCCAACACAATTTAAATAAATGTTGAATTAACACAAAACCATTTGTCTTTACCTAGATTTAACTTCCGTGCTACTGACCACGCGATATTCGTCGAATCTGTTGGCCTGCCGATTGGACGACACACATTGATATCACATTTTTTTGCATGCCTGCCTTTAACACTTCAAAAAAATGCAATGGGGATGGTATTACCCCAGTGAAGTGGTGACATATTATAGGATCATGTTTTTTTTAAACGATTTCACTCTGGCCCAAAGGCTGCGCGATGAGGGTGGTTTTGGTTTCACAAACCCACTCCTGGGTTTTGAACAGTGCTAAACCAGACTTTCACCATGGTTAATGCCATTAAACTTAATAATTCTCCCTTTTTAAATATGGGTCAAGCCTCAATAATATCGTTCAAATCACCATAAAACACGTTATCTTCCCGCCTTCAATAGAATTTCAAAGTTCTATGGTAAACGAAGGATAACAAGGGTTTCACTCCTATAAAGCCTGGTCTAAGCACACAAAGCTCGGTGCCTTGTACACAAACTCATTATTATTCATTTGGCTGAGAACCACTACACACTTGTTCAGCCAATCGACTCACTCTCGGCCTCATACAAGGCTTCTATATCAATTTAAAACATTCAAATTTATCACTGGGAACCTGTACTCAACCACAGACAGAGAGGGCTACAAGAGATTTAACACAACATTTTTTTTCTTCAAGTTATACATGGAGTTCATAATGTAAAAGGAGTAATTCGTAGGAGAATTCCAATAGCACTTGCACATTTAGACAATAAGGCTTAAATCTTATTCAATAGAGAATACAGTTTCTCCATTCAACCTTTCGCTGCCAAAATCCCCCTTTCACCATATCAGGGCTACAATTTATAATCAATTACAAGAATATTCAGTTCCTTTGGTGACCGTTTTATTTCTTTAACCTAAATGACAAATTACATCATATTCTAACAGTGGAAACTGAACAGATGGACTTAAACCAAAACTATTCGACTTATACAGTTTCTAGACTAACCCTAACTGTTCTAAAAGCAACAGACAGCTAAGGTATTGACACCTTGCTGTTACAATTTGAATAATTCTGAATCCTTCTAGCCACAACATGTGGACCATCCTCCACATTTCTGGCTAGTGTCTAATTCCCCTGCATCATCAAACCTCTGCAAAATACTTCATTTTTCATGTATCTTGAAATAATAGGGTTTTACTTGAGCGAGGGCTACTTCTGTATTATTGAAAAGGTGTCTCTAAAATTTGCATCGTTATGTACCTTTTGACATTCATTTTAGCACAATGAATCAGGCCACAAAGAATCATATAAAGAGAGAGATATGTCATAGAACTCAACTACCACCTAGGCATAATGCCACAAATATTTCAAAACTTGTATGTCAGAGTGTCACAAAAATTCAGTATAGTATAATGCCATACAAGATTCAGATGCCACGAAAGAAGTCATAGGTTAAGATCTATCATGAATGCTTCTTGTGTTTTTCTATTGTAAACAATTCTCCAAATCTTTTGAGATTAGATGCTTCAACAAATTTATTGTCATATGATCTCTGATACTTTAGATCACATTTCACATATATATGGTACTCTTCCAAATTCTATTCTGCCTCATTTTCTACCTTCATTTGCCCATAAAATATTTATCCTTTTGTAAAGATGATTATCAAAAACTTGACCTTAAACCTTAAGCAAGAGCGAGTTATAATAGATGGTTAAGAGGTTTCAAACTTTATTGTATATTCTTTCATATTCTTCCATAAATCACAAAGAATATTGTATCGAATGTCATGTATAGTCACATGTAATTGTTTGGTGTCATCATAAGTGCTTGTTTCTGTAACTTGGTCGAGAGATTAGCTTCAAAGAGATGTAGTATTTATTCTTTCAGCCTTGGTTATAGATTCCTTTAGAATTCAACCTACAGAAATTTTGGAAAGATGCTTCATAACATATTCTCAAATTAGGATATAGACTTTTGGATTGCAGACATAGAGCATAGAGGATAACTTGTAAAATGAAAGAGAATCTATCAAGAGTATTGACTTGGCTTCCAATAACATCTTTCAATGATGGATACTACACAGAAGATGATCTTAAAGTATATTTGTTATAATAGCTAGCATTCACTCATATAATTTTAATTTCTTCTCCAAAAAATATGTTTTATTTTTTTGAATGTAAATATTTTTAAAGAATCAAAATAAACAAACATTTAATTATTTAGAAATTATTTTAATTATTTAAAAATTATTATAATTATTAAAAAATATATATTTTTAAATTAATTTGAGTTGCATTAAAAAAAAAAACACGTGTTTCATTTCAAAATGTCAAAAATTTTCAAATATAAAAAGTTTTAATTTCCGTTCGGTTGCATGGTTTGTGCAGGGAAGGAGGGAAGATGTGACCATACTGTCGCCGGTTTTGAGGAAGGATGCAACCATACTATTGCAGGTTTGGAGGAAGGGTGTGGGATATTGTGCCCCCAACCATGCTCATAGATCTTGCACCATGGACAGTGTGAGGATCTCTGCATTGCTCTCAACTCCACAACTCCAAAAATATGTATCTTATTCTTCAATACAACAAGAATTTTGGTTGGCATTTTAGCCTTTTTTCCAGGATCTTGTCTCATGGTTCTGCTTGTAATTTGTTCTATTGGGACTGCAACCCATTACCAACCCGATCTGGTGAAACAAATGCACAGTGGCCTCTGTGGGAGCTTATAAGCCTGATCAGACCTTACCACAGAAGCTGCACTGCTATCAATCGTTGCAGGCGTTACACTGGCTAAGCTTCACTTGGCTTCATCGCCTTTTCCCCCTTGTTGGAACCCTACTATATGGCACATTTGATTGTTTAGACGAATAATATTATTTTTTTGTGCGCACAGTGTAATCAAGAACCCTGAAATATCTACACTAGTTTCATCATTACTCTTGAGTATCTCGTTTTCCAATGAATACACAAAGCATTCCCTTGACATTCTTCTGCAGGTATTTTTTAAAGTTTTGTGTTAGGCCTTCTATACCATTTTTTGCGAGATTTGATGTTGTTTATTTATTACCAACATCTTGTATTCCTTTATCTCTTACCATCATTGCAGACAACATTTTTCAATACTATTGATGCTCCATCACTAGCATTGTTGGTGCCTATAGTCCACCACGGTCTTAGGGAAAGAAGTGCAGATACATGCAAAGAAAGTAGCCAAGATTGTTGGAAACATGTGTTCTTTGGTAACAGAGCCAAAGGATATGCTACCATATATAAGCTTGATGCTTCCTGAAGTGAAGAAGGTATTGGCAGAATATTTTTCCCTGTATGTGTCTTATTGAGATATTTTGTTCAGACATTTCTAATTAATTTAAATTCTGCACAAGTTCTTGCAGACCCTATACCAGAAGTGCATGCTGTTGTAGCTAGAGCTCTTGGGTTACTCATAAGGGGCATGGGTGAAGAGAACTTCTTGGATCTGGTGCCTTGGTTACTAGAGACTCTGAAATCAGATAACAACAATGTTGAGCGATCAGGAGCCGCACAGGGCTTGAGTGAGGTAATTGAAATTATGCTAAAAAATTCCTTAATTTTGGGCAAGTTATACTTGCCTAGACACTTAGGCCTATGAAAAACCTGCCCGAACTACAAACATTAATTGATTGGCACCACCATTATAGTTCCCTCCACTAGGAAGAAAAGTTTCTTTCTCTCATGCCAGTGGGCTTGCTGGCTGGCTTACCATTTGGTTGACATAAAGACTTACTATAAATATGGACAAAATGATTGCACTTTTCTAAGTCTTTCATGTATATGTGTTCGAGTTTAGAATTATAGATTAGCACATGGTTAATTTTTGCAAAGTGTTGATTGTGGTACTGTACAATTATAGTAGCAATGGATTTTTGTTTTGAAAGAAAATCCTTGTGTAACCCCCTCTCCTTCCTTGACACATCTGGATAGAGGGCAGCTATTCTGAGTCAGTTAATTTGATTTGAACCCATGATATTGTCTCTAAGAACATCCTCAAGAAACTTCATTTTCCCTTGCTTTATCTTATAGTTCCTGGATCCTTCTTGAAGCTTATCAATGAGTCTTTTACCTTGTTCTCGACCTGCAACTTCTGAAAATTCAAAAAATTCTTTGGAATTCAGCTCCATGTCCCTTGTTTAGGCCTTCATTTCTTTGACATCCTTATATATTATTGTTCTTAAGTAGGTTTTTCGTCCATATTGATGTTTTCTTGTATGTTTCTTTTCCAAGTATGTTATACACCTTTTCATATTAGAGTTGTCATTCATTTGCTTTATCTTGTCTTCATATTGAAACCTGAGATCATTATTACAAATCAGATATGCTTCTTAAATTTCTCTCTGTACATGCACCCATAGTTCATAAAAGACTTGTACTAGGTTGGATCTCTATACATTTGACATTGCCACAACAATTTTTTTTTAGAATTTTGATTGCCATCTATTCCATCTTATGAAATCTTGGAGCTTTCCTTTAGTTGGTCCTCTACCCTGTTTATTTCAGGTCCATGACTTTTTATTTCCATTTCATTTGTTTTCAAGAGAAAATTTTTTGTCTTTATCCTTTATGAGAGCTTCTTGTACTTGTTCATATTCATATTCTTCAAGTCCTGCAAACAAACACTCATATAAATAGTTAGACTGGAAAACTTGACGCTCATTTGCCCCTGTTGATGCCTCTAGGATTGAAATTTCTCCTCTATGCTGGATTGAACTTCTTAAGCTTTCCATGAGACTCTTATCTTGTCTCTCATCCACCTCTTCGTCATCAAACATTGGTCCTCTCTCAAGTTCACAGATAAAGATTGCTTTCTCTGCCCCTAAGGACTAATTTTCATACCTTTTTCTTCCTTCAACTCATTTTTTTCTCCATGCCCCTAATTCGGGCAGAGAGCTTGATCGAAAACTCTAATTTCAGTGAGTCTCAGGAAGGATAAAAGGTTTTGTTGAACGTGTATGATCTAATCCAGGGACTTGCATGACAATTGACTTCCTCATTACTTGGTAGAGCCATTGAAGGAATCTGGTACAGTAAATATCAAAATCCTATGCTTAAGATGTATTTTCTGAATGAATCTCTTTTTCTAAAAAAAGGTATACGTTTTTCATTAGTTTACATTGATGTTTAAATTTATATTGAACAACTTACATTAAGCTCAGCTACAACTCAAGAAATTGCAAACTTAAATTAAGATAAGTTGCTTTGCATTTATTGAAATTAAAATTTACCAAAGATTAAGTTTGAACAAAGAATAATTAGCTTGTGTGGAATTTGAATCCTTTCCAGGAGCTGAGCATCTAATTTTTGGGTCTGTGTTAAATCTCCGATAACCCTCTTTGTCCGTGGTTGAATTTAAGCCTTTGTGGTTAATGGGAGTGTGTAAATTCGGTATATAACCCTTCTAAGAGGCCAAGATTGAGGTTATAGAGGCTCTCTGATCGAGCGAGGGTATTAAGATTTTGTATAAGGTGTTTAGTTTGTGTGTTCAAACAAACTTCATAGGAGTGAACCCTGTAATGCTTCGACTGCCCAAAGAGCTTTAAATCCTGTTGAAGGCGGCAACTCTGCCATTGAAGAATTGGTGTGTTTTTTGTGAGTCGAGCGATATTATTCAAGGCTTGACCCCAGAGGTTAAAAAGGTAGAGTTATTAATATTAATGACATTAACCATGGTGAAAGTCTGGTTGAGCACTGTTCAAAACCTGAGAGTGGGTTTGTGAAACCAAAACTGCCCTCATCGCGCAGCCTTTGGGCCAGAGTGAAATCGGTTAAAAAAAATGCGATCTTATAATATGTCGCCATGTCACTAGGGTAATACTGCCCCCATCGCGTTTTTTTAAAGTGTTAAAGTCAGGCGAGGGAAAAAACGCTATATTATTGTGTGTTGTACGATTTGGAGGCTGGACAATCGAACAGTATTCGCGCACCAAGTTGCAAGGGAGATAGACAAGGTATGGTCCATTCGTTTTATAATGAAAACCATTCATTGTGCATTGAACATGTGGGGCCTGTGAACCACCATATAACATACATGTTGTGTTAATGTATAACCCATGGTTGATTCAATAAGCGTGGTTGTATATTATTAAAAGAGTCGGACCCTTTTGTAATATCAAGCGCTAAGGTTCGAAAAATGAATGTGGTTTATTATATTTTCCTTAGGAGGTTGGGAAAATTAGGATTCATTAAGTTGGACATGGAAAGAGTTTGATATGTGAGATTTTAATGAGGATTAAGCCGCAAGGGAACGAAGGTAAAGTTCCGCATGAAGGATAATTTTAAATGGGTTTTATAACCATTTTATGTCCTGTTTTAAAGTTTCATTTTTTTTTTTTAAATTGAAACCGCCGTCACTCTTCCGATGCCTTATAAGCATCGCTCTTCCAACACATTATAATCATCGCTCTTCCAACACCTTATAAGCATCGGTCTTCCGACGCCATGGAAGTTTTCCCTTTTCATTGGTCTTGCAACGTTACATTTTTTTTTTAAATTTTTAAATGCCCATCGGTATTGTGATAGCTCTTCCTAGCATCAGCATTGCGACGCTTCTGCAAAGCATCGATATTGCGACACCTAGGTAACGTGTCAGTATTCCGACACATTAATAGGCATCGGAAGAGCGACGTTGAAAACGTCAGACCACATATTGTTGGAATTGCGACAGTCTACAAACGCCGGAAGAGAGACAGTTAACAAATGTCAGAAGAGTGACGTCCAAAACGTCGGACCGAATATCGTCGGAATTATGACAGTTTAGGGACGTCGAAAGAGCGACGGTTTGGGAAACGTCGGAAGAATGACGATTGTTTGGAAGCATCGAAAAAAGTGTTGGTATTGCGACACTTTGTAAAAGCGTCGGAATTGCGACGTAATGGCTAACCACATTTTGTCCAACCTCGAACTGTCGCTCTTGCGACGAATATGTGTCGGAATAGTGACGAAGTGGCCGTCGGAAAATTGGCCAAATTTTCTAGTGATTCACTGTGCAAATTATTTTGAGTGTGGGTGTCACATTTGGTTCTACTGGCTACAATTGAGTTGTGAGAATGTAGAAATTTGGCCCAATTTGTTAGGAAAAGGGAAAATGTAAAGAAATATTTTAATGGAGATAAATTTCCCTATATATTTTAAAATTTTTGAGAGTGTGATGCCTATTCACATGTAAATTTTGAATTAATTCTATCTAGCACAATCTAAATAATGTTGTAACTTCATTACAAGTGTAAAACTATTATCATATTTGCAGTACAATATTATTTTGCGTCACTAGAGAAATATAAAATTGGAGTTTTACTGAATTGGTATGAGTCCATTAGGATATATTTTCTACTATTTCAGTCTTTTTTAATGTATAATTGTTGGATTAATGTGATGCTCGATGTATTTTTTTTCCAATGAAACAAAATACCTCACCCTCCAACGTCTAACCAAGGATAAGAAGTGATTCTCAATCTTCTTATTTCGCTTCATCCACACATATCCCATTTCCCTTACATAGCCAAATTCTTAAACCTCATCAACGAGTATGAGGCCCTTGGGAAGAACTTCCTATTTAAACAATTCCATGCATTAAGGAAATATCTTCTTTCTATAGAATTAAAGAGGCATCCTTTGACCATTTTAAGAACTTATACATTGAGAAAGGTACAATTCAAGCAATGAATGGAGGTAAAATGATGACTGAACACTTTCCAAATCTAATTACACATGAAGATAATAATCAACTAATGAGACCAATAACAAAAGAGGATCATAGTAAAGTCTTATGCTCCTATGATCCAAATAAGGCACTAAAACCTTATTCATTCTCAATATTTAATCCTATTTGCCTAGGTAATGTGTTCTATAAAATAATATATATATGTAATTTTTCTCCACTAAAGCCACTTATTACCAAATTGACCTCGGAAAACCAAGGTGGATTTGTAAGAAAAAGATAGATTGTAGAAAATTTTATTTTGGTTCAGGAATCTATACATATGAGAAAAAGTAGAAGGAAATGTGGTATGGTCATTAAACTTGATATTGCCAATGCCTTTTAGGGTTATCTATTTTTTTTTTATTTTTTTTTGGGAAATTCGATTTGAGAAAAAATTATACAAATGGATAGCTACTTATATTAATGGGCCATGGATTTAAATGGCGGATCTATTTTTTTTTTTGAGGTTTTTAGAGGTATTAAATAAGTACTCCCCCTTTCTCCTATTTTTTATATTCCAATGGAATGTTTCTTAAATATAAAATTTAATTTTGAAAGAAGATTAGAATCTCTCCCTGGCATCAAATTTATGAGAGGGGTCAAGAACAGTAATCACTTACAAAAACATTTGCGCATGGTGCTATATTATTGGAAGTGACATATCTCTGTAACAACTACTAGAAAAGTTTAAATCCATTTTGCATGACTTTTTTCAACCTCAAGAGGGCTAATTAATTATATAAAATGTCATATTTATACTTGGAATATTATCCAACATACCTAAATACTTCTCCTCAGAACTATGAGGTTTCTTGTTCTAGACTCTTGGCATGAATTCAATTATCTTCGGATTTTTATCACTTTAAATACTTTCCCTCATCCCTCCTAGATTCCTCTATTGGAGAAATTCAAATCTAAATTTTCCCAATGGGGAGTTTGTTGGTTGAACCTCGTTAGCAAAGCAATACTTATTGATTTTTTTATATCTACCCTTCCTTATTTTAGTTCATGGCTCTTTTACCTACCAAATAGGTTACAGATCATTCGGTTAAGGAAATCATAAATTAGAAAAGGAGGTTTCTGATATATAAGAGAAAACCTCCTTACTAGAGGGGGATTCAAGGTATCCCCAATTTTTATGGAAGGCATTTAGAAGCAAACAAGTATTTCTAGGATGGCATACGTTTGGGCCCATAATAACATCTCATCTTGTTCCATGTGGAATTATTTTGAGTGTGAGTTTCACATTTGGTTTCGCTAGGAATAGTTGATATGAGAGAATGTAAAAATTTGACCCAATTTGTCAAGAAAATGAAAAATCCAAATATTTCCTCTATTTCCATGCTAAAACCAAAATAAAATAATTTAATGAGAACACTAACACCGTCATTGTTTGAAAATCATATTGTAAGCAGGTCATGAACTCCCTATTACTTAAAGTGCTTTCATATTCAATTGTATCCAGTTTCCTTCCATCGAAATAATAATGTTTATGGGAAAATATTTACATCCACCAAATGCCCACTTCTTCCTTCATCACTATTGATTGATCCAAGCTATGGTCACAGAATTTTCTAAATTTCAAAATACATTGAAAGTGATATAAAAACGAAATGTCATAGTTGTTAACTTATTAACATGTGATCTATGTGTTCATTTCATGAAATCAACATTACATTTATACTTGAATTACTAACTGATCTAAATGATCAAAACAAACTACCTAACCTAACTGAAAATAATCCCATAGGATCCCATAGGATTACAAAATCCCCCCCCCCCCCCTTAATTCAAAGGGAGATCTCCCATACCAAGTAAGGATCTAAATTTTCGAACTTTTCACGCCCAAAGGCTTTGGTAAAAATATCTGCAATTTGTTCTGAATTTGGACAACGTGCTAGATGAATTTTTTTGGCCTCTACATGATGGTGAATCAAATGATACTTGGCATTGATATGTTTGGTTTGATCATCAAACTTTTGATTCTTGTCCAACTAAATTGCAGAGGAGTTGTTGACAAATAGAGGAGTTGAAGTTTTTTGTTTCTCCTTCAAATATTCAAGTATTTTTCGAAGCCAAATGATCTTTTTAGTGGCTTGAGCTACTGCAACATATTCAACCTCGATGGTAGAATCAACAGGAACAGATTTCTTGCACAATATCCAACTGATGGTTGCTAATCCAAGATTCATCAAATATCCAGAAGTTGATACTCCATTTTCTTTATCTCCATCAAAATATGAATATGAATCACCAGCAAGATGAAAGTCTAAAACTTTGGAATATTTGATGCCATAATTTTGAGTTCCTTTCAAATATTTCAAAAATATTTTTTCTGCTACCCAATGCCCCTCACAATGATGATGCATAAACCTAGAAAGCATTCCGATAACAAAGTTTATATCAGGATGAGTAATAGACAAATAGATCAAACTTCCAACAAGTTGCATGTACTTTGTTGTATCTTCAAGTGACTTTCCTTCTTTGGAAGTGTGCTTCAAGTTTTGCTCCATTGGAATAGCAATAGTATTACATTCTGTCATACTATATCTATTCAATACCTTATCAACATATTTCTTCTAAGAGATGAAAATATGTTGTGGTTTTTGATCAACTTCAATACCAAGATAATAATGAAGTAAACCTAAATGTGTCATATCAAAAACATTTCTCAATTCCTTCTTTATAGATGGTATATATTCATCATTTTTTCATTTTATAATCAGATCATCAACATATACAACTAGATATACAACTGATCTTCCAACTTTCTTAACGAAAAGAGTTGCATCATCTAGGTCAAAATGTTTATAGTTTAATTTAAGAATATGTTCAGTTAGCTTATCATACCATGCTCATGGTGCTTGTTTAAAGCTGTATAAAGAATTCATTCGTTTGCAAGACTTTTGTTCTTTCCCTTTAACGGAAAAACCTTATGGCTGAAACATTTAAACATCTTCTTTCAAACCTCCATTTAAAAGGTCAGTTTTGACATCCATCTGATGAATTTTCCATTCTTTCTGAGTTGCAATAGAAAAAAAAGATCTAATAGCGCCCCCTTTAGCCGTAGGAGAAAAATTCTTTGTATAGTCGATACCCTCTTTATGTGCATATCCCTTCGCAAGAAATATTTCTTTGTGTTTGTCTAGCGAACCATCAAATTTATACTTAGTTTTATAAATCCATTTGCAACTAATAGGTTTGATGCCAGTAGGAGGATCTGTGAGACTCCATGTGATATTTTTTATGAGAGCATCATATTCCTTTTGCATTGCATCTTTCCACTGTTCATAACTAGCAACTTCTTCAAAGCAAGAAGGTTCACAATCCACAAAAAAAATTAGATTCACAATGAGAATAGTCACCTGAGGAACTTCCAGCCTTAAACTCATCATATTTCTTTGGAAATGTTAGAATACGAGTTGAACTTACCAAAGGTTATGTAGGAAGTTGTTCAAGAAGTTTCTCATCTTCTTCATCTAGCTTAGTTCTTGCCATTTCTATCATTTTTTCTGTAGAAAAAATTGCATCAACTAATTCCTCATCAGCAACAAAGAAATTATCATCATCAACAAATTTCTCATCATTGAGAGGAGGAAACTCCATAGACTAATATAATATAGGAATCCCCCCTTCAGGATGGGGAAGTATATTATCGGATTCATAATAAAACTTTTGAGGTACAAATTTTTTTATCTGATTAAGTTGTCTATCAACAGTGAGGGAATCTTTATCAATTTCAAGAAAAATTATTTCTCTTGACAAAATAAACTTTTTCTTCTCTTCATCATACAATCGATATGCCTTAGAAGTCATGGAATACCCTAAAAATATACATTTTCTGCTTCGTTCACTCAGCTTATTCCTCTGATGTTTAGGAATCAAATCATAACATTGAGAATTGAAAATTCATAAATGTTTAACATCAGGAAGATGATTATACCACATTTCATATTGAGTTTTGTTGTTGGTGACAGAGGAAGGGCACTGATTTCTAATGTATGTCGAACAAAGCATAGATTCTCCCCAAAACATTAATTTTACATTCTTAGAAAACATCATTGACCTTACCATATTAGGCAATGTTTGGTTCATTCTTTCAGAAACACTGTTTTGTTGTGGATTATATGGTATTGTGGTCTGGTGTTTGATGCCATTCTCTTGCAAATATGTTTCAAAAACATGTGAAGTATATTATCCTCCATTATCAGTCCTTATAGTACCAATAGTAACTTGTGCTTCATTTGTTATCAAGAGATGAAATTTCCTAAACACATCAAAAACTTGTGATTTTTCTTTAAGCAGATAAACCCAGCACATCCTCAATTAATCATCAATAAGAGTGAGTATGTATTTATTTCCAATTGTAGTTGGTACAAGCATTGGATCACATAATTCAGAGTGTATGAGACTTAATTTTCTTGTAGCTCCGGACTTAGAATTATGAAAAGATTGTTTGTGATGCTTGCCCAATATACAAGCATTACATGGGGTCAATTTTCTAGGAACTGTTGGAAATCCCTTAATCCCCTGTTGTTTCATAATACAAATACTTTCAAAATTAACATGACCAAAGCATGCATGCCATAATAAATAATATGAAAGAGTATCATTCTGCTAAACCAAATAAGTTGTGTTCAATGCAACATACGACATACCATGCAACTTCAATAATTTATCTTCTTCCACAGGAGTCATTACAATTTTATTGTCAGCTGCTTTTCTAATTTCTACTTTACCATCGAATATGTGAATGGAATGTCCCTATTGTCTTATTTGTATAAGAGATAACAAATTTCTTTGGAACTGCGGAATGTAAAGTACATCATTCAAAATATAATTTGGAAGTCCATGAATTTTTAACTGAATTGAACTAATCCCCGATGGTTTGATTTGGGACTTATCAGCAAAATACACTACTCTGTCAATATTATCTTTGAATTGATCAAACAAATCTCTTAAAAAGTTCATATGACACGTGGCACCTGTGTTTAGAACCAAACTGTCATACCATGAAGAAAAATAATTACTAAGAACATCTTCCATGTGGAAATTACAATGTGCGACAACATAATGTGCATTCTCAGAACACTGTCCTTTGTCTGGAATTATATGATATTTCTTTTCAAGAAAATTTTCTCTTTTTTCATTAATTTTATCCCAATTAATTCTACAATTTGCAACAGTATGTCCAAGTCTACCACATCTAAAAAAATTTACAACTGGTTTATGAGAAAAATTTCTGTGTTGATCTTTCTGATGTCTATCTCCCTAAATATGTATGCCCCCCCTGACTCTATAATTATTCCTACCCCGACCTATATTACCTCTCTTATTTATGAAAGATTACTCTTGATGTTTTTGGTCGTTTTGAGAAAGACATAGGGTTTCGGTATTAGAACTATGTGATGCTTCTTTCTTGCCAAAAGCCTTCTCTCTTTCTGCAATTTCCCTACTGATTGTCAAAATCTATATCTTTTAATTGCCCACTAGCTTGGAGAGATTCCAAGTAGTGTTAATACCTAAGGTAAATAGATTTTATAAAGGAAATAAGCAGAAAATCAACTTTAACTCTAGTACATTCAATTTCGTGATTGATGGCTTTAATTTCAGAGGCAAGTTTTAGAGAATCATTATCACTCATTTCCAGATTAAATAACTTCAACAATAACTGAATTATTTTCAATTCAGAATGTGAATCATAAAGCTCTTTCAGCTTTGTTATGGAATTATAGGTTGTTTTACTCTGACTAATGTATATGTTTACCTCTTCTGAGACTAAATTGGATATTAAGGAAAAGGTATTCTTATCCTTACTTTGCCATATTGTGAGTTACTTCCACTCATCAGGCTGCTCTGGTGCATTTTCTCCTTCACAAACTTTGTCCCATAAATAATTAAAACCGAGATTATTTTTCACTTTCCTAAACCACTCCTGGTAATTTTCCTTTCTGGAAAGGACAATCCCAATTCAGGACACCAAGGAGTTCATTTTTGTTTTGGAAATCTTAAGAAAAACTTGTCTAAATCACTTCCATAAAATTCATTTAAAAAAAAAATTGTTTTTGACCACCTCTTGACACGGATTTCTCTTAAAAAAACTCTGTTTTAACTTGTAGCAGATATATTTTGTTTAAACTCTGGTTTCAACCACATATTTCTTTAAAACAAAAAAAATCTTTGAACTTACTGGTTCAATCACAACCATTCACCTCCAACTGTTGGTCTATACCACTGCAGATCACTTGCATTACATGAGGGTTCACCAATTGTCTGGCAGCAACATTGGCTCATCCCACATCACGCCTCACTTTGCTCTCAAATGATTTTTCTCCGGAATGAAGTTCGAACCCTCTTCTTCTCCCAGAAACTTCAATTCAATGTCTTACACTAGTAGATTCTCCAATCGAGAAATTGTGTTAATGCCACATGCCTCTTCTCCTAGTTATAACAGTCGGATGTTCCTTCTGCGTTGTGGATGTAGGGGCGTATCAATCCTTTAGGATCAATAGCTCTTCAAAAAAATGGTTCAAACTCCAAATTCAAACCCCAAACGTTTAAAATTCCAGCAAGTTTATGCGCAAGGCTCTTATACCACTATTAAATCATTAACACGTGATATGTGTGTTCATTTTATGAAATCAACATTAAATTTATACTTGAATTACTAACTAATCTAACTAATCATAACTAACTACCTAACCTAACTGAAAAGAATTCCCTAGGATCCCGATGGATTACAACAATAGTAATTTTAAATATAAATATAAAATATGTTAAAAGAGTTCTATTGTGGAAATAATCGTATCTCTTTACATTTTAGGACGAAGAAAAATATTAAGAGGTCATTAAATTTTGATCATCCACATATTTTATTTTTATTGATAGAACCTATATTCTGAAATTAATTTTCCAAAATAGATATTCTTATAATTGTAACAAGCTAGTAGAATGAAACTAATATTACTTGATACCTTGTAAAGTACTCTATTAAGAATCTATACTTGGATTTTGAGAAAGGGAAATCATGAACAATTTTTTTTTTTAACTCTCTTACTTGGCTTTTGGGAAAGGGGAATCGTGAACAAAATTCCAACTCTCATGAGGCTATATTAATACATGAATTATGAAGCAAATATATGGTTAGTTAAATTTTTTATAAGCTTTATTCACAAAATGAGCTCTTGGAAAATCATCCAAATTTTCAGATATACAATACCCTCAGTAGTTTGTGGCATTTAACGATTATAATATTGAAAGAGAATAATGTATGGATTGTAGTTGTCTAGTAGTGCCTTATACAATTATGAATTTGGAATAAATGAAAAAGTTTGTGATGAATTTCATGGACAATCAAATTATTGTCAAAGACATAGGTAACACCACAATCTAGAGTGTCATAATAACTTCATGATTCTTTCAGATCAAAATCAGTTGAAGTGCTCAATTTGTATTATAATAATAGGCCTATGGATGAATTTTTTGAGATGAAAAATAATATATAATTGGTAACTATGTAAACATGAAAATAGTTTCCATCTTTTATTTAATGGAACTAAATTAAAAGTTGAATTTCCAATACGGGAAACTACTTGAAATTTTGTGATTGAGCTAGATTAATTTCAACGTAATGAATATGGATAGAATAAGTATGGTTTTTTTAGATTCACTTTCACGGAAAATCCAAATTTAACTTTTCATAACATGGAAAATTACGAGGACATGAAAAATGGGTTGAAAACTATTGAGGAAAAATCTGAGAATTATCATAGTTGGCATCAACAACTTATATGTAAAAAAAAACATGGAAAATTATGAGGGCATGAAGAATGGGTTGATAACTATTGAGGAAAAATCTGAGAATTATCATAGTTGGCATCAACAACTTCTAGGTCAAAAAAAAATAGAGCTTAACACATTTTACCAATTACCTTATTACTAACATAGTAAAGAGATGTGTTCTCAATGGATTTGTCTCCAATGTAATGACATATGTCCTATTGAAAATGTCCAACTTTGGTCACACGTGATCTTTGTTAGGGTTTGGGTAGGGTTATGGTGCTAGAAATTCATTACAAAATAAAAAAAAATATTTCAAAAAAATATGACTTTTCAAACCCTCCCTTGGATCATACTCAGATGGAGTGTCAGAAAAGGAAACCTTGGTGGCACTTGCACCCCATAGTAGAGCATGTAGCATAAAAACACTTATTGCGTTCATTAATGAAAATTTTGGTAGACGATAAAAAAAAGTATAACATGAGTATAAATTTAAGGTGAATGATATTAAAGATATTACGTTTAAAGTTTATTCATTAGTGAAATATATGTACACATTAAAAGGGAATAATAGTACATTAATATGTTATTTATTGAAAGAACCATCATATGAGAGTCCCAATAAAAATGATAACAAGAAGGTATTCACATATTTGGGGCCTATACTGATGCTGATCAATGTTTTCCAACGAAATAAACAATGACCCTATATCATCTCTGAAGCCTCCATCTACAATCGAAATTTCTCGATCTACTAGATCAATGGACATTATTTGGATATCCGCAACATAATCTATCATTAAAGAATGAAATTGAGCACTTCATATTTTTGCTTCTCTGTATATGGGTTTTAAATTGTCTTTGCGAAATTGGTATATTCCGTTCATATGATTACAGAGGGTTATGTCACTGACCCTATATTTTTTGGCCTTTTTTAGCCCTGCAGAAAGTGTAAAAAGTATGCTTTATTATTTATTTTCCTTCCCTACACTTCCCACATTCTATAGACCACATGAATGTTATCCCCATTGTGAAGGAAATTATAGTTAGTCAACGCAAAATTGAGCAACAATGAACTTCAATGCACAAAGTCCACTTTTCCACCATTGTGTAAGTTTATAAGAGTATAAAAATGAAACACAATAGATTCATATTAGAAGATGAAATTACTGAACTAAATACAAACTATTGACATTGATGCATTGTACAAATCTATTGAATTCACCATCACTATTGGTGTATAGACCTACAATAAGTGCATCACTCCCAGAGAATACTATATGAGCTAAACAAGTAAGAAGCTAAAATTCATCCATGGAAATATTTGATGAGTGCCCTTACTTGGAAATATTTTCAGAGATAAACGATGATAAAATATTTTGACTTAAATTGATAATTTTTTTGTCTTCCTCAAGTTTGAATGCACATATACTTTTTAGTTAGAAACTAAAAACTAAAATTTTGAAGGTGGGAACAAATTTTTTTATAAGGATTCTCTTGTTTTTGGAAAGCCTTGGTGAGGGCTTTTCCACTAATTGGAAAGTGGTTAGGCTGGTCACTAAGGTGAGAATAGGGAAATACCCGTAGACTTTATTCAAAGGTAATTAAATATTCTATGAAGCTTTGATAATAGACCTCAATTCCGTGGAGATTTAAACTGTGGATAATACAACATCAAATGATGTAATGAATTTATGGGATAAGGGTTGGAAGTTAGCAGAGGCAGTGATGCTATACAATAACGAATGCTTGGAAATTCAGTCAGTAAAAAACCATTTGGATTTCTATGAGTGGTGTAAGGCTTAAATATGTTGACCAAATATAGCAAAACAAGTGGATCTGTTAAGGAGAAAAAATGATGTTGTGGATATTTTACATTTACTATCCATTGATGATATAATGATATTTTGTCAAGGATTACTTAGGGAGATAAGAATAATAATAAAGATTTCTAATACTCTTTGCAAGGCTACATGAATGGAGATAAAATTAAGAAATTAAATAATGATGTTTTTCAATGCTACAGAAAATGTAAGAGAGTTCAAACTGTAAATATTATTCATATGGAATATTTGGATCTAACTCATGGTAAATATTAAACATCAATTCAAGGATTAAATATTATATATATGAAGATTGGGTATGGCTGTATAATACAATAGAATATATAATTTCAATTTGTTATAAGAGATGATTGTTAAGGGGAGGTATATTAGTTTTGATCAAGTTCGTTCGGAAATAATTCATGTGCATTGGATATTTATTGCTCATATTCCAAAAGAAATCCTTAACAAAATCAGAAAAAAATGCTTCAAATTTATAAGGACAAGAATGAGGGAGAACGAATACTTTTGGTAAAAATGGAAAAAATTGGTAGAACCTAAATGAATATGGAGTTTAGGGTTTGAAAAATATTCATTTTTTTGGATTATGGAGGCTAGTCTCCAATGAAGTTAGCAGAGGCTTTAAATCTACAAGGTGTGAAATTTGAGGATTGGAAACAATTTCTAGTAGTTTAAACTTATAGTGCAATAAATCCTTTTGATCAAGAATATTTAATCAATTGGCCCCAAGAATCAAGGTTTCAGAATATATTACAAATTTGGTTCATTCAACAACGAAGTAGGTCGGATTGGGAAAATGATGTGGTGGTGTCAGATAGTCTAGAAGCTAGAATTTCCATATGCTCGTATTGTGGCATCGATAATAAACTGTGACCTATTAATTGGTATATCAAAATTTTGAGACCTATATTGGTTCCTATTTACAATTTTCTTTAGCCTCATTCATAAAATATTCTCTCATAGATATTTATTGGTTGTCCAATATACCTTGGAAGTATCATTGAAGGAACTACTATTATTGGAGGTTTTTATCTTGTAACTTGGGCATGCAAAAGGGAAAATACATCAACACTGAATCACCAACAAAAGGATCCTATGATTTTATTCAGAAGCATGAGCCACTAAGTGACTAATAAATGGATTATATTGTTGTCATTTTCATAGTTCTTGTTAACCTAGTTGAGAAGGATAGTAGAAACATGGCACTTATTGATGCTTAAGTGTCACATTGCATTACAATACTAGATTACGTTTTGAGGTTCGGGGTTGTTGCAGAGGTGTAATTCCATTGCTATGTTCTATATTTATAGCTATGTAATTGCATCAAAAATTTTAATTAGTTTTTTGTTCAGTACCTTAGGGAAATTTACAGTGTTAGAGGCACAAAGAGAGGCCCGGAGTTGAAATTTGAAAGTAATTTGGGTGCTCCAATTAGATTCTTAGTAAACAAAGTCCTCAACGACTATCCTTTATTGGCTTTGTTGGGGTTCAAAAGCGGGTCGCCTGCTATTGGGTGGGTGGAGTAGGCTCAATGGCAGGAGAGTTACGGGTCTAAACAAAATAAATAAGAGAATTTTTTGGTTTAGACATTAAGCAACAAAAATTATTGGGATTGCATTGATTGTGGGTCCCTTCGTCTATGGCATCCATATACCAAGGAATGGTGGCCTAACATGGCTATATATGTGAATGAGTGCTTTTAGGGAATTAAAGGGCGTATACTAGGCTTGTTATTTGTTTCCTACCAAAACAGAGCACTTGCAGTACCATCCCAAATCTCTTTCATGCAGAAAATCCCACAGCTTTGGACATGCAACCCTCTTCGATTTTCTCAATGTTTTCTTGCTTCAAGGTTCCAAATGACATGCAATGCCTTCATATACACTCAGAAATTCAAAGGTTTGGCTCAATAATGAAAATAATTATAAACAAGCCGAGGTTGGAGATGCAACAAGCTATGTAACCCTAGTTCAACACTAATGAAGCTACCTAATGTACTCTTTGAATAATAAACCACTTAAAATCGTGTGACCTTTTGGCATCACCTCGGCTTCATCTATTCTTCTTCGATTTAAATGTAAGAGTATGGTATAATTATCTTAATTCCAATTATTACTAATTATTACTAATTTTAAGTTCAATGTAAGGTGTCTACTTCTCGAGGGAAAAAAATACCATTCTTTTAAAAAGTTGATACATCATCATTTATATATAATTTGAAAATCAATATTTTAAAATGGTGGTCTATTGTTATTTTTACATGTATATAATTACAAACTATTTTGATAATTTTCAATGTTATTAAATTAAACGTCCATATTAACTTAAAAATAACAATCGCCGAGGTATAGTTCAATAGTAATATATTTAATGACGTAAGATATAATAGATTTCATTTTATTATTAGCCGCATAAGATATAATGATTATTTTAGTGATTATTTCTATATTGATTTAGACATAAATAATTTGATTCGCTTACTAATGTGTATGTTCACTTTTTTTGGGTGTGTGTTATATTATTTCAATGAATAGTCACATGTGATAGGGGCACGGGGGGCGATATCCCACATGTCTATTGCGTCGTGCCCGGTAGGGGGGTAACCCCCCCCTATCGAGGGTTTTGTAGTTGGGAGGTAGCCCCCCTACACGAGGTCCAAGGCAATGCCCCGATTAAAACAAAATGGACACTATATTAGGTAGGTAGGCCTACTTATGGTTTTGTTCATGGATTTTTTCCATGGTATTTTCATGAATCAATTTTCGAGGGTCTGGTATGAGCTATCTGTGATCGATGGATTGGGGTTTATGAATGCTTCAAAATGTGTGTGTGTGTGTGTGTATATATATATATATATATATATATATATATATATATATATATATATATATATATATATATATATATATATATATATATGTATGTATGTATGTATGTATGTCTTATAACATTGAAAGGAATATATTGAGAAATCAATCTCATAGTCCCAGTTTTGGGATCAAGGAGAAAATATATGTGTATATCTATTTTATGTTTTATGCTATCATTATTGTTTATTTTATGTTTTAAGAATTCATTTGTAGGTAATTTCTGTACAGGGTTAAAACCTACAATTTTAAAATTATCGGTGCATGGAAATAGAGGTGTCTTCACAACCTAGATATTCCCTACATTTTTAAAACCTAAATATATTAGAGAAGATCATATAATTATATTGATTTAGTATTAATGTCGAGAGAATATATAATAATAGAATATATATTAATATTAATATAATATATATCATTAATATAACAAAATATATATTTGTATATATATATATTGAACGATATTAATATATACCATTGACTTAATATATATTCGTTACAATATTCATTTATTATTTAATTTTAATTCATGTTACAATTTTATCATTATTGGGAGCACTTCTTACAACACAACATGACTTCAAAACATTTTATTTTATTTAAGCAGCAGGGAATGCTAGCTATGCGGCCTAGATAACCTTTACATGAGGGCATGAAATATTTGCAGGTCCTTATCACCATCAAACATCGAAAATAATTATCTTCAAATGTTATTGACACTTTTGATGATCAACATCCTTGAACAAATACTTAAATGAACAAACATAAACTTTGTAGGAGTTATTTGACCTCTTAGTAGGATACACATACAATTGGTTCATTTGGGGATCTGAAATGTGTGTCAAGGAATAAACATGGTTAAGGGGTAAGCAATGAAGTGAATCCCTAATTAAACCTTATCAAACATAATCACCATGAACAACACCAATAAGCAATGACACAAGCCCTCTCTAAGGATTATTTCACATCTAAGTTTAATATTGTTGGGATTATTTGGACTTAGGCATCATAGATGAATCTTAGGTTCATGCCATAGTTGAGGGAGGTAAAGAAGGTATTTAGCCCTCAATAATTCTTCTTAAGCCAAAGGGTGAATCCATAAATATATGAACCACATTTTGGTTAAATGTGGCAATGAAATTTGATGTTTTGCATTTTTTTCTAAATTGAAACCCTGAAACTTATATATGTGGATGAAGAAGTAATGCTTTCTCTTTTTAAAAAAATATAGAAAAAATATATTTTGATAATTTTTTGAAGTGAACAAATTAAAAAAAAAAAAATTCCCAAATTTTTTTTCAGCTTTTACCTAAAATGTAAAACCAAGGACACTCCTCTTTTGAATAAGAAAACATCTAGAGAGTGCACGCATTAATTTTTTAATTTTTTAGTTGTGTAGTTTTAGAGATATATTTTCGTCTTTGGAGGGCTTGACTATTCGAGATAAAATTCTTTGTAGAAGTTTTAGAATTATAGAAATGAGAAAATGAAAAAAATTATTCATTGGATAGAGAATTTAATGATGAATATATATGCACCAAGTCCATCACTTTCCATGGAAGAGATGAAAGAATTTTAGCCGTTGAAAAGTTGAAGTTCAATGAAAACTAACAAAAATGGGGTAGGATTATTAATTTTCAATCACATGATCGATGTTTAATCATCATCAAAATTTTTAAAATTCCTTGAAAGCTCTTAAGTGTGATATTTTAAAACCTTTAATCATGTTTATTTTCAAATATATAAAATTATTTGGTTTAAAAGTCTTTATTGATGTTTTAAGCCCTTGATTAAGGTTTCAAAAATTGGTTGGTGGTTAAAAACTTGATCGATGTAAAATCTTGTTTGACGGTCCACATAGGCCATTTTCAGGTGTATGGCTTGCCAAAAAGTGGGACCAATATTCATAGGTTCACTATCAAGTGCCCTGGAAATCCTCGAGTTACCATCAGATTATATATTTATTTGTTATGAATCTCCTCCAAGGGTTATGTGTGAAATATTATTAATTTTTACAACAAGAATTCATCTAGAGATATAACCAAGACCACGAGAAAATAGAACAACCTTATGCACTAAATGATGCTTATCTCATTTCATATGAAAAACACCTAAAATATACCAAATATTGCGTATGGGTGCATATTTTCAGTATGAGTTGTTTACGAATGGACATTATGTGTTTTCAATGATATTAATGGGTCTTTCAATATTAATAATAGTTGTTAAGTATAAGAAGGGCATTGGGAATTTAACAAAGATTATTGGGCTCAAGTATGGTGAAATATGCAGTGGCACATGACATAGGACCTTTATATGGGATGTTTGGTCTCTCAATGAGATATGGTTATCATTATTTAGTTTTTGGAATTAATGATGGGTCTACGAGCCCAGATTATGGTCAACAAGGCATACAATTTACTTATATGGAAAAATAAACCTTCTAGGTTACAAGTATTATGAACATGGAATTCAACCATGACACATGTCCACTCTATATAGACTCTAACACCGAAGTAGTATTCCATCTGCGATTAGTCATAGAAGGGATGGGCCCATGGTATTGACTATGGCTAGGAGAGAAAAGTATGTCCTAATGCTAAATATTTATGTTTCAAACATAAGTCGTAATAATGAAGAAAAATGAAGCCTCACATAGTTATGAATTTATGTAATAAAACACATGAGCTGTAACACCCGTGGTTTTATGTTTCTTTCAAAGTGAGACATTTGAACTTTAATCCAAAGGGGAGTGGACCCTAATGGATAAGTATTTTGTGGATGTAAAAAATGATTCTGTGCATATTGACCAAATGAGAATTATGAGATCACTTGCCAACTCCATGAGGTATGGAAAGAGGCTAATATTTCCGCAAAAATCTTTCAAAAATCCTTGAAAGAATTTATTTCTAAATTAGATTTTTAAGGAAAAATCTAGTTTCCCCAATGATGTGGACAGTAGTTGGGAAGAGGTAAAAAGCTAGGAAAAGCAGAAAGCATCTTTAAAAGTCCCTAAACAAGGGAAGCCTAGGCAAACAGGAAGAAAAGCATCCTGTAATTATAGACGCATAATTAGAAACAGGCTTTGGGGAGTAAAAGCTTAAATAAGCTATTCCTGAACAGATTAGAGGTTGGTCTGTTCTACGAGAGGATCTTAGCTCGGGGGTGAGTTCTTGAGGACAGAAGAACTCTAAGGTTGGGAGGTTGGTCAAATTTTAGAAGTGGTATGCATGCTGTTTTGTTGAGAATTTAAATATGATTTTTGTTAGAAAGTAGTGAAAAGTGTTATGATAATTATGTTGAATTATATTGAGGTATGATAAATTTCTTACTTTTAACAGAATTGAATAGAAGAATTAGTTCTCCTAACTCTGTATAGTAGTAAGAACAAATCCATGGGACATTGTTAGCTAGAATCTCTAAACCCTGATGTGGTTTAAATCTGGAGAGAGTGTAGTTGCTCCCTGGAATAATTAAAGTGTAACTTTAATCTTCTTCAGAAAAAAAAAAAAAAAAAAGTAAATAAATAAACTAGTCTCTTGTATTAATACTGATGGATGGTAATAAGTTCTGCTCTTATAGAGGTAGATATATGCCAAAGAAATTTTAATATTAGATTCCAGAAAAGAGTTTGGGTGTTTGTAGGATAAACTGGACCTGGAAGAACTTTGTATATGGAATAAACCGAAATCATGATACTAATGCTATCTTCTGTTTATAATAGATTCCATGTACAAAACCAATAGTAAAGTATTGAACATAAATTATAATAAACTGTAGACACAATTTAGAAGTTACTTGGAAAAACAGAGATCTATTAGCAAAGCCTAAAGAAATGCTGGTTAGAAGTGATTACTAGCAATTAGAGTCATTGGCTTTCTTATTCCATTGCTTTAGAAAAATTTAATCTGTGTAAGTATAGTATTGATTCCAGAGTACAAATAAGGTAAATAAACCTTTTCAATGTCTATGAGTAGGCCTGAAGGTAGATTATATAGCTTTAAACAAATACATGCATTTACACATATATATTTCCAAAGTCTGCAAATTTAATTTCTTAAAATTAAATGATAAAAAATGATAGGAAATAAGATACTGGACGGGTCCATAACCAGTACAGCGTTTTGTTCTTATACATAACATTTTCTCATTTTAAAAACTGATTAGTAAATAGAAAAATAGCACTTATAAGTTGTATTAGAACCAGAAGTAAAGCTTTCATAGGTGAGTATTGAAGATCTACTCATGGACCATAAACGATATAGTCAGCTGAAAGAATTCGGACATATTACTTGACATACATGTAATTTCTATAACTATGGCGAAACCTGAAGGTGCATACTTGAAAAATAATTGAGAGAGAAATATTTTCAGTGAAACCAAAATTGTATTAAACCTACCCTATTATATTCTTAGAAAAACTCGACAATTTCAACATAATTTCACCGACTACATTATATGCATCATACTGAACAGTAATTATGATTGAAATTAACAGAATCCATTACATCAAACCTAGGGTTGTGCATACACAAAATAAAAACTGACTCAGTTTAGAGGCATACATATATTTATATGTAGAAAATTGATTATTATAATGTCTATCCAGCTGTGAGTTAACAAAAGATTTAAACCAACACCAATGTACCAAACAAAATAACAGAGAATAGACAGAGCTGGAGCGTCCCCGTCGAAATGGGGTTATGAACAAATTTCAAGACTATGCAATTGAGTCGAAACGCTATTATGAGGAATGAGAAAGTTAAATTAAGTTCTCATTACACAACCAATTAGAATAGTTGCGCGGGCTAGCCCTCATAACTATAGCAGACAGTGGTCAAGTAAGATTATCTGTTTAATGTCGACAGATGTAGAGCAACATCTACCAACCTGTAGCAAAGGGTGTAACCCTGCGTTAGTAAGGAAATACAAAATAGAGAGATAAACCAAAGCTCGCGACAAGATGATGAACGAACTACATTACCTGCAATCAAATTAATTACAAATTCAATTAGTAACAGATAAATCTCCACGCAGGACGTATCCATAAAATCAATAAAGGAAGCTCAGCATTAAGGTATTGCTTGAGGTGAAATGGTAACAATTACCATGTAGAGTTTGCGACGCCGAGAAAACCAAACCAACGAAATTATGATACTTGAGACAAAACGAAAGATTGATTTAAGCTCTGTGGCCAACAACGAAGTAACACCTTCTGGTTAAGAGTGAGAGGAGGAAATCAAACTATGCAACGATAGCCATAGCTAAAAACTACATAAATTTTTAAGAATGAGAATAGATAATTTACCCAGGGCATGACGATGCTATTAAAACAAAATTTTCTACGCCTTTCTGTCTAGAATGACCCTCATCTATTCTGTGAGATAGGGTGAGGACGCTCAGGAAATTTTGACACAGAAACAAATTTTAAAAAATTAGAATTAACAATGTAAAAGCGTGAGGAAGACCCACAGAGTTACCTGGTTATTGGAGATGCATTGCGTCCAGATAGAAATCGCTAAACTCAGGTTGAGCAAGCCTCCTACAAGTATGCCGAGAAGGAAGAAGACTCCAGAGAAAGGTGAACCATGAAGTAAAAGAGGTTTAATGGAAAACGTAAGAGGAAAAACCCTAACATCTCAACGCTACACTTGTAATTCATCGAGCGAGTATCACAAGGATCAACGATGTGAATCCCAGGGTCAGAAACCCTAAATCCAATCGTATGACGAAGTACATAGACAGATAGGCAAAGTCGACTCAAGGCATACAGACGTCTTGTCCAGAATTAAGTCGTGAAAGGCTCGAGGTAGAGAATTCTCCAGTCCATTAATATCATACGTATTGTGTGGAACCATAATGGTACACAATTAAATATTCAGGCATCTTGTTGCTCTTCATATCATTGAGCTAACGAATTGATCAGGACGATAAGTTAAAGTATGGTAGAGGAGCGACCATAGACGGGCGTTCATGAGACAAATTCCCAAATCCAAATGTATTAACCATAACATTATATCGGACGGAAAGTGGCCTTCGCACCATGACAACCAACACAACGATATTCAACTTCAACGTAAAGTCTATACATAGTGTTGACATAAGAAACACAAAAATCGTGAGAGATTAATAATTAAAATTATAGGTTCATATCATTATGTTGTTAACGTGAGTAAGGGAAGCATATTGCTTGATTCGAAATCTATATTGTTTGATTGAAAATCGATATGAATATGTATCTATGGATAAAATTATAGATTTGAAAAAAAAAAAAAGGTTTAGTGGAACTTTAAAGTGGTACCATATATTGATTGTATATGTTTAACATTTAAAAAAATAAAAAATAAAAAAAATAAAAAATTGGTAAGTGGAGGTGTGAAAAATGGTATCAGAGCCCATGTTACATAAAAATGGGTTGTTGTTGTTGTGCTCACTGTTGTTGTGTGTTCACTGTATAAATTAATTATAGTTGAATTTTTTTTTTTTTTTATTACTGATCTGTGTTGTTTAGTGTGTGGTGTTGAAATAGAAAAGTGGAATGGTAGAAGGTGAGGAAATTTATGTTGATCTGCATGATGAAGATAATACACCAGATCCCAACGCTCTAGTGATGGCTATGTTGCATAGTTTGCAATGAGAAATGGCTGATCTAAACAGCCAGAATGACAGATTGTCATTAGCCAGTGAGGAGCAAGAAAAACTCATCAGAGAATTAACTTCGCGGAACAGCCAAGCAGGTGAAGGTTCCAGAAAGAGGAAGAATGATGATTTTGAGGAAGATGATTCTACTAGGCATCAGTATAAGTAGAAAAAGGAATTACAGGGGGAATTTTGAAAGATCAAACCTCCCTCCTATGATGGGGAGAAGGAGGAAGATGCTGAAGCCTGGTTGTTGAACATGATCAAGTATTTCCAGGTCTATGAATATGAAAGCAATATGAAGGCCATATTAGCTATCTACCAGCTACAAGGTGAGGCTACCTTGTGGTGGGAGGAGACAAAAATGGTTCATGCCATTGATGAAAAAACTGTGACTTGGGAAGATTTCCAAGTCACGTTTAATAACCGCTATTGGAACGAACGTTATTATGATGATAAAGCAAAGGAATTCCATGAAATTATACTGGGACAACTCAGTATTGATGATTTTGTCACCAAGTTCACCAATCTGTTGAGATATGTCCCTTACATTCGAGAAGAGAAGGCAAAGGTGCACAGGTTTTTGAATTGTTTGACTGCTGTGTAGAAAGAGAAGATTGAGTATGATAACCCAAAAACTATGGACAAAGCAGTAATAAAAGCTAGATTATGCTACCAAAAATTTAAAGGAAAGGCTGAGCATGGAAAAGGTTGGATAAACAAAGGTGAAATCAAGGGAAAGAAACAGAAACCATCTTACTTAAAGAATTTTGGTAGGGATTATGAGGGGAAAAAGTTTAATAAACCAAAATAAAGCCAAACATCTTAGTCCCAAGTTGGTTCCAAACAACTAGATGAAGGAGATAAGAAGGAAGGCATAGTTAAAATGAGGGAACCTTTGAAATGCTCGGGATGTGGAGAAGCCCATCTCTTGAGGGATTGTCCCCACCAAAACATTCAGATGATTATGAGAGATCAAGAAGCTACCAAAGTGAATGAAATAGAAATAAATATACCCACTATCAGTGCCGCAGAGAATCGACAAGTAGAACACCTAGCTACCATGGTTGAAATAGAAGGTAAGATTGCTGACCAATATGTTACAATTTTAATTGATCTGGGTGCTTCTTTCAGTTACATTAGTCCACAAGTGGTAGAAAAATTCAATCTCAAGACTGAAAAATTTCAGCAGTCTTGGCTGGTCCAGTTAGCCACTGACACCAAGAGGAAGGTAACACATAAGTTGCCTCAAACAGCAATAAAATTAAATGATTTTCAAACAGAAGTGAATTTAAACATTTTTCCATTAGGTTCATATGACTTGCTGATAGGAATGGACTGGCTGGAAAAGAAAAAGGCCATGATGAACTGTTGGGATAAGACCTTGCACTGCATAGATGAGAGGGGAAACCTTTTATTCTCCATGGAAAAAAAAAACCTATCTCTGTAAGACAAATATCAGCATTGCAACTAAAACGAATAGATAGGAAAGGATACCAAGTATATGTCGTACATGTTGAGGAACTAGAACATCAACATGAAGCAAACATGATGGATACTCTACCAGTGGTGAGAGAGTTTAAGGAAGTTTTTCCAGATGATATTCCTCATCTTCCCCCAAAAAGAGAGATTTACTTTTCAGTCGATTTGGTGCCTGGAGCAACACCTGTTTCCCGAGCCCCTTATCGAATGAGTCCCCATGAACTCATGGAACTGAAAATGAAATTGCAAGAATTGCTGGATAAGGGTTATATCAGACCAAGTGTGTCTCCTTGGGGAGCACCGGTGATGTTTGTGAAAAATAAGGATGGAACCTTTAGAATGTGCATTGATTATCATCAGATGAATAAGTTGACAATTAAAAACAGATACCCTTTACCTCGAATTGATGATATTTTTGATCAAGTAAGAGGGGCTTCAGTATTTTCTAAGATTGATCTAAGGACTGGTTATCACCAGCTCTGAATTAAGGAGGAAGACATTAGCAAAACAACTTTTCGAATTAGGTATGGTCACTACGAATTTGTAGTCCCACCTTTCGGATTGACAAATGCCCATGCCACCTTTATGTGCTTAATGAAAAGCGTTTTAAACAAGTACTTGGATAAATTCGTATTAGTGTTCATAGATGATATTTTAGTATACTCAAAAAGTGAGGAGGAGCATAAAGAGAATTTGAGGATAATGTTGCAAACTCTGAAAGAAAACCAGTTGTATGCCAATTTCAGCAAATGTGAATTCTATAAGGACAAGATCCAATACTTGGGACATATTATTTTGGAACAAGGTTTGGCTGTTGACCCTGAAAAGATAAAGGCTATTAGAGAATGGCCAGTGCCAACTGATGTTTCAGCGGTGAGATCATTTATGGGGATTGTAGGTTATTATCACAAATTTGTGGAAAGATTTTTTTCAATAGCATATCCCATAACTTCCCTACAAAGAAAAAGTGTCAAATTTGAATGGACTGAAAAATGCCAAAATAGTTTTGAACAATTAAAAATGAAACTTACTACAGCCCCTATACTGAAGATTGCAGACCCTGATAAGGAATTTGTGGTGTGTACCGATGCCTATAGAGAGGGGTTGGGAGGAGTCCTGTTGCAAGAAAATTCAGTTATTGGATATGAGTCTAGGAAACTTAAGACACATGAATAGAACTATAGTGCTCATGATTTGTAATTGGCTACTGTAATCCATGCCTTGAAGATGTGGCGACACGACCTTCTTGGAAAGTAATTTACATTGATGACAGATCATATTATTCTTAAGTATTTCTTTTCCCAAGCTGATTTGAATGCCCGACAAGCCAGATGGCTGTCTTTTCTGAGTGAATTTGATATGGACATAAAACATATCAGAGGGAAAGAAAATAAAATTGCTGATGCATTGAGAAGAAATGCTTGCCAAAACATAAACAGTATTGGAATTAGTGCTAATTTTGATTTAGAAGATCTAGTGAGAAAGGTAGTAGACCAGGATCCAAATTATGAGAATCTACAGGTGAAAATACTAAAGATGGAGATGGCTGACTACACTCAAAACCAAAAAGGGCTGATTTGCTACAAAAATAGATTGTATGTCCCCAATGTGGAACCTTTGAAGAAAGAAATCCTAGATGAATATCATAAACAGCCATATGCAGGACATCCTGGATATCAGAAAATGTTAACAGCTTTTAAAAAGAAATTTTTTTGGCCAGGAATGAAAAGAGATGTGGCAGAATATTTAGCTAGGTGCATGGAGTGTCAACTAGTTAATGTTGAGCATCAGCATCCTGCTGGTCTTCTAAATCCTTTTCCAATTGCATAATGGAAATGGGACATAGTTTCTATAGATTTCATAACAGGGCTACCCAAAACCAAATACCAACACGACTAAGTGATGGTGGTGGTAGAAACTTTAACAAAAGATGCACACTTCATACCTGTGAAATCTACTTTTGGGACAGCCCAAGTAGCAGATGTATTCTTGAGAGAAGTAGTAAGGCTCCATGGGGTTCCAAAGATGATTGTTTCGGACAGAGACGCTAAGTTCACGGCAGATTTTTGGAAAAGTTTATTTGGGGGCATGGGCACCAAGCTGAATTTCAGCACTTCCTATCACCCTCAAACAGACGGTCAGACAGAAAGAAAAAATCATATTTTGGAGGATATGTTGAGAATGTATGTGATGGATAGGCCATCAAAATGGGAAACTTGCATTTAGCTGAATTTGCCTATAATAACATCTACCAATCCTCCATCAAAATGAGTCTGTTTGAAGCACTCTATGGAAGGAAATGGCATACTCCTTTGAGCTGGAGCCAACCTGAGGATAAGCTAATGTTGGGACCAGATGCTTTACAAGAGATGGAAAGAATTGTTAAACAAATACAAAGAAATATCAAGACAACACAAGATCGACATAAAAACTATGCTGATAAGAAGAGGGTACATCGAGAATTCAAAGTGGGGGAGCATGTGTATTTGCATATTAAACCCAAAAGGAGCACACTTTAAACTGGAATTTGTGCAAAATTGGCTCTTAGATATTGTGGTCCTTTTGAGGTGTTAGAAAGGGAGGGACCAGTGCCTTATAAGATGGCCTTACCGCCCCATGTTAGAGTTCATGATGTGTTTCATGTTTCATTATTAAGAATATATGTACATGATGCTTCTCACATTGTTGATTGGAATGTGATACAGGTGGAACCAGAAGGGGAGTTCCTTCCAGAGCCGCTTCAAATATTGGAGCGGGAAGAAATTAAATTGAGGAACAAAACGGTAGCAAGAGTAAAGGTGCAGTCGAATCACTTTACTGCTGAAGAAGCTACCTGGGAAAGAGACACTGAGATGATGGAAAAATATCCATTTTTGTTTCGAAAATGAACTCTAGTAGTGAGATATCAACACCGAGGACGGTGTTTGCTTTCAAAGGGGGAATATGTAACACCCCTAGTTTTATGTTTCTTTCAAAGTTAGGCATTTTAACTTTAATCCAAAGGGGAGTGGACCCCAATGGAAAAGTATTTTGTGGATGTAATTAAATATGTAATTATAAAAAAAAAATAAAAAAAATAAAATGATTTTGTGCACATTGACCAAATGAGAATTATGAGATCACTTGCCAACTCCATGAGGTATGGAAAGAGGCTAAGATTTCCCCAAAAATCTTTCAAAAATCCTTGAAAAAATTTATTTCTAAATTATAATTTTAAGGAAAAATCTAGTTTCCCCAATGATGTGGAGAGTAGTTGGGAAGAGGTAAAAAGCTGGCAAAAGCAGAAAGCAGCTTCAAAAGTCCCAAAAAATGGAAGCCTAGTCAAACAGGAAGAAAATCATCCTGTAATTCTGGACGTAGAATTAGAAACAGGCTTTGGGGAGTAAAAGCTTAAATAAGCTATTCCTGAACATATTAGAGGTTGGTCTGTTCTAGGAGAGGATCTCAGCTTGGGGGTGAGTTCTTGAGGACAAAAGAACTCTAAGGTTGGGAGGTTGGTCAAATTTCAGAAGTGGTATGCACACTTTTTTGTTGAGAATTTAAATATGATCTTTGTTAGACAGTAGTGAAAAGTGTTCTGATAATTATGTTGAATTATATTGAGGTATGATAAACTTCTTACTTTTAATAGAATTGAATAGAAGAATTAGTTCTCCTAACTCTGTATAGTAGTAAGAAAAAATCCATGGGACACTGTCAGCCAGAATCTCTAAACTGTTGGGGAAAAATACTGAGAGGGGGGGGGGGGGGTGAATCAGTATTTAGTGCATACAATCAAACTTTTACTTTTTCCTTTCTAAAAACCCATACGCTACTTTACTGAAGACAACTAGCGTATATACGCGGATATCCTTTACAGAACTCGCGTATGTCCAGAGATCTAATTATGTGTTTGAATATTAACTCAGATCATTGCATTATTCATTCATCAGATATCTCAGAAACAGTAAATAGGTGCAGACAGAACAGAATAATCATCACACATATGCAACACACATGAACACCGTGATTTTTAGGTGGAAACCCAATTCGGGAGAAAACCACCGCTGCCGTCGCTTCAGCCTTCAAAATTTATTATTAAGAAAACTTCTTACAATCATGTACTGGTGCAGACTCAAACCAACACGCAGACACCCACCTGCAGAAGGCTACAACCTTCTCTCGTTTACCAGCCTATCCTAGAAGGGAGCTACAACCCCCTACTCTCATTTACTAGCCTCTCCTGGAAGGGAGCTACGACCCCCTGACTGAAGGCTTCGACCCTCAGCACCACTACAGACCATGTTTCATCAATTTTCAAACTGGATCAAAAAGCTTCAACACAACCCTTCACTTATCAATAATCATACCTTGCTCAATGCTTCAAACAGAACAGTGAGACCATTGTAACCAGAATAGCAGATATAACCCAGACTTCAGAATAGATATGTAGAAACACATTCAACCTTCAGCAACCATTAGATCAGAAATCATACCCGCTTTTATTTGATCAGACCCGCGTATATACGCTCTTTCCAGTAGACGAACCCGCGTATACTTCAGTGCATTTTCTAGGGAAAAACCCTAACTGCACATACGCGTTTTTCCTTCCATAGACCCACGTATACACGCGCTTTTCATGAAACAAACCTGCGTATAGATCTACAAAAGATAAACTTTGCAGTATAGACCAGATATATGAACTTACCCAGATTTCTTCAGTCTCTTCAACAAGATTGCGCCAGGTCTTCTTCACTTCTTTTCAGATCATCCTTGACATTTACCATTTCTAGATCTAGAGATATTGAGCCTTCATCATGTTCATAGGTGCATCATAGATTCAAATCTATCAATTAGGAACAGGGTTCATCCATACAGATATACTTCAGAGTGAAGTATTCATCAAAGCCCAGACACATGCACACTCTTGCACAATGAATTTCTTCTCCTTATATAGGGTTACCCTTTATCAATACCATGAGCCAAAACCACATGACTTCCAATGGTATTCCTGGACGGGATCTCATAGACAATCCAGTGCTTAATACAATGGGTCAAAACCATGGTATTTACCCCTTGTTTTACATATTTAGAGCGCAGTTGAGCATACACGACTTGTGACGTTAATTCCCGCGTGCATATGCTACTTAGCCTAGACAAACCCACATATGCCTTGAGACACACACTTTTCATCAATGTTCTGGCACATGCTGAAATTCCTTTCATCATTACCTTCTGTATTGATTGTAGATACATCAGATTTACATTATTTAGCAAGCTCATCAAGTCAAGAACAGCTTCGTCAAGTAGGTTGCCATCATCTTCATCAAGTGGGTTGCCATCAAGGACAACACTCTGCATCATATTGCCAACAATCTGCCCTTTTGGACTTGATGGCAACCACGATGGTGTTTGATCATCACAACCATTATTCATGATATTCTCCCCTGATTCAAACACCATGTCACTCTCCCCCTTTGAAATCAAGGGCAAAGGGCGGATCAAAACCAACACAAGGGTTTTATCCTCATGTAGACATAAGAGCTCTGCAAATCTGATGTGCACTGAAGTTACCATGCTCCCCCTGAGTTCATGCTGAATCTTCAAACATATTTTTCAATGAAGTACATGACTCTATGATCTTCCTATCACCAAGACTCATACTTACATCAAATATCCAACCAAGTGGATTTACATATGCGACTCAAATAGCCAACCAAGTGGGTTTACACATTTTGACTCAACTACCCAACCAAGTGGGTTTACAAATTTGAACAAGTCCTTACATGACTGAATATTACAATTTACATCATGGGTCTCAACATGACCTTTTCATCAAATTACAAGAATGACTTTTCACAACCAAAAACAAAAATACCTCAAGAGAGAGATCAAGTTTCAGAACCATCATAATGCCAAAAATGCATTATTCTCAGCCAGGCTAATGCTCCCCCTGAAACTGTGCATCCTTTCCATATGACCAAAACTCCTCCTTAGCTTGAGTAACCTGAACACTTTCAACAGCCAATCATCAAGGCATCTTCACCCAATATCAGAGAATGAAACACAAATATAAAATTTCGAAACATCACAGGCTTACCATACGGCATCAGAGATACCAAACGGCACCATAGCTTGTCTTGAAGAATGTTGACCAGGCTTTGTCGGCAACACACCGCGTTTTTCGTGACATCGAACTCGTGTACTCATTATTTGTCTTTAAAAAAACAGTGTGTAAATTTAATCTTCGAATTTAATCGGATACGATCTTTTTGAGGCGAGACAACACCCGGCTTTTTTTATGCAGAGATATTCGGCAACTGCAGAAATGAGAGGTTTGGTAAATGTATCGGCAACTTGTTCTTTGGAGGGAACATACTCCAACTTCACCTTTTTCTCAAGCACTTGTTCACGTAAGAAGTGATACTTGATGGGAATGTGCTTGGTCTTCGAATGCATAACAGGATTCTTTGAAATACTGATGGCACTTTTATTGTCACACTTAATGGGGACAGGCGGTGTACATTTGATTTGAAAATCTTGTAAGGTTTGCATCATCCAAAGGATTTGAGTGCAACAAGATGCAGCAGCCACATATTCTGCTTCTGCTGTAGATAAGGCAATAGAATTTTGCTTCTTGCTGAACCAAGATACTAACCGGGGCCCCATGTAGAATGCACCACCACTTTGTGCTTTTTAGATCTAATAACATTTCATTTATTCTGCACTCCAGCCTAAGCATGAGAAATGGGATGCATTCTTTGGATACCATAGTCAAAGTCTTGAGTTCTAGTAGATATTTGAATATTCTTTTGACGACTGAATGGGGCTATTTTAGGATTGTGGAATAGTCCAACAATCCAAGCTTGCATGCATAATATCCGGTCTAGTCCCAGTGAGATACAGAAGACTTCCTATCATAGATCTGTATTCTGGTTGATCCACCGTGGGAGAATCATCATGAGAACTGAGATTACATCCGGTTATGTAAATTTTTGTAGATGTTCTATGCTAGGAGCAATTTTACTTTTCTCACAGCAATCATACAAATAGTTAAGCAAACTGCAGATAGAACATATAGGTGGATCTTACAGAAGACAAATCAGAAACAGGAAAAATGTGGTGGTTCGTTACGGCGGTCAACAGGATGCTTCAACCAGCAAAGTCTCCTTGGTCAGCCAACCCAGCATGTGTCACAACAGTCCTCCAAGCAGCAAACGAGTCAACCCAAGTCAACTCCAAAAAGTCAACGCTGTCCTGAAAAAGTCAACGCAGGGCAGCAAGCTAAAAGTCAACGCAGCAGCAGATTGGTCAACCCTTTGACCTCGTTTTCTGTGCCAAATAGTACGGCCTTCCAAAATCGACCTTCCCACAAATTTTTAGCTCAATTGGACCATGCGTTGACCAAAGTCAACGCTGGTCAAACTTTCTGCAAAACCCTAACTGCAGAAAATCGTCCTTCAACTCAGCCGTACTGTTTTGTCCTTCTTCTCCTTCACACGTGTGGCTGAACTCGTCCTCCAAGGAGCTCGTACTAAATCAGATGAGAGAAGATGTTGTGAGTTGTGTTGTAATGAAATGCTCTCCAACTTTGCCTGTATTTATATCCATCATTGGGGCGTGTGACACATCTGCTGGGGGCGTGCAACCTTAAGGCCGACCTGCACATATAATTTATTAAGAATAATAAATTCAAAATAAATGTTCTGCTCATCGGATTAAGACATATTATATATGGATTTTACACCTCTCCGAAAGAGGAATCCAACAAAAATATTAGCCTCTTAATCTGAGCATCATAATATGGAGTTTGGACCTAGTTGTCCAAATTTAACACTCCCTCTCAACTAGGGAGAACTCCATCCATCAGTGCAATCAAACATCGTGCGTCATCCCGCCGTAACTTGCTTTGCTGGCCTCTTTATTTCAGAACAGAAGTGGGTCAGTCACAAAGACATCATCCCCCAGCTGACATATTCAGCCCAGAGGTTCGAAACCTCTATCAGACTCACAAAGAGTCTCCAACCAACCCGAAGTTGGTTCATCTGACCCGAAGTCAGGCAGAGGTCCCAGACCTCACTAAACTTGATCCTAGATCAAGTGGTTGGACCGTGCCATCCTAGATAGAGAGTACGGCAATCTCTGATGCATCCATCAGTATTTGCTACTAGTCTCTAGCTTTTCCCACCTCATTGGCCAAATGAGAGGTACTTCCCATGAGCCCTGAACTCAGTGGGTAGGATGCATACGGGGCACAGATAAATGAGAGGCGAACCGGCTCAATAATCACAAGGGTGGGGCAGAAGCAGCTATGAGTGCTTATGGCTCAGGAAAATAGGAAGCTATCCCAAAGCCCCAGGCTCCCAGGCCTCATGACCCGCCAGGACCCCACATCATGGGTCTGCCGACACCAAGACTCTCCGGAGGTTAGGAACTTGACCTTCCCCGGGGCGCAAGTGAGAATATGCGACCTTCTCATGAGTTCCTATGTAGTCAGCATACCAGGCTTTCAATGCAACACCATATCACGGATGAAGTGGTAAAAGTGGTACACGATATCAATATGCTTGGATCGGTCGTGCAAACTGGATTCCTGGTCATCTGAATAACACGTTATCACAAAGGATAACGGTGGCATCTAGCACATGCTCGAACAGCTCACTGAAGAGCTTTCACAACCAAGTAACTTCACAACGATTCATACATGCTGCAAATGTATTCGGCCTCCGCGGTGCTCAAAGCCACTGACTTCTGCTTCCTGCTCATCCATGAGATCGAAGCAGAACCAAGATTGAAGCAGCATCCCGATGTGCTCTTACGATCCACCACACTGCCCAATCGGCATCAGTATATCCACAGAGTGTCACACTCCCGGCAGTGTATCTCGGCCCATGGTTTATCGTGCCCCGAAGATATCTCAGAAGATTCTTGGCACCAACCCAGTGAAAATGATGAGGCTCAACCATCTGTTGACTCAAAGTGTTCACTGCAAAACATATATCTGGTCGGGTGTTCACTAAGAACATCAAAGCTCCTATGAGTTGACGATACTCGGTAGGATTGGCCAAGATAGGCCCAGCAGCGCTGCCACTCAACTTCTTAAAGTTGAGTTCCATCGGTGTCGACACGGACTTACAGTCCACCATCCCAAATCTTTCGAGAAGCTTCACAATATATTTTCCTTGAGAAAATCTCTCAGTCTCTGCCCGAGACCTCAGGGCTGAGAGTAGTGCATTAATCCTAGGTCCTTCATCTCGAACTTCAATTGCGAGCTCCCTCTTGCATTGATGAATGAGAGGGTCGCTTTGTAAGGAAGAGGAGTCGTCACATACGGTACTAGAATGAGAGGCTTCTCAACTGTGAAGTAAAGGTTCGGATCGACATTACTTGGTGAAGCGCTTTATCAGTAACTATCCATCCTCTCGTACCAAGCTCGGGTGCTTGCTTTAACCCATGAGGGCTGCTGTGCCCTGAGACATGAGTGTCTCGATCACCAGACCAAATCCCGAGAGGTTGTTCTACATACACCTCTTCCTTTACTACACCATGCAGAAAAGCGGTCTTCACATCCATCTGATGAAGACTCCATCCTTGCGTAGCAGCAAGGGCTATGATAGATTGGATGGTGGTATATCGGGCCACAGGTGCAAATATGTCATCATAGTTTATGCTTTCCTTTTGAGAGAGGCCACGGGCAATGAATCTTGCCTTGAACTTTTCAGCATTTCCATCAGATCCATGCTTGATCTTGTAGAGCCATTTCGAGGTGACAACTGCTTTGTCCTCCAGTCTTGGAACCACATCCCGGACATCATTCTTCATTATGGACTCATACTCTTCGTGCACAGCATCCTTTGGAAACAGTCTTTACGGCTTCCCTCAAAAGATCCAGTTGGATTGTACAATAGTACTCATGGCAGCTAGATACCCTTGGTATCTACACGGCTTCTTGCTTTCTCGGAATGTCCCTCTTGGGGCAGCATGACCCTCAGCATCTTCGAGGGTGTCCCTGAGCCATGATGGTCTCTTTCCCAGTGAAGGAGATGGATCAATATGGTCCATTGGTCCTTCAATATCAGGCATAGTCTCATCCTGAGGTTCTTCCAGATTTCCAGGCCTTTCTTCATGATTTTCTTCAGATCTTGGAAGATCTACTACTTTCTTCAGGGAAGCATCTTCGTCAAAAGTGACATCATGGCTTATCTCTACTTCCCTTTGACCAGGTACATAGACTCTATAGGCCTTAGAAGTCTCACTGTAGCCCACAAACATTCCTTTCTTCCCAGAAGCATCTAGCTTACTTCTCTTTTCTTTCGGCACATGAAAATAGACGGGACATCCAAAAATTCTAAAATGTGAGACATCAGGTTTCTTACCAGAGAAAACCTCTTCGGGAGTTTTGGAGTCCAAAGCGGAATGAGGGCATCGGTTTTGAATATACACAGCAGTATTTGCAGCTTCTCCCCACAGAAACTTCGGTAGACCCTGGTCACATAGCATGGCACGGGCAGCTTCCACAATAGTCCTATTCTTGCGTTCAGCAACACCATTCTGCTCAGGAGTATCTGCAGTGGTAGTCTCCCTCTTGATGCTAGCTTCTCTGCAATAGTCTTTGAACTCATTTGACTCATATTCAGTGCCATTGTCAGTCCACAAAATCTTGATCTTCTTTCCGGTCATATTTTCCACCAAGGCTTTGAAGGTACGGAACCACATGAAAGCCTCATCCTTCTTCTTCAAGAAGTATATCCAGGTTTTGCGAGAGAAGTCATCAGTAAATGTCATGTAGTAAGAACATCCCCCCAGGGATGTCACGGGCAACATACCAGATAGATCAGAATGGACCTTTTGCGATATATCAGATGTCTTTGTGACACTTGAGGGGAAAGGTCCCCTTGTATGTTTTCCTTCAGCACAGCCCTTACATACACCTTCATGATTATTTCCAAAATCAGGCATCCCTTTCACCACCTTCCTTGCTTCGGGAAGGGCTTTGTAATGAAGGTGTCCAAATCTTCGGTGCCATAGTTCGGTTTGACGGATAGTATCACAAGTCATAGCTCTCAACGGACTCCCTCCAACCTGGTAGAGTGTACCAACTCTAAAACCAATTGAGATAGCTTCCTTGAAGCTCTCCTTCCACATGAGCACCTTTCCATCATAGAAAGTTACATTGAATCCTTTGTCTTCCATGGCAGATACAGACACAAGGTTCTTCTTCAATTTAGGTACATAGAGTACATCTTGCAAACGGAGGACTTGTCCTTGAGACAAGTGGAGGGTCACAGTCCCTGTCCCTTTCACGGGATAAGTGGCATTATCCCCAAGGATAATTTCTAGATTAGTATCCCTTTCAACCATGTCAGAAAGTGCTTCCTTGAATCCGGTGATGTGTCTTGAGGCACCACTATCGATTAGCGAGACATCCATAGTGTCGGGCGGAGATGCAGCTGAGAGAGCAGATACCAGAATATACTCATTTCTTTTATCAACAACATTAGACTCCTCATACCTGGTATTTCTGGACCTTTTAGAAGGTTGATTGTTTCCTCCAAAGTGAGCCTTCCTCTTTCCTTTGGATTTGTCATTTCTTCGATTCCCATTCCTTCGATTGTTGTTGTTATCATCACTATCGGGAGAATCCTTCTTGAAGGGGCATTCTCTAGCATAGTGACCAGGCCTATGGCAGGTGAAACATTTCCCCTTCTTCTCTTGAGTCCTTGTTCTTCCTTTGTCCTTAGAACCACCAGAGTTCTTCTTTCGGGAATGAGCACCATAGGCAGAATTTCTGTCATTATCGAATTCCTTCATCCTTGTTTCTTCTTGCATACATCTAGACAGAAGCTCATCAAAGTTGGGAATGGTATTATTGTTGAGAATGGTAGTTGTGAATACTTGCCATTCATATGGGAGTCCTCCAAGTGCGGTGAGAACCATCTCACGATCAGCTATTGTCTCCCCAATAGCTAGCAGATTGTTCCTTGTTTCGGTCAATTTCAGAAAGAAAGTTTGAATAGACTGATCCCGGCCCTTCTTCATATTCTTCAACTTGTTCTTGAGGAATAGCACTTGGTTCACATTGTTTACTTTGAACATGAGGATCAATTTTTCATACATCTCCTTGAATGTGCCTAGTTTAGATATATAGGCAACCAGACTCTTATGTATGGATTCCCTGATCAACAACTTAGCTCTGATTTCTCCCTTCTTATACTTGTTTCTAACAGCAGCGGTAGCATTGGATGGAGGTTCTTGAATCTTCCCCGTCACATGATCCAAGAGATCATGATCTTCCAATTTGAGATCTAATATCATCTTCCAGGCATGGAAGTCATCCCTTCCAGTCAACTTGTCATTCTCCTTGAATTCAAGACTAGTGGAACCCATTTCTTCCGGTGGTGATTGCTAAAGATAGAGTTTGTCTTCACCTCAGCTCCGATACCATGTAAAATTTTGTAGATGTTCTATGCTAGGAGCAATTTTACTTTTCTCACAGCAATCATACAAATAGTTAAGCAAACTGCAGATAGAACATATAGGTGGATCTTACAGAAGACAAATCAGAAACAGGAAAAATGTGGTGGTTCGTTACGGCGGTCAATAGGATGCTTCAACCAGCAAAGTCTCCTTGGTCAGCCAACCCAGCATGTGTCACAACGGTCCTCCAATCAGTAAACGAGTCAACCCAAGTCAACTCCAAAAAAGTCAACGTTGTCCTTGAAAAAGTCAACGCAGGGCAGCAAGCTAAAAGTCAACGCAGCAGCAGATTGGTCAACCCTTTGACCTCGATTTCTGTGCCAAATAGTACGGCCTTCCAAAATCGAACTTCCCACAAGTTTTCAGCCCAATCGGACCATGCGTTGACCAAAGTCAACGCTGGTCAAACTTTTTGCAAAACCCTAACTGCAGAAAATCGTCCTTCAACTCAGCCGTACTGTTTTTGTCCTTCTTCTCCTTCACACGTGTGGCTGAACTCGTCCTCCAAGGAGCTCGTACTATCTCAGATGAGAGAAGAAGATGTGAGTTGTGTTGTGATGAAATGCTCTCCAACTTTGCCTGTATTTATATCCATCATTGGGGTGTGTGACACATCTGTTGGGGGTGTGAAACCTTAAGGCCGACCTGCACATATAATTTATTATGAATAAGAAATTCAAAATAAATGTTCTGCTCATCGGATTAAGACATATTATATATGGATTTTACACCTCTCCGAAAGAGGAATCCAACAAAAATATTAGCCTCTTAATCTGAGCATCATAACATGGAGTTTGGACCTAGTTGTCCAAATTTAACAGGTTACCATTGGTGTACTGACAGGTTTGCACTCTTCCATCCCATACTTCTTCAGAATTTGCTTAAGGTATTTTGCTTGAGATAAGAATATACCTTCTGTAGTTTGATGCACTTGTAAGCCAAGAAAGAATGTTAGTTCCCCAAATAAAGACATTTCAAATTCTTGTTGCATGACAAAAGCAAATTTCTGACTCATAGATTCTTCATTACTTCCAAAAATGATATCATCAACATATACAACCATAATCAATAGTTTATCATTTTCAATTTTTGTGTATAAGTTACTATCAGCAGACCCCTTTGAAAATCCTTGTTGATGAAGATATTTGTCAAGACGATAATACCATGCCGTTGGAGCTTGTTTGAGACCATATAGAGCCTTTTTAAGTTTGCAAACAAGATTTTCATCATTTCCCAAAATGAATCCTTCTGTTTGTTCTATATAAACTTCTTCTTCTCGATCACCATTGAGGAAAGCAGATTTGACATCCATTTGATAAACTTTGATTTGTTGAAAACTTGAAAAAGCAAGAAACATTCTTATGGCTTCAAGTCTAGCTACAGGAGCAAAAGTTTCTTCAAAGTCTATACCTTCTTGTTGAGTATACCCTTTGCAAACCAGTCTAGCTTTGTTTCTTATAACGTCCCCATTCTCATTTAGCGTGTTCTTGAATATCCATTTGGTTCCAATGACATTTTTATCATGTGGTCTTGGTACCAATTCCCAAGTGTGGTTCTTTTCAATTTGATCAAGTTCTTCATTCATGGCCTGAATCCAACATTCATCTTTGCTAGCTTGATTAACATTGTGTGGTTCAATCGTGGATAGAAATTCCAGATAGCTAGGAGATCCCACAAGAGTCCTCCTTGTTTGTACACATGATTCCTTGTCTCCCAAAATTTGAGATTCAGGATGATTCTTTTGAACATATCTGGATGGAGCCTTTCCAGATAAATCATCTTCAGGTTCTTCATTGGATCCACTGTCTATATCATTTATGTTTGATGTAGAAGGACAAAAGTCACCATCATCTTCTTCTGTTGTTTGTCTTTCTTCTTTAGGGACTGCATGAGACTCATCAATAACAACATCAATACATTCAACAATATTTCGAAGCCTTTTATTGTAACATTTGTATGCCCTGCTTGTAGATGAGTAACCAAGAAGTATTCCTTCATCTGATCTCGGTTCAAACTTGCCAAGCTTTCCATCATTATTTTTGATAAAGCATTTACTTCCAAAAACTCTAAAATGTTTCACAGAGGGAGAATTACCATACCAGAGTTCATATGGAGTTTTGTCACTATTTACCGAACATGTGCCTTGTTAAGAATATTTGCTACTGTGTGAGCTGCTTCTCCCCAAAAAATATCAGGTGTTCCAGAATCATCAAGCATAGCTCTAGCCATTTGTTGAATTGTTCTATTCATTCTTTCTGCTACGCCATTTTGTTGTGGAGTGCCTGCTACAGAAAACTGTCTTTTTATGCCATGTTGCTCACAAAATTCAAAGAATTCATTTGATGTATATTCTCCTCCTCGATCAGATCTAAGACACTTGATTTTTAGATCTAATTCATTTTCAACCAGCGCTTTGAAGATCTGAAATTTTTCAAATGCTTCATCTTTGTGTTTGATCAACCCAATCCAACACATTCTATAGAAATCATCAATGAATAAGATATAGTATTCTTCACCACATGGTGAATTTTTCCTCATAGGTCCACATATGTCAGTATGAATGAGTTCAAGAGGCTTACTTGACGATCCTTCCTTGGCATTGAATTGCACTCTGGTTTGCTTACCGAATTGACAGGATTTGCATATGATACTTTCAGGTAGAGAAATATTGGGAAGACCACGAACAACATTAAGTTTGCTTGATTTGTTGATTTGAGAGAAGCTTACATGCCCCAACCTTCTATGCCATAGCCAGTTTTCTGAAGATTTACTCAAGTAACATTGTTATTTGCAATTCTTCAATACATACAGGTTGCTTGGAGTTCTTTTTCCTTTTATAATTGTTTTACCTGTATCAAGATCATGAACCACACATTCTTTTGAACTAAAGACAACTTCAGTTCCTTGATCACACATTTGACTTACACTTAACAGATTATGCCTTAATCCATCCACATACATGACATCATTAGCCTTCACCTTTTCTTTTAGGAAAACAGACCCTTTTCCTTTAATTACAGCACGAGTATCATTTCCAAAAGTAACTTTATTTTCCTTTTCTAGAGCACTATATGCACGAAGTTTGTGTTTATCACCTGTCATGTGTCTCGAGCATCCACTATCAATGTACCATTGATTTTCTTCACCTTCCGCAAATAATGCTATGCCACAATTTTCAACCTGTGATTCCTTCTTTTTCCATATTTTGGATTTTGAAGGAAGATGCTCTTTTGGCTGAACTTTGCTCCTGCATTCAGATTCTTCATGCCCATAATTATTGCAATAAGCACATTCAACTTCATTTAGAAGAGGAGAAAAGTTGTTATAGGTATTCTTCTTTGTTTCAATATCAACCCTTTTCTTTCTTGCTTCTCTTGTCATGATGGTTTTATAAGCAACACATTGAGCAGCTTTATGGCCAAAATTGTGACATGAAAAACATTGTCCATTGAAGAAGAAATTTCTGCGATCATGAAATCTTCTACTTGAATTTACCTGTTGATTGGGGCTTCTTTGAAAGATATTCCTATTAGTGTTCCTTGCATTAAGATGATCATGCTTTACCTGTAAAGATTCTTTATTCCCTTGCTGAGTGGAAGAATTTTGTAAACCAGCTGTAGCTGCTTTTAGATAATTTGGTGCTGAAGCTTGAGAAGATTCTCCAATATATCCAAGACCTGTCTTTATAAGAGGAGAACGTTGTACCTTGATAATCGCATCTAAGGTTTCAGATCCTTTAGCAAATCTGAAATTCATAGTCTTTTATTTCTCAAATTCTTTTCTTACACTTACCACTTCACATTCTAATTTCTCATTGTGTTTATTTGCCTCTTCAACCTGCTTTTCCAGAGTCTCGATGGTTATTTTCCTTTCTTCTAAAAGAATTTTATATTCTTCTAAGAGAATTCTCCTTTGTTCTAAGCGTATTTTGAGTTGATTGTTCTCTTCAAGAAAATCATTGTCCTCTAGAGCATCCACAAAAGTATCATTTTCTTCTTTAGATTCAAAAGCCATGAGAAGTCTAAGATCTTGTTTACATTCTTCCTCACTATCAGATACCCCATCACTGTCATCATGAGTATAGTAACTTCTTCTAGTGCTAGACTGGTTCTTATTTCTAGCTACTTCCTTTCCTTTTGCAGGTGTTTCTTTGTGAGGACACTTAGCAGCATAATGAAAAAATCTTCCACAATTAAAACATTTGAAAGGAAGCTTACCTCTAAACCGTCCTGTACCAAGTTGAAGTTTCTTTACAAAATTTGCCTCATCTTCTTCTGAAATATATCCTGATCCTTCTGCTTCTTGTACTTCTTTCCCTTTTGTATAAGCTCTAAAATCAACTTCTTTGACTTCAGATGGTCCTCCTCTTCTCATTTCATATGCAGTCAGTATGCCATGAAGTTGCACCACAATAAGATTTTGAAGATCTTGTTTTTCTTCAAGAGCAGAGACTTTTGACTCAAATTTTGCCGTTAGCGATCTCAAAATTTTCTCAACCAAAGTAGTTTCGGTTATTTTTTCTCCCAGATTTTTCATACGATTTACAAAATCATCAAGACGTAAAAAGAAACTGGCAATTCTCTCATCACTATGCATATTTAAATTTTCATATTCAATTCTGAGAGTTTGGAGTTTTGCACTTTTTACCTTTGCATCACCTTCATAACTCAGAATGATTTTGTCCCATATTTCTTTTGTTGTATTCAGCTGCATGAATTTGACAAATTCTGATTCTGTTAGACTTCCTGTTATAGCATTGACCGCTTTTGCATTTGATTCATAATTCTTCCTTTCAGTTGGATCTGTTGGTGTAGCAGTTGGATATTGATATCCTTGTTCAACAATGGCCCATACATCTGCTCCCATAGACTGAAGAAAGGATCTCATCCTCATTTTCCAGAAGATTAAATTGCTTCCATTGAAGAGCGGAGGCTTGATAGATGTTGTTCCTTCTTGATGGCTCATCTTGCTTGATCTTCCTTCTAGCGGCTAAGATTTTTCAGAAGGACCTGCTCTGATACCAATTGTTGGGAAAAATACTGAGAGGGGGGGGGGGAGTGAATCAGTATTTAGTGCAGACAATCAAACTTTTACTTTTTCCTTTCTAAAAACCCATACGCTACTTTACTGAAGGCAACTAGCGTATATATGCGGATATCCTTTACAGAACTCGCGTATGTCCAGAGATCTAATTATGTGTTTGAATCTTAACTTAGATCATTGCATTATTCATTCATCAGATATTTCAGAAACAGTAAACAGGTGCAGACATAACAGAATAATCATCACACATATGCAACACACATGAACACCAGGATTTTTATGTGGAAACCCAATTCGGGAGAAAACTACTGCTGCCGTCGCTTCAGCCTTCAAAATTTATTATTAAGAAAACTTCTTACAATCATGTACCGGTGCAGACTCAAACTGGCACGCAGGCACCCACCTGCAGAAGGCTACAACCTTCTCTCGTTTACCAGCCTATCCTGGAAGGCAGCTACAACCCCATGCTCTCGTTTACCAGCCTCTCCTGGAAGGGAGCTACGACCCCCTGACTGAAGGCTTCGACCCTCAGCACCACTGCAGACCAAGTTTCATCAATTTTCAAACTGGATCAAATAGCTTCAACACAACCCTTCACTTATCAATAATCATACCTTTCTCAATGCTTCAAACAGAACAATGAGACCACTATAACCAGAATATCAGATATAACCCAGACTTCAGAATAGATATGCAGAAACACATTCAACCTTCAGCAACCATTAGATCAGAAATCATACGCGCTTTTATTTGATCAGACCCGCGTATATACACTCTTTCCAGTAGACGAACCCGCGTATACTTCACTGCATTTTCTAGGTAAAAACCCTAACTGCGCATACGCGATTTTCCTTCCATAGACCTGCGTATACACGCGCTTTTCATGAAATAAACCTGTGTATAGATCTACAAAAGATAAACTTTGCAGTACAGACCAGATCTATGAACTTACCCAGATTTCTTCAATCTCTTCAACAGGATTGTGCCAGGTCTTCTTCACTTCTTTTCAGATCATCCTTGACATTCACCGTTTCTAGATCTAGAGATCTTTAGCCTTCATCATGTTCATAGGTGCATCATAGATTCATATCTATCAATTAGGAATAGGGTTCATCCATACAGATATACTTCAGAGTGAAGTATTAATCAAATCTCAGACACATGCACACTCTTGCACAATGAATTTCTTCTCCCTATATAGGGTTACCCTTTATCAATACCATGAGCCAAAACCACATGACTTCCAACGGTATTCCTGGACGGGATCTCATAGACAATCCAATGCTTAATACAATGGGTCAAAACCATGGTATTTACCCCTTGTTTTACATATTTAGAGTGCATTTGAGCATATGCGACTTGTGACGTTAATTCCCACGTGCATACGCTACTTAGCCTAGACAAACCCGCGTATGCCTTGAGACACACACTTTTCATCAATGTTCTGGCACATGCTGAAATTCCTTTCATCATTACCTTCTGTACTGATTGTAGATACATCAGATTTACATTATTTAGCAAGCTCATCAATTCAAGAAAAACTTCGTCAAGTAGGTTGCCATCATCTTCATCAAGTGGGTTGCCATCAAGGACAACACTCTGCATCATATTGCCAACATAAACCCTAATGTGGTTTAAATATAGCGAGAGTGTAGTTGCTCCCTAGAATAATTAAAGTGTAACTTTAATCTGCTTTAGAGAAAAAAAAAGAAGTAAATAAATAAAATAGTCTCCTCTATTAATACTGATGGATGGTGATAATTTCTACCCTTATAGAGGTAGATATATGCCAAATAAATTTTAATAACAGATTCCAGAAAAGAGTTTGGGTGTTTGCAGGATAAACTGAACCTGGAAGAACTTTGTATATGGAATAAACTGAAATCATGATACTAATGCTATCTTTTGTTTATAATAGATTCCATGTACAAAACCAGCAGTAAAGTACTGAACAGAAATTATAATAAACTGTTGATAGAATTCAGAAGTTACTTGGAAAAACAGAGATCCATTAGCAAAGCCTAAAGAAATGCTGGTTAGAAGTGATTACTAGCAATTAGAGTCATTGGCTTTCTTATTCCATTGCTTTAGAAAAATTGAATCTGTGTAAGTATAGGATTGATTCCAGAGTACAAATAAGGTAAATAACCCTTTTCAATGTCTATGAGTAGGCCTGAAGGCATATTATATAGCTTTAAACAAATACATGCATTTACACATATATATTTCCAAAGTCTGCAAATTTAATTTCTTAAAATTAAATGATAAAAAATGATAGGAAATAAGATGATGGATGGGTCCATAACCAGTACAACATTATGTTCTTATACATAACATTTTCTCAATTTAAAAACTGATTAGTAAACAGAAAACTAGCACTTATAAGTTGTATTAGAACCAGAAGTAAAGCTTTCATAGGTGAGTATTGAAGATCTACTCATGGACCAGAAATGATATAGTCAACTGAAAGAATTCGGACATATTACTTGACGTACATGTAATTGCTATAACTATGGTGAAACCTGAAGGTGCATACTTGAAAAATAATTGAGAGAGAAATATTTTCAGTGAAACCAAAATTGTATTAAACCTACCCTATTCTATTCTCGGACAAACTCGACAATATCAACATAATTTCACCGACTACATTATATCCATCATACTGAACAGTAATTATGATTGAAATTAACAAAATCCATTACATCGAACCTAGGGTTGTGCATGCACAAAATAAAAACTGACTCAGTTTAGAGGCATACATATATTTATACGTAGAAAACTGACTATTATAATGTCTATCCAGCTGTGAGTTAACAAAATATTTAGACCAACACCAATGTACCAAACAAAATAACAGAGAATAGACAGAGCTGGAGCGTCCCTGTCGAAATGGGGCTATGAACAAATTTCAAGACTATGCAGTTGAGTCGAAACGCTATTATGAGGAACGAGAAAGCTAAATTAAGTTCTCATTACACAACCAATTAGAATAGCCGTGTGGGCTATCCCTCATAACTATAGCAGAAAGTGGTAAAGTAACATTAGCTGTTCAATTTCGACAGATGTAGAGCAACGTCTACCAACCCGTAGCGAAGGGCGTAACCCTGCGTTAGTAAGGAAATACAAAATAGAGCGATAAACCAAATATCGCGACAAGATGATGAACGAACTACATTACCCGCAACGAAATTAATTACAAATTCAATTAGTAATAGAGAAATATCCACGCAGGACGTATCCATAAAATCAATAAAGGAAGCTCAACATCAAGGTATTGCTTGAGGTGAAATGGTAACAATTACCATGTAGAGTTTGCGACGCTGAGAAAACCAAACCAATGAAATTATGATACCTGAGACAAAACAAAAGACTGAGTTAAGCTCTGTGGCTGACAACGAAGTAACACCTTCTAGTTAAGAGTGAGAGGAGGAAATCAAACTATGCAACGATAGCCATAACTAAAAACTACATAAATATTTGAGAACGAGAATAGAGAATTTACCCAGGGCATGACGGTGCTATTAAAAAATAAAATTCTATGCCTTTCTGTCCAGAATGACCCTCGTCTATTCTATGAGATAGGGTGAGGACGCTCAGGAAATTTTGACGCCGAAAACAAATTTAAAAAAATTAGAATTAGCAACATAAAAGCATGAGGAAGACCCACAGATTTACCTGGTTATTGGAGACACGTTGCGTCCAGATAGAAATAGCTTAACTCAGGTTGAGAAAGCCTCCTGCAAGGATGGCGAGAAGGAAGAAGACTCCGGAGAAAGATGAACCGTGAAGTAAAAGAGGTTTAATGGAAAATGTAAGAGGAAAAACCCTAACATATCAACGCTACACTTGTCATTCATCGAGCGAGTATCACAAGGATCGACGACGTGAATCCCAGGGTCAGAAACCCTAAATCTGATCGTATGATGAAGTACATAGAAAGATAGGCAAAGTCGACTCAAGGCATACGGACGTCTTGTCCAAAATTAAGTCGTGAAAGGCTCGAGGCAGAGAATTCTCCAGTCCATTAATATCATACGTATTGTGTGGAACTGGAATGGTACACAATTAAATATTCAGGCATCTCGTTGCTCTTCGTATCATTGAGCTAACGAATTGATCAGGATGATAAGTTAAAGTATGGTAGACGAGCGACCATAGACGGGCGTTCATGAGACGAATTCCCAAATCCAAATGTATTAACCATAACATTATATCAGAAGGCGAATGGCCTTCACGACATGACAACCAACACAATGATATTCAACTTCAACGTAAAGTCTATACGTAGTGTTGACATAAGAAACAAAAAAATCGTGAGAGATTAATAATTAAAATTATAGGGTCATATTGTTATGTTGTTAACGTGAGTAAGGGAAGCATATTGCTTGATTCCAAATCGATATGGTTTGATCGAAAATCGATATGACTATGTATCTATGGATATAATTATAGATTTTCAAAAAAAAAGGGGTTAGTGGAACTTTAAAGTGGTACCATATATTGATTGTATATCTTTAACTCTTAAAAAAAAAAAAAAAACCTTTGGTAAGTGGAGGTGTGACATGAGCATTACTATTAATGCACATACATTCTTATAAATTTGAAAAATTATGGCTTTTCCTCTTTTACTATATATGTTAGATGAGTTAGCTACTTTGTTTCTAGCTTCAAATTAACAAACATTTTTTTTCGAGTTGCATAAACAAAAAAAAATCCATTATTTTAACACCCTATTCTTATTTCTATTGTCAACAAAGTATTTTAGATATAATATATATGTTCATCAAGGATAATTGTGCACTCTTTAAAAATTTGTATGAAGATACAAGATATTTGGTCATTTCAATACAAAATATATGAGCATATAGAATAAAAAGTAACATACCACAATTAGAAGAACGTATTTTTTTTAGTTTATCAAATTTTCATAAATTAAAGTGATATATATTCCATAAACAAAATTATTTTTCACACCCTATCCTAATAATTTGTGCAAGTACACATAATAAGTCCCAGTCAACATATTGTTGTTTTCTATATCTCCATTACAACTAAAGCATCATGACACAGAAGCATTAATTTGCATCATGTCAACCGAACACATGAAATGGCATAAGAGATCATAGCACAAACAATGTAATACAAATACGGTTTCAAAAGTTAATTCTAATAGAGGACTTGTTCAAGTTTAATACACAAAATCTAAGTGGAGGTTGAGAGATAGGATAAACTCGTTGGGATTTAAAGGCCTAACTACTCACATGAATTCCCTATATCCCCTTTCTCAATAAGGATAAGCGATGGGGTCGTATTGACCCTAAAACAAAATAGATAATAAATTTTTATTTGTATGATATTACAAACTCTTATATAATATGAATGTTTTTATTAGATTAGAATTTAATATGAAAACATTTCACAAAGCATGCATGTCCTTCATATTGACAACTAGAGACCATTTCAAATTTATTTTGAAATCGTCACTATGCTCATTGCTATTGCATTTTTGTTTGGAACAAATTGAAGTACACTTTCCTAAGTAATATACACTAGAAAGGGACTCTATTAGGGAATGAGGATTCCATTGAAGTGTAATATAACAACAAAATATACCTCCCTAATGGACACATATATTATCCTGGGCCAAAAAAACGTTATATTTTCTATAATTACGATGGTTATCTTGACCATATACATTTAAGAAAGACTACCTTCACTATTAGGGATGTAGTTTACATATTTTCTAAAACCAAAGTTGGGTATCTTGACAATAGATATTCAATAAAAAATACCTTTAATGCAATGGATTACCTGTCTACCTATAATATCAAATTTCATGTTTTAAAATATATAAATTGTATATGAAAATTAAAAGTAAAATTAGAGATTTAATTCCACTAAGGACTAATCAATTTATGGTTACATTTGTAAATTAATAGTTGTATTTCTAGAAATAAACATTACAAATATAATCTTTTTAAAACCTAAAATGAATATTTCTTAATACAAAATTAAGCCTTAAAAATAAATTTAAAGAATTACATATATATGTCATTTCTTACAATATAATTTTATATTTAAATAGTATAGATAAGCACATTAAATTATTTTACCTAAAATTGATTTACATATTAATATTATTTAATATTAATTTTATTGTTTAATGTTGTATTTAATAAATTTTCAATTTTTAAAAATAATTAATTAACATAATTTATTTTATTATATAGTTAAATTTAACATTTTTTAATTGTTATTACTTTTATTTGAGATTTAATTAAAAAGTTTAAAAACAATTTAAAATTGTAAATATAAGATTACAATATCTTAATAAATTAAAGGTTTTTATATGTAAGGAAAAAATACAATTTCATTAGTAATTATATCACTCTATTATTAAAAATTTTATGGCAAAAAATTCAAACAAACAAAAATTTAAACATGTTAATAATATTTTGTTTTATAAATTTCAATCGTTATTCAAATTTGTTTATTACCTTACATCAACAACAATATTTTTATATTTAATTGAGAATAAACAAAAATAAATTAAAAAACTAAATCAAAGAGATTTTTAAATATTTTTAAATTTCTTCTTAAGAAACCCATAACATTTTTGAAAAGACACGAGATATCTTAAGTCGAAAATCCCAGGTCTATTGAATTTAGTACTACATTATATCAATACTAAATTATCTTAAGATCAAGAACGTAGATCTACTTTAATTTAAAAACAAAAAATTAACATATCTATAAATATCATTTCAGCAAAAGCTCATATAACGTATATATATTCCTATATATATACGACTTAGAAACCAAGTGCAGTTGAAATCTGGAAGCAAGATAAAACCAGATAAGCTGGACTTTTAACAACATGTCTATAATTTTAGATATTTTTGATTCTGTTGACGATGATGATGATATTTTCATGTGGACATTTGGAGGCATTAGCTTGCATGGTATTTTTAAGTCTGAAAAACTTTCAGAAAAACAATGTGATTCTGTTGATGACCACTAGAAACAAGAGGCACAATCTGTTGTGCAAGATCCTGATATTGAAGAGTCACGAATTGATCTTCAGGAAGGATGTAAAGAGGAACAAAGTGTTGAAGATCAATTTGACGAGCCACATGAAGCTGATTAAGAAGACGTGGCAGAAGAAGGAAGGGATGGAGAGAATTTAAAATGTGATGATCTCATGAATATTTCTCTATGTGCAAATGTTAACAACTACAAGGAACAAGCAATGGAGTTTGAAGAAGAATTGAAGTTTATTGAAGCATGGCTTGAAACATTATGTATTTATGAAGCCAACACAAAAGTTGCATCCATAAATGTCAAAGACAACATTATCGCTAACATTTAGATGGTCGACACTAGAAAGAGTGAGAGGGAAAATTCTCCTATCGAACCTGTCACAATTTTGAGAAGGGCGAGAATAAGAATTCAAGTTTTCCTTTACAGGGAAATAAATGAGGCCAAGATACATCACTATTTCATGACAAAGAAAGTGAAGATGAAGCCTCATCCACAAATGAACAAATATGGTCTCACAAGCATAAAGACCAAAATGAAAACATCTGTTACAAAGATTTTTCATGTTTTTTATTGTAAGCCTAGTTGAGACTAGACCGGCAGGCATATGTTCAGTACCCTTTCTCCATTAAGGAGGAGTGTTGGAATTAATGGAGAAAGTCATAATTACATTATTATTATGATGATGATAAGATTGAGATGCTAAGATTAGATCTCAAGTCCTATTATCTCAGGAGTGGTTGAAACCATCCCGTTAGTTAGAAAGCCTATATGCACTAGGTTGTTCTTTTGATTCAAGGTAATAGATTGTGTGAGTGTTTGTACACTCTCCAGGTTCTCACCGGGAGAGCCATTTACCTGATATTTAGTTTGTTATCAGCCACAACCCAGAGGTGGACCGAGGACGCCTCCTCGAAAGTGAAGAACTCGGTGGGCAGTCACAGCCGTCCGATCTCGTTGATCAAGTCCAACTTTGGGAAGGGTAAGGGGAAGGCATCTTCTAAACGTGCATTTTTAGGGCATAGAAAGTTGATTAGCTCTATGGGGGCAATGAGAAGAATCTAACTTTATTATCATTATTGAGATAGTTACCAGCATTGATTTTAATGTCGCGCTTCTCTGCCCTATACAAATCTAATATATTATTGCGTGGGACTAGGAAACCTAATGTTTGATTTCCAGGGTACATTTATTTCGACATACGTCTTACTCCAATATGCTGGGACTCTGATACATATGTGAAGAGTTTTCTAATTTCCAAATTACTCTAGTTAACATAGGGGGATTTTTTTAAAATAATGATAATGGCTTGAGCTCTTCTTTTGAAGTTATAATGATAATGGCTTGAGCTCTTCTTTTGAAGTCTCGAATGTTGACATAGGATTTTTTTTGATAAAATGTGATAACATGTGGAATGGCCATAGATTCGTAGAATTAATAAATTTTTATTATTTTGATATTTTATTTTATTTAATAAGGTGTTAATTTGTAATTAAAATATAATTGAAATTAATTTTAAGTTTTATTTAAAATTATATAATTTTACTTGACTTAATTTTGGTCATGATGATGAGGAAATTTGTATTTTTTTAATGATACTGTTAATTGGATTTAACTTTATTTATTGAGTTTAAATAAATGTATAAATAAATTGAACATTATAATGATAAATACATCTTGAATGGTCATATAACAAGTGTATGAGGTTGTCGCTTGTTAAAGGGATATAGGTACTATGAGTAAATAAAAACATGCAGTTTCAATGAAAATGTATCTTAGTTTGACATCATGAATCATTATTGGGATCATGATTGGAGGTTTCTAGCATTTGAGTGGGATACAAGTGTTATGAGTAGGTTTTGTACAATGGAAATGGGATTCAAGTTCTAAACATGGTTGGTTGGAGGAAAGAATAAGGAGCTTAAGCCTTAAATGGACCTTCTAGAGGATAGCACTTGGGCTTAGGCGCTAAATTCCAATTCTTGAGCACAATCTTCATCAACAACACCTACAAAGCATAACGCATACCCTCGATAGGGGGATTTAGCATCAAAGTTGGATATAGATGCTATTGTGAGCCTTTCCACATTGAGGATGGGCCAAAATTCCTTGAACATGGTTAAGGAAGGAAAGCTAGTGCCTTAAGAGCTTATAGGATTCCCTTAAGCTCAAGAGCCTTGAATGAGTCCCTTAACCACTATATGAATCCTTTCTAGGTATTATTTGTAAGGCTTCAAGTGGGATAGTTGTTCCATGAGTTGGTTTTGTGCATTTCAAATAGGTATGGATGTCTTATGGAGATAAAAAGGCGATTTTATCCCTAATTGAACATTGTCTTACTTGAAAACCATGAAAAAACCTTCTACATAACAAAATAAGCAACATTAACATTGTTTTGTGAGTAAAAAAGAAACATTAATCCCTAAACATATCTTCTCTAACTCAAGCACCATTAACACATTCTAAGACCACCACATAAGAGAAAGGATGGTTTTGCAAGGCCTTGAGTCAAGCACCATGAACATTCTTTTTGAGCACCACATAGGAGATTGGATGGTTTTTAAGGCTTTATTAAACATTTTAAAGCTTGAGCATCATGAACAACACTTATAAACCATGAAATGAGCCCTCTACATGGAGTCCTTGACATTTTAGCTAAATATGGGAACCATTATGAGGTTGTAGACATCATGGATGGTCTCTAGTTGGTGACCATAATGAGAGGACAAAAAGAAGATCCTATATCCCTATACATTGGTTCTTTGGCTCAAGCACCATGGATAATTCCTAAAACCCCCTCATCTAACTTCTATTTGTTATAAATGTGCTCGATGGGTTCTTGAGTACCATCACTAGGTTAGTTATCCAAATGAACATATTTAGATATCTAACCAAGGTCATGGGAGCAGAATAATGGGATCCATATGTTAGGGGATGCTTTTCAAGCTCAAACACCATGAAAAAAACATAATACCCATGAAACATATAAGGCTATAGGGTTGAACATGTTCTTCAACAACCTCATGAAATTATTCTAAGACATCTTTGGGTTAGTAAAGAGATATGGATGCCATGAACCACAACATATGTCTTGAATGTGAATGTGTGTTGGCCCCACACAATGAGTCATTCTTAGGACCATGGTTTAGGTTTTTTAACATATAAGAAGGACATGGGTGTGTTGGGTAACTTTAATTCACTGGAAATGGGTTGCAAGGTCTAAAGATAGTTAGTGGGAAACAAGGGAATTAGGCTATAAATGAGCCTTCTAGAGCTCGAGTGCTATTGTTAGCAGAAGAAAAAATTTCCTCCTTATGCCATAAATACGAGCTCTTCGGCTAAATCATATTAGAAAACACTTGTAAACTAGAACAAAAACAATATCTACAGGGTTTTTAGCATTAAATTTGGATATATATATATATATATATATATATATATATATATATATATATATATATGCCAGAATGAGTTTTTTTGTGTTGAGGATTTGTTGTATGGCCATGAACATGGTAAATGAATGAAAAAAACTACACATGATGTTATTGAATCTTATTGGGATGGACGTTATTTAATCTTCTTGTGATCAAGAGTCTTGAATTATTCATAGAACCAACACATGAATCTTTGATATAGGTTTTTGGTAGGATTTTGAGTGCAATTTGGGTGCCATGAATAGTTTTTATGCAATGGAAATGGGTTTGAATGACTAAACACAGTCAAGGTGGTAAAAAAATGCCTTAAACCCTAATTGAAAAATCTGAGACTCAAGTATTATGAACATACCCTACACATAGTGACACAAGGCTGCACTAAGGGGTATTTTCCCTAAGAGCTGGATATGGGTTGGACTAAAATGCTTCATGCATTATGGTTGGGTATTCAGGATTTGACTATATATTTGTTATAGAAAAAAAAACTCACGACCTTGATATTGGTAAAGGGAGGGAAATAACTTGACCTCATTCCCTAAATAACTACTACATGAGGGCATGTGTGGTTTGTGGGTCCTTATCATGATGAAACATTGAAAATAATTATCTTCAAATTTTATTTAAGATTTTCATGATAAAGAGCCTTGAAAAAATACTGAAATGAACAAACATGAACCTTGTAGGAGTTCTTTGACCTCTTAGTACTATACATGTACCATGCGTTATTTTTGGCATATGAAATGTGTGTCAAGGAATAAACATGGTCAAGGTATAAGAAATGAAATGAATCCCTTATTGAACATTCTCAAACATAAGCACAATGAACAACAACAACAAGAAATAACACAAGCCTTCTCTAAGGAGTCTTTCACTTCGAAGTTGAATATGGGTGACATTGTGTGGTATTAGGAATCATAGATTAAACTTGTGTTTGTGCCATAGTTGAGGAAGGAAAAAAAGAGAATCTAGCCCTAAACAATTCTTCTAAGGCTAAAGGGTGAATCCATAAATATATGAACCACCTTTTAGTGAAATGTGGCAATCAAAATTTGATGTTTCACATTTTATTATTTGAAATTAAAACCTTGAAACTCATACATCTGAATGAAGAAGTAATTCTTACTCTTTTTTTTATGAAACATATTTTTTTTATTTTTTTGAAGTGAACAAATTAAAAACACATTTTTGTTTTCAAAATTGTTTTTCACATTTTACCTAAAATGTAAAACTAACAACACTCCTCTTTTTAATAAAAGAACATCTACACAATGTGCACACATATTTTTAAATTTTTTAGTTATGTAATTTTAGAGATATATTTTTGTGTTTAGGAGGGCTTGATTACTTGAGATAAAATTATTTGTGTAAGTTTTAGAATGAGAAAAATTAGAAAATGAGAAAAGTTTTTCATTTGATAGAGAATTAAATGATGAATATATATGCACCAATTCCACCACTTTCCATGGAAGAGATGAAAGAATTCCACCCATTGAAAAGTTGAAGTTCCATGAAAACTTACAAAATTGGGGAAGGATTATTAATTTTCAAGCCCTTGATTGAGGTATAACCCTAAATCATAGTTTTTTAAATGCCTTGAAATCTCTCAACTGTGGTACTTTTAAAAAACTCGATCAAGGAATTTTTCAAATATATAATTATTTTTAGTTTAAAATTCTTGATTGATCTTTTAAGCCCTCAATTAAGGTTTCAAAATTTGGTTGAGGCTTGAAAACTTCAACAAGGAAAAATCTTGTTTGACTGTCGACATAAGCCATTTTCATGTGCATGGTTTTTCAAATATTGGTACCAATATTCATAGGTTCACTATCAAGTGCCATGGATATCCTTAAATAATTAGATTAGAGCTCTGTTTGTTATAAATTTCCTCCAAGGGTGATATGGGCACCATGACTAATTTGTGCACCAAGAATTCGTCTAGAGATGTAACAAATACCGTTAGAAATAAGAACAACCTTATGTATAAATAATTCTTATCTAATTTGCTACAAAAAACACCTACAGTTCACCAAATATTGCTTTTCATGTGCATAATTTCAATATGATTTGTCTACCAGTAGACACTATGATGTTTTCAATGATATTAATGGCTGCTTCCATCTTGATAATGGTTAGGAAAGTACAAGAAGGGCCTTGGGAATTTAACAAAAACTATTAGGCTCGAGCATGGTGAAAAATGTATTGACACACCGCATAGGAGATTTATGTGGGATATTTGGTCTCTAAGTGCGATATGGTTGTAAATTTCTGGTTTTGATAATTAATGATGGATCTGCAAGCCTAGACCATACTAAAAAAGAAATAGAAGCTACTTATGTGGGAAAATAAACCTTCTAGGTTGCAAGTACTATGATCATGGAATCCAACCAAGGCACATGTCTCTCTATAGAGTCTAGAAATCCCATGTAGTATTCCTTGTGCTTTTAGGCATAGAAGTGATGGACCTAGGGGTTTGACTATGCTTAGGAGAGAAAGTAGATCTTGATGCTAAATATTTACATTTGAAACATAATTCATAATAAGAAAGGCAAAGGAAGTCTGGCATAGTTAAGAATTTATGTAATAAAACTCTTGAGCATTACTATTAATGCTCACTTATTCATGTAAATTCAAAAAATGGCGGGCTTGTGTTTTTTCCTTTATGTGTTACATGAGTTAGTTACTTTGTTTTTAGCTTCAAGATAATAAACGATGTTGTTCAATCTTCCTAAACAAAACTAAATCCATTTTTTTAACAGCCTATTCTTATCATTATTGTCAACCATGTTTTTTTAGACATAATATTCATGTTCATCAAGGATGAAATTGTGCACCCTTTAAATATATGTATGAAGATACAAGATATTTGGTCATTTCAATAAAAAATACGTAAAAATGTAGACTAAAAAGTAACCTACTTCCATTATAAGAATGCAAATTTTTTTAGTTTATCAATTTTCCATAAATGAAAGTGATATATATTCTAAAAAAAAAATTATTTTTCACATAATATCCTAATAAGTTGTGCAAGTACATGTAATAACTAGTCAATAGATTGTTCTTTTCGAGATTTTCATTACAACTAAAGTGCCATGAGAGGGAAGCATTAACTTGCATCATGCAAACCAAATACATAAAATGTCATAAGAGATCATAGCACAAACAATGTAATATAAATGTGAGTTCAAAATTTAATTCTAGAAGATGACTTGTTCAATTTTATTACACAAAGTCCAGGTGAGCTTGAGAGATAGGTTATAGAGATATGATAAAATTGTTTAGATTTAAAGGCTCAAATTCTTATATCAATGGCCTATAACGCCTTTCACATTTTAGAAGAAGCTATGGGGCCTTATTGACAATAAAATGAAATGGATGATAAAATTTTATTTGTATGATATTACAAACTCTAATTTAATAGGAGTTATTTTTATTAGATTAGCATTTACTATGCAAAATTTTCACAAAGATGCATGTCCTTCTTGTGGCCAACTAGATTCCATTTGAGATTTATTTTGGAATATTGATTATGTTCATTGGTATTGCAATTTTGTTTAGAACAAGTTGAAGTACACTTTCCTCAGTAAGATCCAATAGAAAGGGATTTTATTAGGGAATGAGGATTCCATTGAAGTGAAATATAGCAACATAATTTACTTCCCTAATGGACACATATATTATATTTTCTCAAAACAAGATTATATTTTCTATAATTAGGACGATTATCTTGACCATATACATTTAAGAAATACTATAAATTTAAGAAAGGCTTCCTGTAGTATCAGGTATGTTATTTATATATTGTCTAAAATTAAAGGATGGGTATCTTGACAATAGACATTCAAAAATGACAACCTTTTCTGCCATGGATGTCCTCTCTACCTATAATGTTAAATTTCATGTTTTAAAATTTATAAATTGTATATCAAAATTAAAAGTAAAATTGGAGATTAAATTCCACTAACAAATAATATATTTATGACCAAATTTGAAAATTAACTATTATATTTTTTGTAATGTCTCTCCGCCACACAACATTAAATTTTTTTTTCTTATGTCTCAGCTTAAAAATAATTGCGATCAATTATCTCTATAGTCATTAACAAGGTACGTTGACTTTACTTTGTTTTATAATTTCGTTGTTAACTCTGTCCTTGAGATTTTACACTTCTACTAGGACGCCAATTAACAATTTGGGTTGTCACCTTTCTAACAAGATTTTTAACTTGTCTTTTGACTATATTTATAATTTAGATTTGGAGTTTCTAACTCCCATTGTTTAACCTCTATAAAAATTTCTCTATGATTATTAACCTTATTAATATCATCGATGCCCTTATTACACTCTTACCCTACGCTCAACCTATCGAATTATATTCGATCACAAAATCATTTTATGAGTCTCTTTATAGCCCTTACGTATCTCACCATGCAACATTTCGATTTATATGTTATGTACTCCATATGTATCGATTTGCTTTAGAACAAGTTTTGAGGCATTTATATGTATATCACTGGGTTATTTATGCATCAATTCCATTGATCTTTCCACATGAGGAATCCCATGCTTATTTATGGATGATCAGTACTTCTTTACGTTGGGTTAATCCTCCATCTAATTTCCACATTATTTAACACTCGGTTGTATTTCTCGAGATAGTTTTGGGCATCATTGCGTCGTTTCGCATTTAAGTGGCTAGATTTTGTTTCATGGAGTGTCTTAGGTCTACATTAAAGTGTATCACAATCTATTTGGCTAACCCTAATACACAGTACTCCCTACGCGGATCCTGCCACCAGTAGGGTAAGGATGCATTAGGGTTTTAGACCTAGCCGGTGCTATATTATTTGAAAATTTTCTGTATTCAACTTCATTTGGTTTCTTCCCGTCACTGTTCTTGGTTTTTTGTTTCGATTTGTCAAGGGTTCCATTATCAAATCTCCTGTACACTTCGTTTTCTTTGTTCGCCTTCTGCGTACGTTTTATGGAGATCAACATCTAGCCGAATTTTCAGGTAATACTCCTCTACCTATGCGTAGTGTATTAAGAAATTTCTCTGTTAGTGTCAATATGTATTGTATATGTTTCTCTTAATTTACTTCGTATACATAATCCTAATGGGGTGTCTTTTCGACGCTTGGCGGCATGATTTATCTCATCTTATGGTGAGCGTTGGTCCGAATTTTCGACTTTAGCACTGGTTTTAACTATTTGTTCTTATGGTAAATAACTCCGATCTCTATTCGACCCTCTGTTATTTTTATAGCCCTCTAGGGGTTCGATTTGAATTTTGGGGAAATAATTTTCTCCCAATACGCCTATTCTTCTCCATGTTTTTAGTGAGATGGACGTGCGTTGAGCTCCTCAGGTATTATTATTACATTGACTCGTTTGGTTTCTATTTATACTCACTTTGATATGTGGAAATAATTCCCTCTGTGTCATCTTTGTTCACGCTTTGGTTTGTTTTTTTTATTATTATTGTTTTGTAGGTACTATCTTACCGCATAACCTCATTCGATAAATATTCTCGTCGCTTCTGGTTTCGTGGAATGAATTTGGTAATGTCTTGTTTAATCAGGTTGGTACCCTCTCATTTCAGAGAATGTGTCATCTGAAAGTTAGGGTCTCCAATATGGGTTGATGCCGGATTTTTATTTACTGCTGTGGTATTTTAAATAGTCAAGTCTGATGGCTCTGGATTTTGGCTATACGCCGACCTTGTGCATACGTTGTAAACGATTTATTGGGACTGTTTAACTTTGTAATAATTTCAATTACACCAATATTCACCACTTACAATATTTATGAGTACTCTCTCTCGAATTTTCAGAGACCAGTGTAGTCATATTTAAAAGCCTCCTACTCCGTATGCTTATTTACTAGTTACTGGGTATATGATTTTCGTTTCTCTATATAAAATTTTATATGATGGACAATAGAAGTCTGTGATGCTTCTGGGTTGGTATAATAATCATTTTCAAGTCGTATTAATTTCTACTAAATACTTTCTGGATTTTCAGTATATGCACTCTTACGTTTGTTAGCCAGAAATTTTAGACTTTGTTCTTCGTCTAAGTGAATCCTGCTAGAAATTTCTGATATAATTCAGAAGCATAACTTCGATAACTTCTTTCAATATGCCACAGTTGGAAATATACTTTTTTTTATACTTATTGTAATTGTGCTAAATAATAATTCATTTCAATATTCAATAGTACTTTCCTTCTGTGGTTGTCTATGGACAGAGAGCCATTTCAGAATGTAGATATACATTTTTTCTATTTCTATAGAAAGAATTTGTCCCTTTCATTTTCATTGTACAGTCTATATTGTCAACAGTGTATTTTTTCTGATAGCCTTTCATTTTAACTTTCCTATGCATAATAATGATATATCATAAACTAATTGGTCAATAGATATATCAATGATATCTACTGCTATGTTATAAAAAAATTCTAACTCATTTCGGAAGGTATTGACATTAGGAGTTGAATTTTTCTTATCCTTTATTTTTGTAAAATTCATTTTCCTTTTATACTGATTTAGTAGGACTCCAGAATATAAGTTCTGATTTACTACATATTGTTCCTCTTTGATGATTAAAACTAAAGTTTCCTTGCTATAATTATTCACCGTTTAGTAACTAGACTCATTAAGGTCAGCTACTAACTGTAGATATAGAATCCATGTATATGTTTCTGTGCATGTAACTGTTCACACTAGAAGCAACTGTCAAAAGCTTATATCTATAGTGTTTTTACAACACCTAATGTTCGTATGTTCTTCAAATTCATAAATAATATTCTCTGTCTGGATTCTAGTATCATACATAATTATTTTTTTTAGAAGAAGATTAAAGTTATAAACTTACTGCATTATGGGAGTAGTATAAATCTCCATATTTAAACCAGCAATAGGTTTAGAGCTTGTGGATGACTTTCCCCATAGTTCCTATTCATACAACTCTACAGAATTTGGAGGATTAAATTCTTCTAACAATTCTGTTAAATGTATGGATTACCACTTCCAGATTTGAAGTAAATTAACATCCACAATCATTGATCACACAACACAATAACAATAATTCAACCATACATAAGCATTTTAGGCATACCACTTCTAAATTTGACCAGTCCTCCCAACCTTAGAGTTCCTCTATCTCCCGAACTCACCCCCGAGCTGAGATCATCTCCCAGAACAAACCAACCTCTAATTTGTTCAGGAATAGCTTATTTAAGCTTTTTCTCCCCAAATCCTGTTTCTAATTCTGCGTCCAGAATTCTAGGATGCTTTTCTTCCTGTTTGCCTAGGCTTCCCTTATTTAGGGACTTTTAAAGCTGCTTTCTGCTTTTCCCATCTTTTTATCTCTTCCCAACTACTCTCCACCTCATTGGGGAACTAGATTTTTCCTCAAAAATCTAATTTAGAAATAAATTCTTTCAAGGATTTTTGAAAGATTTTTGGGGAATCTTAGCCTCTTTCCATACCTCATGGAATTGGCAAGTGATCTCATAGTTCTCATTTGGTCAATATGCAAAGAATAAATTTATTTATTTTTCAAAATTAAATACTTAATTACATCTACAAAATACTTATCCATTGGGGCCCACTCCCTTTTGGATCTAAAGTTCAAATGTCTACTTTGACAGAAACATAAAACTAGGGGTGTTACATTTTTAGAAATCAACATTGCAAAAATATGATCTTTATATAACCTTAAATGAATATTTTTTAATACAAAACTAAGCCTTGGCACAATAAATTTGAAACATTACATATATACTTATATCTCATTTCTTACCTCTATTTGTTTCAACCTTACTTAGATCTAATATCTTAGATTTTATTATGTCTCAACAAAATATATAAAATGAACGTAAAACCACATAATATTTCCAAATATTTATATTTTCATTTAGATTTTAGTACTCTATTTATTTTAATTTTCTAGATAATTCTCAAAAATTTAAAATAAAAACAAAAAAACATGATTTCAATTTTGAAATTAATTCATATTAAAAAAAAATTATTATAAATTAAAATTGATTGACATATATTATAAATTAAAATTAATTAAGATAATTTAAGTTATTTTTGTTTAGTATTAAATTTTATGAAATCTCTTTTTTTAATTAAATTTAATAATCTAAAATCAACAATAATTTTTATATTTAAATAGGATATCTAATTACATTAAATTACTTCGACTAAAATTGATTTTAATATCACAATTATTTAATAATTTTTTTATTATTCAAGAATTTTAAAGTTTTAAAATTAATTAATTGATATAATTTATTTTATTATATAGTTATTTTTTAATATTTCTTAAGTATTATTAATTTTACTATTGAGTTATTTTTTAAAGTGTTTTAATTATTATTAATTTTATTTATAATTTTTTAATTTAAAAGACAATTTAAATTTTTTTATTTTAAAATAATGAAAAATTAAAATTATGCCTAAAATTATTTCCCAGAAAATTATACAGCAAAGAGTTTAGACTGGTTATTAATATTATGTTTTATATATTTCAATTATTGTTCAATTTAATTTATTATTTATATTAACAAAAATATTTTATATTAAATTGAGTAACAAAAGGAAATTAAAGATATTTATAATATATTTTTTAGAAGTTCATATTTTTTATGTGTAGAATTATTAAAGTATGTTACTATTATTATTATTTTGATATTTTGCTTTTTAAATAAAAAGTTAATTTGTAATTTAATTTAATTTAATATAATTATAATTATAATTAGTTTATTTAAAAATAAATAATGTTATTGGATGTAATTTTGATTTTTACAATGGAAATGTTTATTTATTTATTTTACTTTTTTTGGGTTTAAATAAATGTATAAATATGTTTAACATTATAATGTTAAAGATATTTTGAATGATAATATAATATTTTTGTATGGTGTTGTAGTTTGTTAAAAGGATATAGGTACTGTGAGTAAATAGAAACACATTATCTCTATGAGAATGTATTTTAGTTTGACATCATGAATCCTTATTGGGGTTATGATTGGAGGTTTCTAACATTTGAATGTGATACAAGTGTTATGAGTAGGTTTTGTAAATTGGAAATGGAATTCAAGTGTTAAACATGGTTGGTAGGAGGGAAGGAATAAGGAGCTTAAGCCTAAAATGAACCTTCTAGAGGATAACACTTGGGCATTAGCCAATAAATTCCAATTATTGAGCACAATCATCATCAACAACATCTTTAAAGAATAACATAACCAGAATTCCTTGAACATGGTTAAGGAAGGAGAACTAGTGCGTTAAGATATTATTGAGTCCTCTCAAGCTCGAGAGCCTTGAATGAGTCTGTTAACCACTATATGAATCCTTTTTGGCCATTATTTTTAAGGCTTCAAGTGGGATACAAGTGCCATGAGTTGTTTTTGTGCATTGGAAATAGGTATGGATGTCTAAACATGGTCGTGGAAGTAAAAAGGGGATTTTGTCCATAATTGAACATTATCTTACTTGAAAACCATGAAAAAATCTCGTACATAACAAAATAACCAACATTGACATTTGTTTGGGAGTAAAAAGGAAACATTAATCACTAAACATATCTTCTCTCACCCAAGCACCATGAAGACATTCTCAAACCACAACATTAGGGAAAGGATGGTTTGCAAGGCCTTGAATCAAGCACCATTAACATGCTTTTTGAGCACCACATAGGTGATTGGATGGCTTTTAACGCCTTATTGAATATTTTAAATTCTGAGCACCATGAAAAACACTTGTAAACTATGAAATGAGGCCTCTCTAGGGAGCCCTTGACATTTGAGCGGAATATGGGCACCATTATGAGGTCTTAGACATAACGGATGGTCTCTAGTTGGTGAAAATAATGAGAGGAGGGAAAGAAGATCAATTGTCCCTATACATTGGTTCTTTGTCTCAAGAAACATGAATAATTCCTCAAACCTCCACATCTAACTTCTATTGGTTATAAATGTTCTCGATGGGTTCTTGAGTACCATCACTAGGTTAGTTATCCACTAAGAATGTGCTTAGACATCTAACCAAGGTCATCAAAGTTTAATAATGGGATTTCCACCTTAGGGGATGCTTTTCGAGCTCAAACACCATGAACAAAACATAATAGCCATGAAACTTCTAAGGCTATAGGGTTGAACATGTTCTTCAACAACCTCATGAGATTCTTCTTTGACATATTTCGATTAGTAGAGAGAGATGGATGCCATGAATGACAACATATGCCTTTAATGAGAATGCGTGTTGGGCCCACACGATGAATCATTCTTAGGACCACAGTTCGTGTTCTTTAACATATAAGTAGGACATGGGTTCGTTGGGTAACCTTAATTCGCTGGAAATGGATTGCAAGGTCTAAAGATGGTTAGTGGGAAACAAGGGAATTAAGCTATAAATGATCCCTCTAAAGCACAAGTCCTATGCTTAGCAGAGGGAACAATTTCCTCCTTAGGCCATAAATACAAGTTCTTCCGCTCAAATATCATATTGGAAAACACTTGTAAACTAGAAAAAAATAATATGTAGGGGGTTTTGGGCATTAAAGTTGGATATGTGTGTGTGTGTGTGTGTGTGTGTGTGTGTGTGTGTGTGTGTGTGTGTGTTCCATTATGAGTTTTTTTTGCATTGAGGATTTGTTGTATGGCCACGAACATGGTAAATGAATGAAAAAAAATTCATATGATGTCATTGAACCTTATTGGGATGGACGTTATTGAATCTTATTGGGATTAGGAGTCCTAAATGATTCATAGAACCAACACATGAACCTTTGATATGGGATTTTGGTAGGATTTTGACTACAATTCGGGTGCGATGAATAGGTTTTATGCAATGGAAATGGGTTTGGATACCTAAACATGGTGAAGGTGGTAAACAATGGCCTTAACACCTAATTCAACAATCTGAGACTCAAGTATTATGAACATACTCTACACATAGTGACACAACGCCTCACTAAAGGGTATTTTCCCTAAGAGTTGGATATGGGTGGCACTAAAATGTTTCACACATTATGGTTGGGTATTCAAGCTTTGACTATATATGAGTATAGAAAAAAACACTCATGGCCTTGATATTGGTAAAGGGAGGGAAATAAATTTACCTCATTCCCTAAATAACTAATACCTGAGGGAATGTGTGGTTTGTGGGTCCTTATCATCATGAAACATTGAAAATAATTATCTTCAAATTTTATTGAAGCTTTTCATGATTAAGAGCCTTGAAAAAATAGTCAAATTCTCTTACATGAACTTTGTAGGAGTTCTTTCACCTCTTATTAGTATACATGTACCCTGGGTTTTTTTGGGCATCTGAAATATGTGTCAAGGGATAAGAAATGAAATGAATCCCTTGTTGGACATTCTCAAACATAAGCACCATGAACAACACCAATAGGAAATTGCACAAGCCTTCTCTAAGGAGTCTTTCACATTTTCTTTTTCAAAATTAAAACCTTGAAACTGATACGTGTGAATGAAGAAGTAGTTCTTAGTATTTTTTTTATGAAGCATATTTTTTATTATTATTTCGAAGTTAATAAATTAAAAACACATTTGGGTTTCCAAAATTATTTTTCACATTTTACATAAAATGTAAAACTAAGAACACTCCTCTTTTGAATAAAAAAACATCTACACACTGCGCACACATATTTTTAAATTTTTTAGTTGTGTAATTTTAGAAATATCTTTGTCTTTAGGGGGGCTTGACTACTCGAGATAAAGTTCATTGTATAAGTTTTAGAATGAGAAAACTTAGAAAATTAGAAAATATTTTCATTGGATAGAGAATTCAATGCTGAATATATATGCACTAAGTCCACCACTTTCCATGGAAGAGATGAAAGAATTCCACCCATTGAAAAGTTGAAGTTCCATGAAAAATTACAAGACTAGGAAAGGATTATTAATTTTCAAGCCCTTCATTGAGGTATATCATAGTTTCTTAAATGCCTTGAAATCTCTCAACCGTGGTACTTTTAAAAACCTTAATCAATGTATTTTTCAAATATATAATTGTTTCTAGATTAAAAGTCTTGATTGATCTTTCAAGCCCTTGATTAAGGTTTCAAAACTTGGTTGAGGGTTGGAAACTTGACCAAGGTAGAATCTTAATTGAATTTTGACATAATCCATTTTCATGTGCACAGATTTTCAAAGATTGGGACCAATATTCATAGGTTCACTATCAAGTGCCATGGAAATCCTTAAATAATTATATTAGAGCTTCATTCATTATTAATTTCCTCGAAGGGTGATGTGGGCACTATGAATAAATTTTGCACCAAGAATGCATCTAGAGATCTAACCAAGACCGTGAGAAACAAGAACAACCTTATGTCTAAATGATGCTTATCTAATTTGCTACAAAAAACAACTACAATCCACCAAATTTTGCATATCGTGTGCATAATTTCAATAATTTGTTTACGAACAGACACTATGATGTTTCAATGATATTGATGGGTCTTTCCATCTTGATAATGGTTAGGAAAGTACAAGAAGGGTGTTGGGAATTTAACAAAGATCATTAGGCTCGAGTATGGTGAAATATGAATTGACATACTGCATAGGTGATTTCTATTGGATATTTGTTCTGTAAGTGAGATATGATTGTCATTTTTTGGTTTTGATAATTAATAATAGATCTACAAGCCTAGACCATAGTGAAAAAGGAATAAAAGCTCCTTATGTGGGAAAATAAACCTTCTAGGTTGCAGGTATTATGATCGTGGAATTCAACCATGACGCATGTCCTCCCTATAGAGTCTGTAACTCCCAAGTAGTATTCCTTGTTCTTTTAGGCATATAAGTGATGGATATAGGATAGTGACTATGCCTACTAGAGAAAAGTGGATCTTGATGCTAAATATTTACGTTTGAAACATAATTCGTACTAATAAAGGAAAAGGAAATCTATCATAGTTATGAATTTACGTAATAAAACACTTGAGAATTACTATTAATGCACATTTATTTACATTTATTAATGTGTTAGTTACTTTATTATTCACATCAAGATAATAAACCTTCTTGTTTGATCTTCCAAAACGAAAGTAAATCTATTTTTTTAACACCCTATTCTTATCATTATTTTCAGCCATGTTTTTTTTAGATATAATCTTCATGTTAATGAAGGATAAAACTATGCACCCTTTAAATATATGTATGAAGATACAAGATATTTGGTCATTTCAATACAAAATTCATAAGCGTATAGACTAAAAAGTAACTACTGCAATTATAAGAATGCATTTTTTTTTTAGTTTATCAACTTTCCATAAATGAAAGTGATATATATTCTAAAAGCAAAACTCTTTTTCACGGCATATCCTAATAAGTTGTGCAAGTACACATAATGACTAGTAAATAGATTATTGTTTTCTAGATTTTCGTTACGAATAAAGTGTCATGAGAAGGAAGCATTAACATGCATCATGCAAACCCAATACATGAAATTTCATAAGAGATCATAGAACAAAAAATGTAATTTAAATATGAGTTTGAAAGTTAATTCTAGAAGATGACTTGTTCAAGTTTAATACACAAAGTCCAGGTGGAGCTTGAGAGATATGTTATGGAAATCTGATAAACTTTTTTAGATTTAAAGGCTTGATTCTTATATCAATGGCCTATAGCCCCTTTCTCATTTTAGGAGAAGCTATGGGGCCTTGTTGACACTAAAATGAAATTTGTGATAATTTTTTCTTTGTATGATATTACAAAATCTAATTTAATAGGAATGCATTTTATTAGATTAGCATTTACTATGCAAAACTTTCGCAAAGATGCATGTCCTTCTTGGGGACAACTAGAGACCATTTTACATTTAATTTGGAATATTCATTATGCTCATTGGTGTTGCAATTTTGTTTAGAATAACTTGAAGTACACTTTCCTCAGTAAGATCTGCTATAAAGGGACTCTATTAGAGAATAAGGATTCCATTGACATGCAATATGACAACATAATTTACTTCCCTAATGTACACATATATTATCTTTGCTAAAAAAAAGCTTATATTTTCTATAATAATTAGGACTGTTATCTTGACCATATACATTTAAGAAAGATTTCCTGCACAACGATGCTATTTATAAATTGTCAAAAATTTAGAGGATGGGTATCTTCACAATAAGCATTGAAGAATGACTACCTTTGATGCCATAGACGTCCTTTCTACCTATAATGTTAACTTCCATGTTCTAAAATTCATAAATGGTATATGAAAATTAGAAGTAAAATTAGAGATTGAATTTCACTAATAACTAATCTATTTATGGTTAAATTTGTAAATTAACCATTATATTTCTAAAAATAAGCATTGCAAATATAATTTTTATGAGACCTAAAATAACTAATTTTTAATACAAAACTAAGCCTTGCACATTAAATTTGAAGCCTTACATATATGTCATTTCTTACTTCTATTTGTCTCAACCTTACTTAGATCTAATATCTTAGCTTTTATTACAACTCAACAACATATATAAAATGAATATAAAACCACCTAATATTTTAATTATTTAACTAAAATAATAAATGAAAGTAAAAACTCAACTTATTGGTCAATTTAATTTAATACCTTTATATTAACAACAATATTTTATATTTAATTGAAAAAAAGTAAAAGAATAAAATTAAAGAGGTTTATGAATATTATTAAGTTTTAATAAGTCCATATAACAACAAATTTATTTAGAACATTTTTATAGAACTTTATTTTAAACATTTTAGAAAAAATAATAGAGATATCTCAAGTCTAAAATCCTAGATATATTGATATTGAGACCAAATTATCTTAAAATTAATAATAAAATTTCATATAATTTAAAAACCAAAAATTAACACATCTATAAAAATCGTTTCAGCAAAATCCCGTAAAACTTATATATATTCCGATGGAACATTTTCGAAAAAAAATCAGAGATGGCTTCAAGTGAGAAAAATAATGAATGGCATGCCATGACCAATAAAAACCACACTGAAAATCCCAAATCTATGTAAATTGAGTCTTTATTTAAAATTCTGGGTACAGTAACATCTATGACACTGCACAACTATCCATCATCATGTCTGATGGAACATACTGGACTTATTAGAAAGAACAATTGGAGACAAGAAACAATTGCAGACCCAACGATGAAAATTTCACCTTATGTACTCTTTCAGTCTAATGGAATCACCACCCAATCTGCATCTTTAAAGCCACACAACTTCACTCCCTCTCTTCGTCTGTACCAGATTCCAAACTGGGTAGTGCCTATGAGGTACGATAAAACATTATTAGCTACCTTCCAAAAAAATTTGGTTGTCTTAAACATATCTTGTCTCAGTTGGTTGACTACATAGCACATAAATGGTTGTGTCTTCAAAAGATACATTAGTGAACCCACTAGCTCTCGATAAATTGTAACATCCACTTCTTCACCTGAAGTTGCATCCACCTTCCTCCAGTTGGTCATTAGAGGTGTCTCCATGGGTTTTCAACTCTCCATGTGGAATCTCTATAGTATCTTATTCACATAATTACCTTGAGACAAAAACAACTCTCCATCGACTTGCCATACTTCCAACCCAAGTAACTAGTACATGAAACCCATGCCCTTTATGTCAAATTCTCTTGTAAGGTCATCCTTGCAAAATCTGATCAGTTTTCCATCACAAATTAAAATTAAATCGTCAACACATAAGACAATAATAAGCAATTTTCCCTTTTGGCGAAGCCAAAAACCAGTGAGATAGTTTCCGATCTTGGTGTACAAAGCATGGGGTGATTTTTTGATACCATGCGATGCTCAGTTGAGTCTGCACACATGATACTCTCGATCAAATGTCTCAAAACCTTCTGGTTGCTCTATGTACACCTCCTCCTCAATAACCCCATGAGAAATGTTGTTTCTACATCCATCTTGTAATATCTCTCCTATGCGATTTTTTTATTTTTTCTCATTTGAATCATTAATACTACTATAATTATATTAATGATTCCTTACTCCAAGTTGAATTTGTTGATACCATCTATCTAAATCAATCCAAACCCAACTAGAATGTTTATATCTATTTTCTATAACATCATTCATATATATTTATATACATAAACATACATCTACGTTTATATATATATTTATTCCCATATTGAACTATTCTATATAAAATCCTTCATTCATTATCCTCGATATGTTATTCATAAAGGACCAACACCTATCTCTTTCGACATTCATTTACCAACTTTCCCCTATATAGATTGAAATTTTGGCTTTGCGAATCGATTTGGCTTATTAATACTATGTTCATATGAACTTGGTAATATTAAATCATACTGAACTTTCGAAGGCTCGCTTTGATGACTATATGCCTAAATTTGAACTCCTCATGTTAATTTATGTTGACCATACGTCTAAGTTATGTTTTTACTTTGATTTTGGGTTTTCCTATACTTGTTACCCATACTTCTTCTCGCGACTCGAGATTTGTCAATTCATGACTGACAGGGTTTTTAATTTCTAGCTAATTTCGACTGCAACTCTGGTTTTGTATTTATGTTAAAGTACCCTTTTACATCTCCGTAGTAATGACATGAAACCTCAACACTGATTGAAAATATCTTACTATGTAAAATTTTGACATACATCAATGCATACGTACTATTTTTAGGGTTTATGAGGATGCAACAACTAAGAGAAGTGATTTTCGTATTGATTGGGATTTTCATTTGTGATCTCGATAACTTTATGTGGTTTCATTTTTCTAAAATGGTTTATCGTTGAACACGTGGTCGATGATCCCTACTTGAAATTTTTTTAGGGTTTTCTATTATATAAAATGAGAACACAACTGTTCATCCTCATTTTACTTCTCTGTAGACTGCGACCCTGCTCTTTGAATTCATGGCTATTCTTTTGTTTTCCCTATTTTATTGTTTGGCCTCATGGCGATTCGTTTGGCTTCTTTAGTTTATTGTCTCTGTGTGTGGTTTCCACACCTGAAGTAGCTTAACGCATAACAACCCTATGCCCTCGGTGAGTAGATGGTATCAATTTTTTATTTATTTATTTCTTGATTTCTTGATTAAATCATTCTATTCTAATTGAATGGCAAGGAGGCATGATATGTATACTTACTAAGTTTTTTTTTCTTAATCATTTCGATATTCTTGTTATCTGGGTTATAATTCCCCTTTATTTATTTCATTCTTCCTCTGTAGATTTGAGTTAGGGTTCCGTCTTAGGTTCGCATCATCAGTAGGATATTTCATTTACTCAACACACAGATGGAGGAAGAGGTTCTCATTGAACTTGATAGGTACCCTACGCGGAACATTGCCGTCGGATTTAGTTGTTTAAGTGTTATATTTTTTTTTTTGTTCATTACATTGATACTTGTTTCTCTACGTTTGTATGGCTGAGAAAAGACCGTTGATACGGTTCGATTTCCTATGAGGTAATTCCTGGACTTCCTCTTACTGATTTCCATTTTTATTTTATTTCTCGTTCTTAACTCTTTCTTGATTTGACTTATTTTTATACTGATAATTGCAGGTAATTTTTATCGAATTTCATTTCGGAAATTGATCTTATTTTTCTCTTCTAACAATCTGATATGTAACGATTTGCAAAATAGACTTGATATCCGTTCACTTGTTCTGACCAGATCGGTATTACTTCGTTCTTCAAGACCCAGGGTTCTTGTGCATTAAAGGCGATAATTCATATCAGATACTATTTTTGTTTTCATTTTTAATCTCTGTAATTTAACGTTTTAATATCAAATTGTAATAATTACATCTTTCAGTTCTACTGGACTGTCACACTCTGACTTCTAAAATCGATAAGCATGTATAATTCTCCATTCTTATTTCTGAAGGTTACCGTCTATGATATAAAATATGTATCAAAGTTTAAATGATATCGCCTCTAGAATACTCTCTAGTTGTTTTGTTGTTAGTTAAAATTTTCGCATAGCATTCATTGTCATCTTAGTGTAAATAAAATTCTTTTTCCTAGTTCAATGAACAGTTTCATTGATCTAGTTTCTTCCAACAATAGTATATATATATATATATATATATATATATATATATATATATATATATATATATATATATATATACAGATACATTTAGTGCCAACTTTACAAATGGTGGAAGGATTTTATTTTAATTCCCAAGAGTTAATACCTGGAATTTTGTGTTAATGGCATTTTTTAATAGAATAAAATCAAATTTAAGTAGGTATGTTTCAACATTCTGTTATTTGATTATATGTGCCTACTAGTTCTGCAGTACTGTACCTCTAGATACCCTTTTTATTTCCTGTATACAATATTACGATCAATGTTACCAATTTAAAATGATAGAAATATTTTATGTTATAATAAAATCCCATAGGTTTGCATAGCTTAATAGCCTCCTACAAAATTTCGAAATTTCAGTTTAACAGCTTGAGTACTTTACAATTTCTCAAATTTGTCTATATATGGTTGATAATTTCTTTACTAAAATTGCATCTGTTTCTACCTGTCTTCTTTTACAAATCTGAAGTATAACCCTATGTTTACTTTAAAGTCTATCACTACCACTCATTTTCTTTCCAACTTGTCAGATATAAGTATATTTTCCTCTGTTCCCCTTCTACAGAGAGTATGACTTCATTATTTTAATAGCAGAACTTGTAAATAATTACTTATCAATGGTTAATTTCTCATTGTACTTTTATATACCTAGATATTTATACTTCTAACACAGGTCTCTCCTCTTGAGTATATAAATTGTTATCTATTATAGATCTGGTTTATTAAATTATTTTTTTCCTTAAATACAATGTTGTTAATGCTGCTATTACCACTCATAATTTATTTATTTTTAATTGAGTTATAAGTATTGGTTTCCAGTTGTTCCACAATGCTTTCTCGAATACTATATCTATATACATGTGTTTCTGCATATTTCTAAAGAGGAACTTTTAACCTTGTAATTGTAAATAAACCAGAATAGATAATAACTTATCAGTAATATTAATTCTGGTTAAGGCCTGGTTTCTACTAAGGACATAGCCGAATTCTGGAATGTCCTTGTTCCAAAAGGATTTCAACTGTGTATGTATGTAAAGATTTGCATTCTTCAAAATGTCTTATATGTCATAGTTTGAAATAGCTGCATGATATAATTTACTCTTTTTAGCTTTCATATAATTTCTTTCAGTTGTCAATCTTCTCACCAGAAAGTGGCATAATAATTAAAGTGATTTTTCTATTGCATGCACTCAACTTTATTGTTAGCACTATTGTAACTGTTTTATAAAATAGTACTTATTCCTGGAATAAAGTTTCATATTTTTTTTTTTAGATATAAATCGTGCTTGGAAAAATCATTTACAGGAAATCTTTCTGCAATCTAATATTTTTCTTACTTGAAGTAATTATACAAAATTTAATATATCAATTTTTCTTCAATTTCTAGATTGTACTGTTGTATATCTCAGCTTTATACTACAGAAACTGATTAAAGTTACCAGACTTATTTTTCTTTGGGATTAATACATATCTCCGGATTTAAACCAATATTAGTTTTAGAGATTCTGGTTGATATTTTTCCCTTAGACTATCTTCCTACAACTATACAGATTTTAGGGAAGGATTTCTGCAACTAAAATATGTTAAATGTAAGGAATGATAGAGTTATAGAATAATTAAATTTAAACTAACATCCAATTAAATTTGTAAAATTTTCTAACTCCATCTATAACATAAAATTATAAGATAAGCATGCATACCACTTGGCTTCTATGACCAATCCTCCCAACCTTAGAATTCTTCTATCTCCAGAATTCTCCCCCGAGCTGAGATCTTCTCCCAGAACATACCAACCCCAAATCTGTTCTAGAGTAGCTTACTTAAGCTATGCTTTCTCCAAAGCCTGTTTCTAATTTTGCATCCAGAATTTCAGGATGGTTTTATTCCTGATTGCCTAGGCTTCCCTTAATGAGAGACTTTAAATTTGCTTTCTGCTTTTCCATCTTTTTACCTCTTCCCAACTACTTTCCTCATCATTGGGGAGTATATATTTTTTCCTCTTAAATCTAAATTAGAAATGATTCCTTTCAAGGCTTTTTGAAAGGTTTTGGGAAAGTCTTAGCCTTATCCATATCCTCATGGATCAGGCTTATGATCTCCAATCTCATCTGGTAATAGTGTACACATAATATTCCATTTACTTTCATTAATAAATATTTAAATAAAAATCCACATAATAATTATCCATTGGGGTCCACTTCCCTTTGGATTTTTGTTCAAATGTCTAACTTAAAAAGCATAGAGACTAGGGGTGTTACACATTCCCCCTCTAAAAAAAACACCGTCCTCAGTGTTACAGACTATCTACTATAGTTCATTTTGAAAACAAATATGGATATTTTTCCATCATCTTAGCCTCTCTTTCCCATGTACCCTCTTCAGCAGTAAAGTGTTTCCACTTCACCTTTACTTTGGCTACTGTTCTATTTCTCAATTCAATTTCTTTCCGCTCCAATATTTGAAGCGGCTCTGGAAGGTACTCCCCTTCTGGTTCCACCTGTATGACATTCCAATAAACAATATGAGAAGCATCATGTACATATCTTTTTAACAACGAAACATGAAACACATCATGAAATTTAACATGGCGGGGTAAGGCCAGTTTTTAAGCCACCGGTCCAACCCTTTCTAAGACCTCAAAATGCCCACAGTATCTAGGAGCCAATTTTGCACAGCTCCCATCATAAAGAGTGCTCTTTTTGGGTTTAATCTGTAGATACACATGGTCCCCCACTTTGTACTCTCGGTGCACTCTCTTCTTGTCAGCATAACTTTTTTGTCGATCTTGGGCTGCCTTGATGTTTTTCTTTATTTGTTTGACAATCCTTTCCATTTCTTGTAGAGCATCTGGCCCGAGTACTAGCTTATCTTCTAACTAGCTCTAGCTTAAGGGAGTAAAACACTTTCTTCCATAGAGTGCCTCAAATGGACTCATTTTGATGGAAGATTGGTAGTTGTTGTTATAAGAAAATTCGACTAAATGTAAGTTGTCTTCCCATTTTGATGGCCTATCCATCACATACATTCTCAGCATATCCTCCAAAATTTTATTTGTTCTCTCTGTTTGACCATCCGTCTAAGGGTGATAAGCAGTGCTAAAATTTAATTTAGTGCCCATGCCCCCAAATAGACCTTTCCAGAAGGCTGTTGTGAACTTAGAATCTCTATCTAAAATAATCACCTTGGGAACCCCATGTATCCTTACAATTTCTTTTAGGAACACATCCGCTACTTGGGTTGTCCCAAAAGTAGATTTTACAGGTATGAAATGTGCAACCTTTGTTAAGGTATCTACCAATACCATCACTGAATCATGCTGGTGCTTTGTTCTGGGTAACCCAGTTATAGAATCCATAGAAATAGTGTCCCATTTCCATTCTGCAATTGGTAAGGGATTTAGAAGACCAGTTGGATGCTGATGTTCAACTTTGACTAGTTGACATTCAATGCACCTAGCTAAGTAGTTGGCCACATGCTTTTTCATTCCTAGCCAAAATCATTTATTTTTCAAGGCTGTAAGCATTCTCTGATATCCAGGATGTCCTGAATATGGTTGTTTATGATATTCATCTAGGATTTCTTTTTTCAAAGAATCCACATTGGGGATGTATAATCTATTTTTATAACAGATCAGCCCTTTCTGATTTTGGGTGTATCCATCCATTTCCTTTTTCAACATTTTCACTTGTAGGTTCTCATAGTTGGGATCCTAATCTGCTACCTTTTTTACTAATTCTTCTAAGTCAAAACTAGAGCTACACCCAATGTTACTTATGTTTTGGCACGCATTTCTACTTAGGGCATCAGCAATTTTTTTTTCTTTCCCTTTGATATGTTTTATGTCCATATCAAATTCGCTCAGAAAATACAGCCATCTGGCTTGTCGAGCATTCAAATCCTCTCACCTGATTGAAAAGGTCATCTATTCTAGGTAATGGGTACCTATTTTTGACTTTCAACTTATTCAGTTGACGATAATCAATGCACATTCTAAAGGTTCAATCCTTATTTTTCACGAACAACACCAGTGCTCCCCAAGGAGATACACTCAGTCTGATGTAACCTTTATCCAGCAATTCTTGTAATTTCATTTTTAACTCCATGAGTTTAGGGGGGCTCATCCGGTAAGGGGCTCTAGAAAATGGTGTTGCTCCTGGTACCAAATCGATTGAAAAATAGATCTCTCTTTTGGGGGGAAGATGAGGGATCTCATCCGAGAAAACTTCCTTAAATTCTCTTATCACTGGTAAAGTGTCTAACAGGCTTTCTTCAGGTTGTTGTCCTAATTCCTCAACATGTACAACATATACTTGATATCCCTTCCTAGCTGTTCTTTTTAGCTGAAGGGCTGAGATCTACCTTACAGAAATAGGTTTCGGTTTCCCTTTTAGTATGAATGGTTTTCCTTCATCATCTATGCAGTGCAGAGTTTTATCCCAAAAATTTAGCATGGTATTTTTGTTTTCTAACCAGTCCATTCCTATTAGTAAATCATAGGAACCTAATGGAAAAATATTTAAATCCACCTCTGTCTGATATTCATTCAATTTAATAGTTATTTTAGGTAGCTTATGAGTTACCTTTCATTTAGTTCTGGTAGCTAACTGTACCAACCAAGGCTGTTGGAACCTTTCTGTTCTGAGTTTACATTTTTCTAAAACTTGTGGACTAATATAACTCAAAGAAGCATCCGAATCAATTAAGATAGTAACAGATTGGCCAGAAATTTTACCTTCCATTTCAACCATAGTAGACTGATGTTCCGCTTGTCGGTTCTCCAAATTTGCACTGATAGTGGGGATATTCCTTTCTACGTCATTCATTGTGGTCACTTCTCTATCTCTCAGGATCATCTCAATATTTCGGTGTGGACAATCCCTCAACAGATGAGGTTCTCCACAACCCCAGCACTTCAAAGGCTCCCGCATTTTAACAGTTCCTTCCTTCTTATTATTCCATCTAATTTATTTGAACCAACTTGGGATTGAGCAGTTTGACTTTCCTTTGGTTTGTTAAATTTCTTTCGCTGATGATTCCTACCAAAATTCTTCAAATAAGCTGGTTTCTGTTTCTTTCCTTTGAATTCACCCTTATTTGTCTAGCTCGTGCCTTGTTCATTGTTTCCTTTAAAATGATGGTAGCATAATATGGCTTTCCTCACCACTTCATCCATGTTTTTTGGATTATCGAACTCTATTTTCTCTTTATACATAGTAGGAAAACAATTCAAAAACCTTTGAACCTTTTCTTTCTCTTCACGAATATAAGGAACATATCTTAACAGATTTGTGAACTTGGTGACAAACTCATCTATGGTAAAATGTACCAATCTGAGTTCGTGAAACTCTTTTTCTTTGTCATCATAATAGCGTTTGTTCAAATACCAGTTTTTAAACTTGAATTGGAAATCTTCCAAAGTCACTATTTTTTCATCAATGGCATGAATCATTTTTGTCTTCTCCTAGCACAAGGTAGCCTTGCCTTACAGCTAGTAGATAGCTAATCTTGCTTCAGATTTCTTTCATATTTGTAGACCTGAAGATACTTAATCATATTCAATGGCCATGCCTCAACATCTTCCTCCTTCTCTCCATCATAGGAGGGAGGTTTGATTTTTTGGAATTCACCCTGTAATTCCTTCTTCTGTTTAGATTGGTGTCTATTGGTCTCATCTTCCTCAGACTCATCTGAGAGCCTACCTTTCCTCCTCCTTCTGGAACCTTCACCTTCTTGACTATTTCGCGAAGTGAGTTCTCTTATAAGTTTTTCCTTCTCCTCACTGGCTAAATATAGTCTGTCATTTTGGCTTCTTAGCTCAGCCATATCCCGTTGCAACCTGTGCAACATAGCCATCAAAGGAGCATTGGGATCTGGTGTATTATCACTACCACCCAGATCAACATAGAGTTCAGCTTCTTCAGCCATTGATTTTTTTCCAGTTTCAGTACCTTTTACACACTAAAACCAAATAACATCAGTAACATTTTTTTTTCCAAACAAAATATTTTCATAACAGTGAGCACAACAATAGCCCAGTTTCCCAACTTGGGCTCTAATACCATTTTTAATATCTCTCCTATGCGAATTTTTTTTTCTCATTTGAATCATTAATACTACTATAATTATATTAATGATTCCTTAATTCAAGTTGAATTTGTTGATACCATCTATCTAAATCAATCCAAACCCAACTAGAATGTTTATATCTATTTTCTATAACATCATTCATATATCTTTATATACATAAACATACATCTACGTTTATAAATATATTTATTCCCATATTCAACTATTCTATATAACATCCTTCATTCATTGTCCTTGATATGCTATTCATAAAGGACCGACATCTATCTCTTTTGACATTCATTAACCAACTTTCGGCTATATAGATTGAAATTTTGGCTTTGCAAATCGATTTGGCTTATTAATACTATGTTCATATGAACTCGATAATATTAACTCATACTAAACTTTCGAAGGCTCGCTTTGATGACTATACGCCTAAATTTTAACTCCTCACATTAATTTATGTTGAGCATACATCTAAGATATGTTTTTACTTCGATTTTTGGTTTTCCTATACTTGTTACCCATACTGCTTCTTGTGACTCAAGATTTGTCAATTCATGACTGACAGGGTTTTTAATTTCCAACTAATTTTGACCGCAACTCTGGTTTTGTATTTATGTTAAAGTGCCCTTTCATGTCTCCACAGTAATGACACGAAACCTTGGCACTGATTGAAAATCTCTTACTGTGTAAAATTTTGACATACATCAATGCATACGTACTATTTTTAGGGTTTATGAGGACGCAACAATTAAGAGGAGCGATTTTCGTATCGATTGGGATTTTCATTTGTGATCTCGATAACTTTATATGGTTTCATTTTTCTGAAATGGTTTATCGTGGAACACGTGGTCGACGATCCCTACTTGAAATTTTTTTAGGGTTTTCTATTATATAAAACAAGAACACAATTGTTCATCCTCACTTTACTTCTCTACAGAATGTGACTCTACTCTTTGAATTCATGGCTATTCTTCTGTTTTCCCTATTTTATTGTTTGGCCTCATGGCGATTCGTTTGGGTTCTTTTGTTTATTGTCTCTGTGTGTGGTTTCCACACCTAAAGCAGCTTAACACATAATGGCCCTACGCCCTCGGTGAGTAGATCGTATCAAATTTTTTTTTTTTTGTTTCTTGATTTCTTAATTAAATCATTCTATTATCATAAAATGGCGAGGAGGCATGATACATATACTTACATAGTTTTTTTTTCTTAATCATTTCTATATTACTGTTATCTCGGTTATAATTCCCCTTTATTTGTTTCGTTCTTCATCTGTAGATTTGATTTGGGGTTCCATCTTAGGTTCGCATCATCAATAGGATATTTCGTTCACTCAACATGCATATGGAGGACGAGGTTCTCATCGAACTTGATAGGTACCCTACGCGGAACATTGCCTTCGGATTTTAGTTTTTTAAGTGTTATATTTTTTTTTTGTTCATTATACTGATACTTGTTTCTCTACATTTGTATGGCTGAGTAAAGACCGTTGATACGGTACGATTTCCTATGAGGTAATTCCTTGAATTCCTCTTACTAATTTCCATTTTTATTTTATTGCTTGTTCTTAACTCTGTCTTGATTTGACTTATTTTTATACTGATAATTGCAGGTAATTTTTGTCAAAGTTCATTTCGGAAATTGATCTTATTTTTCTCTTATAATAATCCGATATGTAACGATTTGAAAAATCGACTTCATATCCGTTCACTTGTTCTGACCAAGTCAGTATTAGTTCATTCTTCAAGACCCAGAGTTCTTGTGCATGAAAGGAGATAATTCATATCAGCTACTATTTTTGTTTTCATTTTTAATCTTTGTAATTTAACGTTTTAATATCAAATTGTAATAATGACATCTTTCAGTTCTACTGGGTTGTCATGCTCTGACTTCTAAAATCGATAAGCATGTATAATTCTCCATTCTTATTTCTGAAGGTTACCGTCTGTGATATAAAATATGTATCAAATTTTAAACAATATCGCCTTTAGAATACTCTCTATTTGTTCTGTTGTTAGTTAAAATTTTCACATAGCATTCATTGTCATCTTAGTGTAAATAAAATTCGTTTTCCTAGTTCAATGAATAGTTTCAATGATCTAGTTTCTTCCAACAATAGTATATATATATATATATATATATATAGATACATGTACTGCCAAATTTAAAAATGATGGAAGGATTTTATTTTATTTCCCAAGTGTTAATACCTGGAATTTTGTGTTTATGGCATTGTTTAATAGAATAAAATCAAATTGTAATACACTTTCGGTTGGGATTGTTTATGCTAGCGAGCTGGCGAGACTAGGTTTTCTTCCTTCCTGCAATGGCGCTGCACTTGCAGACAAAAACATGCTGGTGTTACTGTAGTCAGGAGGTGCGTTTGGTCTGCTGCGTTCTGAGCACGGCCATGGCATCCACGATAGGGGGAGGTGCTCATCTTCCCCCTAAAAAAGAGAATCGAAACAAAGAAGTCATTGAACAAGGCGGACATGTCCCTGTCACAGAGGAACGAACCAGAACAACAATTCACCCCATCTGTAGGCAACCGAATCCACTCGGAACCCTCTTGCAGCAGCCTCAGTCACATGCAAGCCCATAGCTGCGAAAAGACCAAAGATTGATCTACCGAGTCACCACATAAATGCTCAGACCCAGTACATGAAAGATCATGCACTCATCGGAAATTTCATTGGTTTCTGGCCTACTGAAAAAGCGTTACAGGGATGGATAGCTACAAAATGGAAGCCCAAGGGTCATGTTACCCTTCATTTAGGGCCTAAATCCTTCTTCAATGTTGTTTTCAACTATATTGAAGATCGGAATAGGGTTTTAGATGAGGGTCCCTATTTCTTCAACTCAGCTGGTCTATACCTCAGAGACTGGGTAAAACGTTTCAACCCGGACAAACAAAATTTCAACTGGGCGGCAGTTTGGATCAGGTTATACTCGCTCCCTTTAGAGTACTAGGATGAATAATCTCTCACAGCCATTGGCAGAGGGCTAGGATAATTCATCAAAATTGCTGAGGAAACCAAGATTCGAAAATATACCTCTTACGCGTGGATTTGTGTCTACATGCAGCTGGACAGAGCGCTTCCGGATGCGATAAGTTTATTTCATGATGAATTTGAATGGATTCAACCCCTTGATTATGAGCATGTTACTTTTATATGTCGAATATGTCATGCCCACAGGCATCTGTTTATGGAATGCCCACTTAACATTGCCACTAAGAACAATAAAGTCGCCGACAAATCTGAGGCAGATGATTTTACTAAATTCTCAAGTCGAAAGAAGAATCATAAAAATCCCCCATTTGGTAACAAAATTTCCAGTTTGCAAACCAATGTTCCCACTACTAGTAACAACTTTGAAATCCTTACTCAGCCAGACCCTTCTGGATCCCCCCCCCTCCCCACCCCACCCCGCTTCCCCTGCTCACCCCCCCAATCCTTCCCATCCCGTCGTCTCCCCGAATCCCGCCTACTCTAAGCTTAACCCCCCAAACTCAGAAAATAGAGAGACTATGAGTTATAAGCAATCCCTTGATTCTGTTCTTGACGACGCTAAGTCAAAAGGAATGGATGTTGAAAATACCTTGCTTAATCCTAACCTCACCAATCAAAAAAACCCTGAGAGCAGTCAGCTTAGTCTCATGGATGAAGATTTAGAAGGCTTTGAGCTGGGAGAACTTGACCTTCCAGGTTTAGAAAATGCATGCATACGCCAGGATTTCGACAATATCAAACCCAGCCAGATTGATACCCTTGAGGTTGTGCTATCCAAATCTCAGCAACAAAAGAAACTAGGGATCCAACCAGGAAGTCATTGGGATGGTTTAAATATTAGAAAAGAATCCAAGAAAAGAGGTCAGAAACCAGATTGGCAGCGCACCATCATGTTAGGGGAAATGTTGATGGAGTCAAGACGATACCCCAAGCTCACGAGATTCTATCAACCACTTCCAAACGCTTCCTCATGAAGCTAATCTCATGGAATGTAAGAGGGCTAAACAACCCCAGGAAATACAAAATGATCAAAATAATGATACAGCAAGAAAGACTGCAGATTATCTTTCTTCAAGAAACAAAATGGAAGAGTGAGGCCCTTGGCAAGATCCTCTCCAAAGCCTAGCCTATTTGTCACTCAATTGTAGTTGATGTCTCTGGTTTTTCAGGAGGTCTAGCTATAATTTGGGATACGCAAGCCATTGAGCTTGGGGATTTTCATGCAGCCCATAACCTCATCCAAGCCTCTTTTCATCTTATAGGCACCAACATCCATGGGCACCTATCAAATGTCTATTTCCCACAAGATTTGGCAAGCAAGATTGCACTTTTGAATACGATGGAGGTCCTAAATTCCAATAGAACTCATCCTTTATGGATTTTGGGGGGAGACTTTAATATGATAACAAAGCTGGAAGAAAAAATTGTGGGTTGTTTGAGATTGGATCCAGATAGCTCTCATTTTAGAGATTTCATAAGCAGAAGTTGGCTGATTGATCTTCCTTTCTCTAATGGGATGCATACTTGGAACAACAAAAGATCTAGCAATCATCATATAGCATGTAAACTAGATCGATTCTTAATCTCTGATAATGCTATCCACCTGGGAGGTGACATGATGGCTTCCATTTTGCGTATTTCAGGTTCGGATCACTGGCCCATTGCTCTACAATGGCAGAGACCTAATCAACACTTAAAGCGGCCTTTCCACTTCGAAGCCTTCTAGCTTGAATATCCTTCCTTCAAGGATCTGGTTCACAACATTTGGAAAAGTTTCACTCCTCCAAAAGGCTCCAAGATGTTTCAATTCCAACAAAATCTCCAGTTCCTCAAATCCCAAATTAAAAAATGGAACCACTCAGTTTTTGGAAACATCTTTCAGGAAAAGAAAGCTCTTGAACTCAAAATGGCGGAAACTCAGCTAGAAATCATCAATAAAGGGAGAATAGAGCTCCTTGATAACCAGGAACAAAGACTTCAGTAGCAGTTGAATGAAAGACACAAGCAAGAAGAAATCTTTTGGAGAAAAAAATCCAGAGTTCGTTCACTTAAGGAGGGTGAGAGAAACACTAATTTTTTTCATCACTCCACTATATAAAGAAGAATTAATAATCACATTAGCCACATAAAAAATCATCTTGGAGAGAGGCTGGAAAATCATGAGGATATGGAGTGCGAATTGTTGGATCATTTCAGAAATGTTCACCAAGAACCTCCGTTCTACAGACAAACGACTATTGACCATATCACCCATCTCATTCCCAATATAATCACGGAGTAACACAACTAGATGCTACTAAGATCTATCTCCTTGCATGAGGTCAAAGTAGCTTTGGCCCAAACTAAAATTGGTAAGGCTCCAGGCCTAGACAGTTTCACCTCTAATTTCTTTCATCACTTTGGGGATCTCATTAAGATGGAAGTTTGGCATCTTATAGAAGAGTCAAGATTAATGCATTGGCTGTTACCTTCTCTCAATGCTACTTTCATTTCTCTTGTACCAAAGGAATACCAACCAAGCAAGCCAGACAAGTTCCGGCGCATCACTTTATTCAATGTGATCTATAAGATAATCTCAAAAGTTATTGCTAATCGTCTCAAGCCTTTCCTTCCCATGCTCATCTCACCAGAACAAACGGGTTATGTGGAAGGTTGAAAAATTCTAGATGGGATCATCTTAACACATGAAGTCATCCACTCCCTAAAAGTCAGCAGAAAAGCAGGTATGCTCCTTAAAATCGATTTGTCCAAGGCTTTTGACAAATTAAGTTGGACTTATATTCAAAAGATCCTAGAAGCTTTTGGTTTTAATAAAATGTGGATAAGATGGGTCATGAACCTTATCTCCTCCAATTTTTACTCTATTTTGATTAATGGGATTCCTTCTCATCCTTTCTCTCCCACTAGAGGTATTAGACAAGGAGACCCTTTATCTCCCTTCCTCTTTGTGCTCATGGCAGTAGGCCTTGGACGTCTTATTCAGAATTTTATTCATGCTCAGCAAATGAAAGGAATCTCTCTTCATGGCTTACCGCCCACCACCCATCAATAATTCGTGGACAATAACATGCTCTTTGGCCACCCGTCAGTGCAAGAAGCCCGTGCTTTCAAATCTATCCTGAACATTTTTTCTGAAGCCTCTGGTACCTCTGTTAATGCTACCAAATCTCAATGCTAACAAAATATACCTCCCTAATGGACACATATATTATCTTCGGTCAAAAATAGTTTATATTTTCTATAATTAGGATGGTTATCTTGACCATATACATTTAAGAAAGACTACCTTCACTATTAGGCATGTAGTTTATATATTTTCTAAAATCAAAGTTGGTTATCTTGACAATAGATATTCAAGAAAAACTACCTTTAAGGTCATGGATTACCTTTCTACCTATAATATCAAATTTCATGTTTTAAAATATATAAATTGTATATGAAAATTAAAAGTAAAATTAGAGATTGAATTCCACTAAGAACTAATGAATTTATGGCTACATTTGTAAACTAACAATTATATTTCTAGAAATAAACATTGCAAATATAATCTTTTTGAAAAGTAAAATGAGTATTTCTTAATACAAAATTAAGCCTTACACATTAAATTTAAAACATGGCATATATGTCATTTATTACTTCTATTTTTCTCAACCTATATGTCATTTCTTACAATATAATTTTATATTTAAATTGTATAGATAAGCACATTAAATTATTTTAAGTAAACTTGATTTACATATTAATATTATTTAATATCAATTTTATTGTTTAATGTTATATTTAATTAATTTTTAATTTTTAAAAATAATTAGTTAACATTATTTATGTTAAATTTGAACATTTTTTAATTGTTATTAATTTTATTTGATTTAAAATTTAAAAAACAATTTAAAATTATAAATATAAGATAACAATATTTTAAAAAAATACAATTTCATTAATAATTACATCACTCTATTCTTAAAATTGTTATTAGAAAAATTCAAACAAATAAAACTTTAAACACGTTAATAATATTGTGTTTTATAAATTTCAATTGTTATTCAAATTTGTTTATTACCTTACATCAACAACAATATTTTATATTTAATTGAGAAAAAACAAAAAAATAAGCAATAAAATTAAAGGGATTTGTAAATATTTTTAAATTTCTTCTCTCATGAAACCCATATAGCATTTTTGAAAAGAGATCAGAGATATCTTAAGTCGAAAATCCCAGGTTTATTGATATTGGTACTACATTATATCAATACTAAATTATCTTAAGATCAAGAACCTAGATCTACTTTAATTTAAAAACAAAAAATTAACAAATCTATAAATATCATTTCAGCAAAAGCCCATATAACGTATATAACATTAAAAAAAAAAAAGAGATAACTTAAAGTGAAATAATTGGCATGCCATGAACAATACAAACCACACTGAAAACCCGAAATCTAACTGAGTCTTTATTTAAAATTCCTGGTACAGTAACATCTATGACACTGCACAACTATCCATCATCTCTGATGGAACATACTGGACTTATTAAACACCACTTGGAGACGCTAGAGACTATATATTAAATCAGGTGTGGCAGCTGCAAGTACCGCACTGGCAATTGGGTCCGCACTTGCAGTCGTTCTCCAGAGATACATTTCCACCATGCCTGTTTACACCAAATCCAAAATAGGTTTAATTATCATATCAACTTCAAATCATAATGTCTAATTTTATAACAACTTATACAGAAATGCAACTTATAACAACTACATGTAACACAATACCCCAAAATCGAACACATGACAAACTGCACGAAAAAGGAGAGAGATTGATAAAAAAATTGAGATAGACAAAAACAACTGTAATGAGAGGAAACATACGTGCACTGGCTCGTGGCAGCGCAATCACAATTTGCGCAGTTGCTCGACATGTTCGCAACAACAATGATTCCTTCGTTTGTAACTTCTCTAAGAGCTGACCGCTTACCTTACCTGGGGAAGCGCACTGCTCGAAAGTGATGAACTCAGCGGGCAGTCGCAGCCGTCCAACTTTGGGAAAGCTAAGGGGAAGGCATCTTCTGAACTCAATAAAGCCGATAATCAGCACGTCATTTTTAGGGCATAGAAAGTTGATTGGCTCTATGGGGCAATGAGAAGAATCTAACATTATTGAGATGGTTACCACCATTGATTTTAATGGCGCGCTTCTCCGTCCTATAAAAATATAATATATATTATTGCGTGGGTCTAGGAAACCTAACGTTTGATTTCCAAGGTACATTTATTCCGACATACGTCTTACTCCAAGATGATGGGACTCTGATACATATGTGAAGAGTTTTCCAATTTCCAACTGGCTCTAGGTAACATAGGGGCATTTTGTTAAAATAATGATAATGGCTTGAGCTCTTCTTTTGAAGTTATAATGATAATGGCTTGAGCTCTTCTTTTGAAGTCTCGAATGTTGACATAGGATTATTTTTGATAAAATGTGATAACATGCGGAATGGCCATAGATTCGTAGAATTAATAAATTTTAATTATTTTGATATTTGATTTTATTTAATAAGGAGTTAAATTGTAATTAAATTATAATTAAAATTAATTTTAAGTTTTATTTAAAAATATATAATTTTACATGACTTAATTTTGGTCATGATGATGAGGAAATTTGTATTTTTTAATGATACTATTAATCGGATTTAATTTTATTTATTGAGTTTAAATAAATGTATAAATAAATTGAACATTCTAATGATAAATACATCTTGAATGGTCATATAACAAGTGTATGAGGTTGTAGCTTCTTAAAGGGATATAGGTACTATGAGAAAATAAAAACATGTAGTTTCAATGAGAATGTATCTTAGTTTGACATCATGAATCATTATTGGGATCATGATTAGAGGTTTCTAACATTTGAGTGGGATACAAATGTTATGAGTAGCTTTTGTACAATGGAAATGGGCTTCAAGTTCTAAACATGGTTGGTCGGAGGAAAGAATAAGGAGCTTAAGCCTTAAATGAACCTTCTAGAGTATAACACTTGGGCTTAGCCCATAAATTCCAATTCTTGAGCACAATCTTCATCAACAACACCTACAAAGCATAACACATACCCTCCCTAGGGAAATTTAGCATCAAAGTTGGATATAGATGCTATTGTGAGCCTTTCCACATTGAGGATGGGCCACAATGCCTTGAACATGGTTAAGGAAGGAAAGCTAGTTCCTTAAGAGATTATAGGATCCCCTTAAGCTCAAGAGCCTTGAATGAGTCCTTTAACCACTATATGAATCCTTTCTAGGCATTATTTGTAAGGCTTCAAGTGGGATACTTATTCCATGAGTTGGTTTTGTGCATTGGAAATAAGTATGGATGTCTAAACATGGTCATGGAGGTAAAAAGGGGATTTTATCCCTAATTGAACATTGTCTTACATGAAAACCATGAAAAAACCTTGTACATAACAAAATAAGCAACATTAACATTGTTTTGCGAGTAAAAAAAAAACATTAATTCCTAAACATATCTTCTCTCACTCAAGCTTCTAAGACCACCACATAAGAGAGAGGATGTTTTTGCAAGGCCGTGACTCAAGCACCATGAACATGCTTTTTGATCACCACATAGGAGATTGGATGGTTTTTAAGGCCTTATTAAACATTTAAAAGCTTGAGCACCATGAACAACACTTGTAAACCATGAAATGAGCACTCCACAGGGAGTCCTTGACATTTGAGCTAAATATGGGCACCATTATGAGGTTGTAGACATCATGTATGGTCTCTAGTTGGTTACCATAATGAGAGGATGGAAAGAAGATCATTTATCCCTATACATTGATTCTTTGGCTCAAGCACCATGGATAATTCCTCAAACCCCCACATCTAACTTCTATTTGTTATAAATGTGCTCGATGGGTTCTTGAGTACCATCACTAGGTTAGTTATCCAAATGAACGTGTTTAGATATCTAACCAAGGTCATGGGAGCAGAATAATGGGATCCATACGTTAGGGGATGCTTTTCAAGCTAAAACACCATGAACAAAACATAATACCCATAAAACATCTAAGGCTATAGGGTTGAACATGTTCTTCAACAACCTCATGTGATTCTTCTAAGACATATTTCGGTTAGTAGAGAGATATGGATGCCATCAACCACAATATATGCCTTGAATGAGAATGTGTGTTGGCCCCCACACAATGAATCATTCTTAGGACCACGGTTCAGGTTCTTTAACATATAAGACGGACATGGGTGTGTTGGGTAAATTTAATTTGCTGGAAATGGGTTGCAAGATCTAAAGATGGCTAGTGGGAAACAAGATAATTAAGCTATAAATCAGCCTTCTATAGCTGAAGTGCTATTGTTAGCGGAGGAAAACATTTCCTCCTTATGCCGTAAATACGAGCTCTTCGGCTCAATCATATTAGAAAACACTTGTAAACTAGAACAAAAACAATATCTAAGGGTTTTTTAGCATTAAATTTGGATATATATATATATATTCCATAATGAGTTTTTTTGTGATGAGGATTTGTTGTATGGATATGAACATGGTAAATGAATGAAAAAAATTACATATGATGTTATTGGATCTTATTTTGATGGATGCTATTTAATCTTCTTGGGATCAAGAGTCTTAAATTATTCGTAGAAACAACACAGAATCTTTGATATAGGTTTTTGGTAGGATTTTGAGTGCAATTTGGGTGCCATGAATAGGTTTTATGAATTGGAAATGGGTTTTAATGACTAAACACGGTCAAGGTGGTAAAAAAATTCCTTAAACGCTAATTGAAAAATATGAGACTCAAGTATTATCAACATACCCTACACATAGTGACACAAGGCTACACTAAGGGGTATTTTCCCTAAGAGTTCAATATGCGTTGCACTAAAATGTTTCACGCATTATGGTTGGTTATTCGGGATTTGACTATATATTTGGTATAGAAAAAAACACTCACGACCTTGATATTGGTAAAGGGAGGGAAATAACTTGACCTCATTCCCTAAATAACTACTACATGAGGGCATGTGTGGTTTGTGGGTCCTTATTATGATGAAACATTGAAAATAATTATCTTCAAATTTTATTTAATATTTTCATGATCAAGAGCCTTGAACAAATACTCAAATGAACAAACATGAACCTTGTAGGAGTTATTTGACCTCTTAGTACTATACATGTACCATAGGTTTTTTTTGGCATCTGAAATGTGTGTCAAGGAATAAACATGGTCAAGGGGTAAGAAATGAAATGAATCCCTTATTGAACATTCTCAAACATAAGCACCATGAACAAGACGAACAAGAAATAACACAAGATTTCTCTAAGGAGTCTTTCACTTCTAAGTTGAATATGGGTGACATTATCTGGTATTAGGAATCATAGATTAAACTTATGTTTGTGCCATAGTTGAGGAAGGGAAAAAATAGAATCTAGCCCTAAAAAATTCTTCTAAGGCTAAAGGGTGAATCCATAAATATATGAACCACATTTTAGTGAAATGTGGCAATGAAAATTTGATGTTTCACATTTTATTCCTTGAAATTAAAATCTTGAAACTCATACATCTCAATGAAGAAGTAATTCTTAGTCTTTTTTTTATAAAACATATTTTATTTTTTATTTTTTTGAAGTGAACAAATTAGAAACACAATTTTTTTTCAAAATTGTTATTCACATTTTACCTAAAATATAAAACTAACAACACTCCTCTTTTTAATAAAAAAAAATCACTGCACAGACATATTTTTGAATTTTTTAGTTGTGTAATTTTAGAGATATATTTTTGTGTTTAGGAGGGCTTGATTACTTGAGATAAAATTATTTGTGAAAGTTTTAGAATGAGAAAAATTAGAAAATGAGAAATTTTTTTCATTGGATAGAGAATTCAATGATAAATATATATGCACCAATTCCACCACTTTCCGTGGAAGAGATGAAAGAATTCCACCGATTGAAAAGTTGAAGTTCCATGAAAACTTACAAAAATGGGGAAGGATTATTAATTTTCAAGCCCTTGATTGAGGTATAACCCTAAATTATAGTTTTTTAAATGCCTTGAAATCTCTCAACTGTGGTACTTTTTAAAAAATCGATCAAGGTGTTTTTCAAATAAATAATTATTTTTAGTTTAAAATTCTTGATTGATCTTTTAAGCCCTCGATTAAGGTTTCAAAACTTGGTTGAGGGTTGAAAACTTGAACAAGGAAAAAACTTGTTTGACTTTCGACATAAGCCATTTTCATGTGCATGGATTTTCAAATATTGGGACCAATATTCATAGGTTCACTATCAAGTGCCATGGATATCCTTAAATAACTAGATTAGAGCTCTGTTTGTTATGAATTTCCTCCAAGGGTGATGTGGGCACCATGACTAATTTGTGCACCAAGAATGCATCTAGAGATGTAACCAATACCGTTAGAAACAGGAACAACCTTATGTATAAATAATTCTTATCTAATTTGCTACAAAAAACACGTGCAGTTCACCAAATATTGCTTTTTGTGTGCATAATTTTAATATGATTTGTCTACCAACGGACACTATGATGTTTTCAATGATATTGATGGGTGTTTCCATCTTGATAATGGTTAGGAAAGTATAAGAAGGGCCTTGGGAATTTAACAAAGACTATTAGGCTTGAGCATGGTGAAATACATATTGACACACCGCATAGGAGATTTATGTGGGATATTTGGTCTCTAAGTACGATATGGTTGTAAATTTTTGGTTTTGGTAATTAATGATGGATCTACAAGCTTAGACCATACTAAAAAAGGATTACAAGCTACTTATGTGGGAAAATAAACCTTCTAGGTTGCAAGTACTATGATAATGGAATTCAAGCAAGACACATGTCCTCTCTATAGAGTCTATAAATCCCAAGTAGTATTCGTTGTGCTTTTAGGCATAGAAGTGATGGACCTAGGGTACTGACTATGCCTAGGAGGGAAATTAGATCTTAATGCTAAAGATTTACGTTTGAAACATAATTCATAATAAGAAATGAAAAGTTAGTCTGGCATAGTTAAGAATTTATGTAATAAAACTCTTGAGCATTACTATTAATGCACATTTATTCATGCAAATTCAAAAAATGGTGGGCTTGTGTTTTTTCCTTTATGTGTTACATGAGTTAGTTACTTTCCTTTTAGCTTCAAGATAATAAACGTTGTTGTTCGATCTTCCTAAACAAAAGTGAATCCATTTTTTTAACAGCCTATTCTTATCATTATTTTCAACCATGTTTTTTTAGATATAATATTCATGTTCATCAAGGATGAAATTGTGCACCCTTTAAATATATGTATGAAGATACAAGATATTTGGTCATTTCAATAAAAAATACGTAAAAATGTAGACTAAAAATTAACCTACCTCCATTATAAGAATGCATTTTTTTTTAGTTTATCAATTTTCCATAAATGAAAGTGATATATATTCTAAAAACAAAATTATTTTTCACATAATATCCTAATAAGTTGTGCAAGTACATATAATAACTAGTCAATAGATTGTTCGTTTCAAGATTTTCATTACAACTAAAGTGCCATGAGAGGGAAGCATTAACTTGCATCATGAAAACCAAATACATAAAATCTCATAAGAGATCATAGCACAAACAATGTAATATAAATTTGAGTTCAAAATTTAATTCTAGAAGATGACTTGTTCAATTTTATTACACAAAGTCCAGGTGAGCTTGAGAGATAGGTTATGGAGATATGATAAAATTGTTTAGATTTAAATTCTCAAATTCTTATATCAATGGCCTATAGCCCCTTTCACATTTTAGAAGAAGCTATGGGGCCTTATTGACAATAAACTGAAATGGATGATAAAATTTTCTTTGTATGATATTACAAACTCTAATTTAATAGGAGTTATTTTTATTAGATTAGCATTTACTATGCAAAATTTTCATGAAGATACATGTCCTTCTTGTGGCCAACTAGAGGCCATTTGACATTTATTTTGGAATATACATTATGTTCATCGGTATTGCAATTTTGTTTAGAACAAGTTGAAGTACACTTTCCACAGTAAGATCCACTAGAAAGGGATTCTATTAGGGAATGAGGATTCCATTGAAGTGAAATATAACAACATAATTTAGTTCACTAATGGACACATATATTATATTTTCTCAAAACAAGGTTATATTTTTTATAATTAGGATGATTATCTTGACCATATACATTTAAGAAACACTTCTTGCAGTATCAGGGATGTTATTTATATATTGTCGACAATTAAAGGATGGGTATCTTGACAATAGACATTCAAAAATGACAACCTTTTCTGCCATGGATGTCCTCTCTACCTATAATGTTAAATTTCATGTTTTAAAATTTATAAATTGTGTATGAAAATTAAAAGTAAAATTGGAGATTAAATTCCACTAACAACTAATATATTTATGACCAAATTTGTAAATTAACTGTTATATTTTTAGAAATCAATATTGCAAAAATATGATCTTTTTATAACCTAAAATGAATATTTTTTAATTCAAAACTCAGCCTTGGCACATTAAATTTGAAACATTACATATATACATATATCTCATTTCTTACCTCTATTCGTTTCAGCCTTACTTAGATCTAATATCTTAGATTTTATTATGTCTCAACAACATATACCACATAATACTTCTAAGTGTTCATATTTAGATTTAGATTTTAGTACTCTATTTATTTTAATTTTCTAAATAATTTTTAAAATTTTAAGATAAAAACAAAAAATCATGATTTCAATTTTGAAATTAATTCATATTAAAAGAAAAATATTATAAATTAAATTTGATTGACATATACTATAAATTAAAATTAATTAAGATAATTTAGGTTACTATTGTTTAGTATTAGATTTGATGAAATCTATTTTTTTTTAATTTAATTTAATAATCTGAAATCACCATAAATTTTATATTTAAATAGGATATCTAATTACATTAAATTACTTCGACTAAAATTTATTTTAATATTAAAATTACTTAATAAAATTTTCATTATTCAAGAATTTTAAAGTTTTAAAATTAATTAATTGATATAATTTATTTTATTATATAGTTACTTTTTAATATTTCTTAACTATTATTAATTTTACTATAGAGTTATTTTTTAAATTCTTTTAATTATTAATTTTATTTATAATTTTGTCAGAATTTAAAAAACAATTTAATTTTTTTTTTTTTTTAATAATGAAAAATTAAAATTATTCCTAAAATTATTTCCCAAACAAAAAGAAATTAAAGATATTTATAACATATTTTTATGAAGTTCATATTTTTGATTTGTAGAATTATTAAATTTTGTTATTATTATTATTTTGATATTTTTCTTTTTAAATAAAAAGTTAATTTGTAATTTTAATTTAACTTAATATAATTATAATTATAATTAGTTTATTTAAAAATAAATAATGTTATTGTAACACCTCCAGCTTAAGGAATTTTTTTTATTTTTTATTTTTTGATACACTGGGGTTTCCTCTCTGTTCACATAGTTATTGGAATAAGGAGTCCAGGATTTGAACTTTACTTCCCTTTTTGATATAATTTCCTATAATCATATCGTATTTCCATCTTCATAAAACATTAGATACTCCACCTATATTCCTTCCAACAATATATATATACCTATATATATATATATATATATTTATACATCCTTTTCTAATATTAAGAGGGGTGGTTCTCCTTTTTTTCTTTTTCATAATATAAACATAAGCTATATGGATATACATCCCTTTCACTAACCTCTCCTAACACTTTATACATTCAACCCATATATTTTTGAATTCACTATATATTATGCCCCTATATCTATGTATCCACATATGTATAGAGCTAACCCCCATCTTGCTAATACCCTTAATCATCATATATAGGTATATGTAGAGGTCATTATATATAAATATACCACATATCCTATGTGCCATTTATATAAATAATATATATATAAGTCCAACCTTTTGTATAACTAAGCTTGCATATTTATCCTTTGGCAATATTAGTTCGATGAGCATGTATATATATATTGTATCTATATTTATATGTATAGCACATATATGTCCAAAACATTTTTATATAATTAATCGAAAGCACCAAAATGTATCGCATATAGTTAAAATAACCCCTTTAATGTTTTTGTTGAGTCCTTACGCCTATATAGTCCGGACATATAAAAGCAAGCATTGACAATTAAACTGAAACTTTAGTTAGATACATTACCCATCCTATCTTTAATTTATCGCCGTAGCGAAAACATACCATATTCCCGCCTCTCGCGCACGAATCCTCTATTTAACTATATCTTCCTATGCGAACCATGATTTTCGGGCTTTTCTAACCCTAACGTACTGAGTTTTGTATTGTTGGTTTACACGTTGTGGCCGGATTCTTCACGGCGTATTCATTTTTATTTGTTCATACCTATGCAGACCGCGTCGATTTGAATGATATTCCGGTATGCAGACGTGGAAACCAGATACTAACTGGGACCACTTTCGGCGGTTTACCATGATTTCGGTTTACCATGATTGTGTACTGTTTCTGGAGCGTATTATTCACGTTACACTATGGTTTAACGTGTGAACTTTGCTCTGCAGACCGAGCTGGCGTTTCACTCCAGAGAAGAAAGTACCGGCCACCGGCGCATCTCGTTTCATACTGAGCGTGAGTTTGACGGGTGGACTGCTAATTGACAGATCGGTGCATCCAAGTACTGGGAGGACCGATTGCGGCCTCGGAGAAATTACAATTCTAGGTTTAAGACTCTATTCGTTTGCAGGCAGGACGTAGCTTTTCCATACCCCCCACTGCGCGCCTCACTGTTGCCTGGTACGAGCCTGTCAACGTGGCCGAGTTTTCACAATCAACCTGGGGATTCTCTGATCTTCCGGTGCCAGGGCAATTAGGGTTACAAGAATTTATTTTAAGTCAATTCTCCTGTGCGGGTTGTTCATCCTATCTTTCCCTATTATTTCTGGAGGTAGGACCGTTGCATTTCCCCACTCTCCTCGCCAGTGGTTGAGGGTATGCGCGGGTGCGGTTGCGGCTAAGGTTCATCGCTTCTGGTTTGTTATTTGGTATTCATACAGGGTTTCAGCACTTTAACCCGCGATTTGTATATCTCTGAACCCGTTTACTATTATTTCCCTCACATTCTGAGACTGATTTATTTTCTTCATGGTTTCGCCGCGAACACACTATCTTATTCTTTTCAGATTGTGTTTTGCAGAGAGGTCGACTCGGCAACATCTCAGGATAGAGTCCTAGCCGGTTCTCTGGCGCTTATGAAGTTTTGACTTACTCTCCGGCGACGCTGTTGTTAGTTTACACATTCCCTGGAGTTCGTCTTATCCAAAGTTGGTAAACTGTTTGGACGTAACCCTAGCTGGCTAGCTGGGTTTCTTTGCCTCCAGACCGAGTACATAGGCATCTCATTTCTTTACACAATGTATGCATGTCTCTGGTTTTCTGTGGTAAGTGTCAATATGGCTCCCTATTTCGTTTTACTGGCAGAACAGCTACTGGTCAGCTAGGTTTACCAATGACCGCGTTCTTTGTGAACGGAGGTAAGCATTACGTTTACTGTGGTATTTGAACGTTATAACGTACTGCATGTCAAATAACTTCACTGATTTTGCATTGATTTTAATCCACAATATGAGTCATACAGTCAGTTCTTTACCTATTACGCACGGTCTCGTAATACAAATTTCGTTTTGTTAAAACAGGGTTAGAACTATTATTTCCCCATCATAATATCGTTTATTTACCCTTCACCTCTACTCGTTTTATTTTACATTACAGACCACTCAAGGAGCCGTGGTTTATCAACGTCGTTACAGTCCGAGGACTTGTTGACGGCGGCCCATGGCATAGTATATTAATTCCTCACCATTCGTGATGCAGTTTGACTATTCGGTTATATTATATTCATTACAGTCCTATTATATACATTACCTTTTTACACAATCGATTCGTATTCATTTTTCTCTTGCAACATATATTGTTCATATATGTACCATTCGTATTCATGATGTATTCTTTTAACATGTAGGGTTTATATATATTCATGATGTATGGTTTATATAGGTTTTCGTATTCATATCTACCTTGGGCTTATATGTTTCATTGTGTATGGGCCCCCTTTGTAGTCGAGGTTAGAAAGATCTCATTGCTATATATCTTGATACTTGTTAATATATGTATATAAAATTTTTCAATTTGTCTATACATGTATTCGATAGTTTAATTGATAATGTTCACCAAGCATAGGTTTAAGCCATAACTCTAACATTTCTTCCAAGGGTTAGAGGTAAATTGAATCTATAATACACTCTATATTGGCTATGAATGATGTAACACTTCTATAGTGCAGATTTTACCCTTTGGTTTAATAAGAATACCTATTCTAAAGTCCTCACTTTTAATTTCTATTTTTCTTTCGATATACACCTGTATGTATCCAATAATGCTTGACTAGAAGAATTTAATTATAAATTAAATCTTTTGCTCGGATACTTGTCTTCAAAGATTTAGGATAGATTTCTAAATGCAATGTAAACATTTATAACTGTTATAACGATCAGATAGAGTAGAAGTACTCTTTTTCTATACAATTTCGAATGTCGCATTCTGATATCTTACTTTCAGCTATTTGTATTTATACCATGTAACTTTAGTACTGCTATACTGTTTCTCTAGCATACACATGGGCATAAAATATCACTTTTGTGTTTACAGGGGAAAAAACAATAATTAATCATCTGTAGAGGCTAAGTAACTTCAGATTTAAACCGACCTTGGTTTAGAGATTCTGGAGTTTCTACTCTAGGGATTTTTCTGGTCTACAACTAAACAAAATCTGGAAGGTGAATGCCTGAGGATAGATTCTGTTAAATGTAGTACCAAAATTTCTCATTTTAATAAAATTCGAGTTTATATGTAGCCAATTCATACTGTCATAAGACAAAGTAACAAGAATTTCAGGGCATACCACAATCTGCAAATGACCAACCTCCCAACCTTAGAGTCCTCTTTGTCTCCCAGGACTCACCCCCGAGCAGAGATCACCTCCTAGAGCAGATCAACCTCTGATCTGCCTAGGAGCAGCTTATTTAAGCTCATATTTCACCAAAGCATGTTTCTAATTCTGCGTCCAGAATAGCAGGATGCTTTCTTTCCTGTTTAGCCTAGGCTTCCCCTTTTGGGACTCTTTAAAGCTGCTTTAAGCTTTTCCTAAGCTTTTCCAGCTTTTTCTCACCTCTTCCCAACTACTCCTCTTCATTGGGGAAATTTAGATTCCTCCTCAATCTAAATTAATTTCTTTCAAGGATTTTTGAAAGATTTTGGGGATTTGTTGCCTTATCCATCCTCATGGATTTGGCAAGTGATCTCTAATTCTCATCTTGGTCAAAATGCACCATCATTTTATTTATTTCCTCAAATAAAATATGCAATTACATTCACACCACATTTATCCCTTGGGGTCCACCCCCTTAGGATTTAAGTTCAAATGTCAACTTTAAAAATTAAACACACAAATTGGGGGTGTTACAGTTATTGGATGTAATTTTGATTTTGATGATGAAAATGTTTATTTATTTATTTTAATTTTATTTTTTGGGTTTAAATAAATGTATAAATATGTTTAACATTATAATGTTAAAGATATTTTGAATGATAATATAATATTTTTGTATGGTGTTGTAGTTTGTTAAAAGGATATAGGTACTGTGAGTAAACAAAAACACATTATCTCAATGAGAATGTATTTTAGTTTGACATCATAATCCTTATTAGGGTTATGATTGGAGGTTTCTAACATTTGAGTGGGATAAAAGTGTTATCAGTAGGTTTTGTACATTGGAAATGGAATTCAAGTGCTAAACATGGTTGGTACAGGGGAAGGAATAAAGAGCTTAAGCTTAAAATTAACCTTATAGAGGATAACACTTGGGCATTAGCCAATAAATTCCAATTATTGAGCACAATCATCATCAACAACATCTATAAAGAATAACATAACCATAATTCATTGAACATGGTTAAGGAAGGAGAACTAGTGTGTTAAGATATTATTGAGTCATCTCAAGCTTGAGAGCCTTGAATGAGTTTGTTAAGCACTATATGAATCCTTTCTGGGCATTATTTGTAAGGCTTCAAGTGGTATACAAGTGCCATGAGTTTCTTTTGTGCATTGGAAATAGGTATGGATTTCTAAACATGGTTGTGGAAGTAAAAAGGGGATTTTTTCCCTAACTGAACATTATCTTACTTGAAAACCATGAAAAAATCTCGTACATAACAAAATAAGCAACATTATCATTTGTTTGGGAGTAAAAAAGAAACATTAATCACTAAACATATCTTCTCTCACCCAAGCACCATGAACACATTCTCAGACCACAAAAATAGGGAAAGGATGGTTTTCAAGGCCTTGAATCAGGCACCATTAACATGCTTTTGAGCACCACATAAGAGATTGGATGGATTTTAACACCTTATTGAACATTTTAAATCCTGAGCACCATGAATAACACTTGTAAACTATGAAATGAGGCCTCTCTAGGGAGACCTTGAAATTTGAGTTGAATATGGGCACCATTATGAGGTCTTAGACATAATGGATGGTCTCTAGTTGGTGACCATAATGAGAGGAGGGAAAGAATATCAACTATCCCTATACATTGGTTCTCTGGCTCAAACCCCCACCTCTAACTTCTATTGGTTATAAATGTTCTCGATGGGTTCTTGAGTACCATCACTAGGTTAGTTATCCACTAAGAATGTGCTTAGAAATCTAACCAAGGTCATCAAACTATAATAATGGGATTTCCACCTTAGGGGATCATTTTCAAGCTCAAACACCATGAAAAAAACATAATAGCCATGAAACTTCTAAGGCTATAGGGTTGAACATGTTCTTCAACAACCTCATGAGATTCTTCTTTGACATATTTCGGTTAGTATAGAGAGATGGATGCCATGAACGACAACATATCCCTTGGATGAGAATGCGTGTTGGGTCCACATGATGAATCATTCTTAGGACCACAGTTCATGTTCTTTAATATATAAGTAGGACATGGGTTCCTTGGGTAACTTTAATTCGCTGGAAATGGATTGCAAGGTCTAAATATGGTTAGTGGGAAACAAGGGAATTAAGCTATAAATGAGCCCTCTAAAGCACAAGTCCTATGGTTAGCAGAGGAAACAATTTCCTCCTTAAGCCATAAATAGGAGTTCTTTGGCAACAGATGAACCTTTGATATGGGATTTTGGTATGATTTTGACTAGAATTTGGGTGCCATAAATAGGTTTTATGCAATGGAAAAGGGTTTGGATACATAAACATGGTGAAGGTGGTAAACAAGGGCCTTAACAGCTAATTAAACAATATGAGACTCAAGTATTATGAACATACCCTACACATAGTGACACAAGGCCTCACTAAGGGGTATTTTCCCTAAGAGTTGGATATGGGTGGCACTAAAATGTTTCACGCATTATGGTTTGGTATTCAGGCTTTGACTATATATGAGTATGGAAAAAAACACTCATGGCATTGATATTGGTAAAGGGAGGGAAATAAATTGACCTCATTCCCTAAATAACTACTACCTAAGGGCATGTGCAGTTTGTGGGTCCTTATCATCATGAAATGTTCAAAATAATTATCTTCAAATTTTATTGAAGCTTTTCATGATTAAGAGACTTGAACAAATAATCAAATGGTCTGACATGAAATTTGTAGGAGTTATTTCACCTCTTATTAGTATACATGTACCCTGAGGTTTTTTGGGCATCTGAAATATGTGTCAAGGAATAAACATGGTCAAGGGATAAGAAATGAAATGAATCCCTTGTTAGACATTCTCAAACATAATCACCATGAAAAACACCAATAAGAAATCACACAAGCCTTCTCTAAGGAGTCTTTCACATTTTCTTCTTCAAAATTGAAACATTGAAACTCATACGTGTGAATGAATAAGTAATTCTTAGTCTTTTGTTTATGAAACATATTTTTTATTATTATTTTGAAGTTAATAAATTAAAAACACATTTGGGTTTCCAAAATTATTTTTCACATTTTACGTAAAATTTAAAACCAAGAACACTCCTCTTTTGAATAAAAAAACATCTACACACTCCACACACATATTTTTAAATTTTTTAGTTGTGTAATTTTAGAAATATCTTTGTCTTATGGGGGCCTAACTACTTGAGATAAAATTCATTTTATAAGTTTTAGAATGAGAAAAATTAGAAAATTAGAAAACATTTTCATTGGATAGAGAATTCAATGCTGAATATATATGCACTAAGTCCACCACTTTCCATGGAAGAGATGAAACAATTCCACCCATTGAAAAGTTGAAGTTCCATGAAAAATTACAAGACTAGGAAAGGATTATTAATTTTCAAGCCCTTGATTGAGGTATAATCCTCAATCATATTTTCTTAAATGACATGAAAGCTCTCAACCATGGTACTTTTAAAAACCTTGATCAAGGTATTTTTTAAATATATAATTTTTTTTAGAATAAAAGTCTTGATTGATATTTTAAGCCCTTGATTAAGGTTTCAAAACTTGGTTGAGGGTTGGAAACTTGACCAAGGTAAAATCTTAATTGACTTTCGACATAATCCATTTTCATGTGCATATATTTTCAAAGATTGGGACCAATATTCATAGCTTCACTATCAAGTGCCATGGAAATCCTTAAATAATTATATTAGAGCTTCATTCATTATTAATTTCCTCGAAGGGTGATGTGGGCACTATGAATAATTTTTGCACCAAGAATGCATGTAGAGATCTAACTAAGACCGTGAGAAACAAGAACAACCCTATTTCTAAATGATGCTTATCTAAATTGCTACGAAAAACAACTACAATCCACCAAATTTTGCATATCGTCCGCATAATTTCATTAATTTGTTTACCAATGGACACTATGATGTTTCAATGATATTGATCAGTCTTTCCATCTTGATAATGGTTAGGAAAGTACAAGAAGGGAATTGGGAATTTAACAAAGATCATTAGGCTCGAGTATGGTGAAATATGAATTGACATAACGCATAGGAGATTTCTATGGGATATTTGGTCTGTAAATGAGATATGATTGTCATTTTTTGGTTTTGATAATTAATGATAGATCTACAAGCCTAGACCATAGTAAAAAAGGAATACAAGCTCCTTATGTGGGAAAATAAACCTTCTAGGTTGCAGGTATTATGATCATGGAATTCAACCGTGACGCATGTCCTCTCTATAGAGTTTGTAACTCCCAAGTAGTATTCCTAGTTATTTTAGGCATATAAGTGATGGATCTAGGATAATGACTATGCCCACTAGAGAAAAATAGATCTTGATGCTAAAGACTTACGTTTGAAACATAATTCCTACTAATAAAGGCAAAGGAAATCTGTCATAGTTATGAATTTACGTAATAAAACACTTGAGCATTACTATTAATGCACATTTATTTACATTTATTAATGCGTTAGTTACTTTATTTTTCACATCAAGATAATAAACATTGTTGTTTGATATTCCTAAACGAAAGTAAACCTATTTTCTAACACCCTATTCTTATCATTATTTTCAACCACGTTTTTTTTGGATATAGTCTTCATGTTAATGAAGGATGAAACTATGCACCCTTTAAATATATGTATGAAGATACGAGATATTTGGTCATTTAAATACAAAATTCATAAGCATATAGACTAAAAAGTAACTGCTACAATTATAAGAATGCATTTTCTTTTTAGTTTATCAATTTTCCATAAATGAAAGTGATATATATTCTAAAAACCAAACTCTTTTTCACATCATATCCTAATAAGTTGTGCAAGTACACATAATAACTAGTAAATAGATTGTTCCTTTCTAGATTTTCGTTACGAATAAAGTGTCATGAGAGGGAAGCATTAACATGCATCATGCAAACCCAATACATGAAATTTCATAAGAGATCATAGCACAAACAATGTAATTTAAATATGAGTTCAAAAGTTAATTCTAGAAGATGACTTGTTCAATTTTAATACACAAAGTCCAGGTGGAGCTTGAGAGATGTTTTATGGAAATCTTATAAACTTGTTTAGATTTAAAGGCCGAATTCTTATATCAATGGCCTATAGCCCCTTTCTCATTTTAGGAGAAGCTATGGGGCCTTGTTGACACTAAAATGAAATTTGTGATAAATTTTTCTTTGTATGATATTAAAAACGCTAATTTAATAGGAGTGCTTTTTATTAGATTAGCATTTACTATGCAAAACTTTCACAAAGATGCATGTCCTTCTTGGGGACAACTAGAGACCATTTTACATTTAATTTGGAATATTCATTATGTTCATTAGTGTTGCAATTTTGTTTAGAACAAGTTGAAGTACACTTTCCTCAATAAGATCCACTAGAAGGGGACTCTATTAGAGAATAAGGATTCCACTGACGTGCAATATGAAAACATAATTTACTTCCCTAATGAACACATATATTATCTTTGCTCAAAACAAGGTTATATTTTCTATAATAATTAGGACGTTTATCTTGACCATATACATTTAAGAAAGATTTCATACACATTGATGCTAGTTATATATTTTCAAAAATTAAAGGATGGGTATCTTCACAATAGACATTCAAGAATGACTACCTTTGATGCCATAGACGTCCTTTCTACCTATAATGTTAACTTTCATGTTTTAAAATTCATTAATTGTATATGAAAATTAGAAGTAAAATTGGAGATTGAATTTCACTAATAACTAATCTATTTATGGTTAAATTTGTAAATTAACCATTATATTTCTAGAAATAAGCATTGCAAATATCATTTTTATGAGACCTAAAATAACTAATTTTTAATACAAAACTAAGCCTTGCACATTAAATTTGAAGCATTACATATATGTCATTTCTTACTTCTATTTGTCTCAACCTTACTTAGATCTAATATCTTAGCTTTTATTACGACCCAACAACATATATAAAATGAATATAAGACCATCTAATATTTTAAGTCTTTAGCTAAAATAATAAATGAAAGTAAAAAATCAACTTATTAGTCAATTTAATTTAGTACCTTTATATTAACAACAATATTTTATATTTAATTGAAAAAAATAAAAAAATAAAATTAAAGAAGTTTATAGATATTATTAAGTTTTAAGAAGTCCATATAACATCAAATTTATTTTAAACATTTTTATAGAAATTTATTTTAAACATTTTAGAAAAAATAACGGAGATATCTCAAGTCTAAATCCACAGGTATATTGATATTGAGACTAAATTATTTTAAAATTAATAACAAAATTTCATATAATTTAAAAACCAAAAATTAACATATCTATAAAAACCGTTTCAGCAAAATCCCATAAAACTTATATATATTCCAATGGAACATTTCCGAAAAAAAAATCAGAGATGGCTTCAAGTGAGAAAAATAATAAATGGCATGCCATGACCAATACAAACTACACTGAAAATCCCAAATCTATGTAAACTGAGTCTTTATTTAAAATTCTGGGTACAGTAACATCTATGACACTGCACAACTATCCATCATGTCTGACGGAACATACTGGACTCATTAGAAAGAACAATTGGAGACACGACCACTAGTGAAGATTATGCAAGTGCCGCATTGGAAAGCGTTCTCCACAGATACATCTGCAGCATGCCTGTTTACACCGAAACCAAATAAAATCAATTATCATAACAACTCATTACAACTACATGTAACTCATAACAACTACATGTAACAGTACAATACCCCATTTCATAACTGGTCTCCACAATACCGTCCAGCTGGAAGCCCTTTTTACTATTAAACAAAGAAACACAAAATCGAACGAGCTCAGACAAACGACACGAAATTTGATAAATAAAAAGAAGAGAGATTGATAAAAAAATATGGATTGACAAAAATTAATTGTAAAGAGAGGAAACATACGTGCACTGGGTTTTGTCAGCGCAGTCATAATTTGCGCAATCGCTTGACATGTTCGCAACAACAATGATCACAAAAAAAAAAAAAACTAATTCCTTCACTTATAACTTCTCAAGTGCTCGCTTGCCTTCTCAAACTCCGCTCGCCCACCAATCTATAGACGGCGGCCTCGGGAAGGGTGACTAGAAAGTGATGAAATCAAACAGGAAAAAATTATATAGTATTGAGTTGTCCATATTAACAGAGATGAATAATAGACATCTCTTATATATATATATATATACATATATATATATATATATATATATATATACATATATATATATATATATATATATATACATATATATATATATATATATATATATATATACATATATATATATATATATATATATATATATATATATATATATATCAAATGTTGCAGCCACTTATGGAAACAGGATATCATAGTGCCATCATAACATTCCAGAACTAGATATACAGGAAATTTCATCGTCCGAATGAAAAATTATTAATAGTCACAGTCTCTGGCCGAGCTTAATATTACAATAAACACTTTTTATGACAATGAAAATTTTAAATTGTCTGAGTAAATTATGTAGAACAACGTAATGAGAGTTTGGCTTCTCTCCGACCAGTACACTGTGAAAACCGACCTGAAAACGCCAAGTGCATTAAAATTAGTGTCGAATGAAACCACACCTTTCATGGTTCACCGAGAAAGGAAGAGTGTATAGCGTTCGGAAATGCCTGTAATAGAAAAAATTGACAATGAGAGTACGAGTAGAGTAATTGACAAAAATTCTATCAAGAATGAAATAATAACAAAGTAATAACTGGTTACCTGGCAAAGGAGAACCTCATTCCCTTCAAAACAACCTGTAATAGAAGTAGACACATCATATTAAAAATTCAAAGAGTAGGAGTTTCAATTGGGAATGAGAAAGCCACGGTTTCTATGATAAAATCAGAATTGAGCACTTACCTAGGGCAGGGATAATGCTTGAGACGAGAAAAATCCACCTATTGCCATTCGAACAACATCAGAACAACCTCAAAGGACGTTGGAGAGAGGGTAAAATTCTATTCAGCAACGATAGAGCATTCATCCCACCCATCGTTCCTAGGAAGAGATACGAGGTAGCAGAAAAGATGTTGAATTAACAAAATAAAAATCGACATCCTCAAACAGAAAAATCTCTACCAAAGGTTTTTCCAACTGACCAATATGAAACCTTGACTGTAAACGAGACCATGGAGAGGAATTTATTTTAATTTCAGCTGTCGCTCGAGGAATAGAGCGTATTTTTAAGGAAAGAAAAATCCATATCAAGATATAAATACAAAGCGTAAGGTTAACATAAAATCTAGAGACGTGCATAAACGTCATACCTGAAATATCATACGTTGAGGGCATAGCTATGTCGAAGTCTGGGAGCGTCTACACTCAGTTCCTCCAAGGTGCAGAGTCTCGCCACTGGGATGCAAGTAGAACAAATGAAGGGAGAAAGAACTGCCTCAACAAATAACACAGATAATTATACGAATGTCCCAAATCTAAGAACCGATGAAACCCTAACGATCAGGTATGATCTTCACCGTCCAAGTGGCCTCGAATCTACGGCTTAGCCACGGATCGAGCTTGGGAAATTGGAATTTAATACATAGTAGTTCAAAACATAAATGTCGGTCTATGAAATCTATGCCACAGTACCATCGTTTATATCACATGTCCGGCATATTAAAAATGCATTATGCATGGCATATCAAGAACAACATATAGATACATATATCCTCAAGCATGGACGTATGAAGAACGAATAAACTTGAAAATCAACAAAGTGTCAACGAATAACATGAAGAGGTGGATTAACAAGTTAACGTGGCCAAATAATTTAGTCAACCATGCCAACGAGACACTCCTAACGTAGTGAAAATTAAATGCGCATATCTCCACGTCACTCAGCACAAGAGATATGTATGTAAAGAATAAATGATGCGATGGTCCTGCTCACCATAATTTCATAACCTTGAAAAAAGGGTAAATATGAATAGACCTTGAATGATTCACCATTCAATAGTGGGGTAATAAGAATTGAAATAAAAAAAGACTTAAAACCCATCGACTACCATATCTAATATGTAAGAGAATGCTATGGAATACAAACGTAGAGTTAATAAGCCTATAAAGGTGTGCATAATAATTATGAGTAAATTGGCATGTGGGAGGACCATATAAATGTGGTAGAGCATATGTATAGGTTACAATATGCATATATAGACAAGCATGGGAGTAAGTGCAACCATATAATAGAGATGGTGAAATATATGTGTGAATTTGATAGAGATGGTGAAATATATCAGCCACAACCATTAGTGGAAGAAAACAATAAAAAAAAATATACTCCCAAGAGTAATAGGAAGAATAGTAACTCTACTCCATACCAGATCTTAATTGACAAAATTTGAAAATGGAATTGAACAGTTGTGGCCAATAGAGGCACTGAACTTTAAATTATAAATAGAAAAAAAAAAAATTCTAGGGTGGAAGGAAGAGAAGTTACAAATGGTATCAGAGCTCATGTTTCATAACACTGGGTTGTTGTTGTTGTGCTCACTATTGTTATGTGCTCATTGTATTTATTATTTATAATTTTTTTTTATTATTACTGATCTGTGTTGTTTAGTGTACAGTGTGGTGTTGAAACAAACAATTCTAATGGCTGGAAATGATGAAATTTATGTTGATCTGCATGATGAAGATAATACACTAGATCCCAACGCTCCAGTGATCGCTATGTTGCACAGTTTGCAATGAGAGATGGCTGAGTGAAGAATCCAGAATGACAGATTGTCATTAGCCAGTGAAGAGAAGGAAAAGCTCATCAGGGAACTAACTTCGCGAAACAGCCAAGAAGGTGAAGGTTCCGGAAAGAGGAAGAATGATGAGTCTGAGGAATATGACGCCGTTAGGCCTAAATATAAGCAGAAAAAAGAATTAGAGGGGGAATTCTAAAAGATAAAACCTCCCTCCTATGATGGGGAGAAGGAAAAAGATGTTGAAGCCTGGTTGCTGAACATGATTAAATATTTGCAAGTTTGTCAATATGAAAGCAATCTGAAGGCCAGACTAGCTGTCTACCAGCTACAAGGTAAGGCTACCTTGTGGTGGGAGGATGAGATATGTCCCTTACATCCGTGAAGAGAAGAAGAAGGTGCAAAGGTTTCTGAACTGTTTGCCTGTTGTATACAAGGAGAAAATAGAGTTTGATTATCCAAAAACCATGGATGAAGTGGTGAGAAAAGCTAGATTATGTTACCAGTAGTTCAAAGGAAAAACTGAACATGGAAAATGCTGGGTAAATAAGAGTGATTTCAAAGGGAAGAAACAGAAACCAGCTTATTTGAAGAACTTTGGCAGGGATCATCAGCGGAAGAAATTTAACAAACCCAAATAAAGTCAAAATGCTCAGTCCCAAGTGGGTTCAAAACAATTAGATGGAGACAATAAGAAAGAAAGCACAGTTAAAATGAGGGAACCCTTGAAATGTTGGGGATGTGAAGAACCCCATCTTTTGAGGGATTGTCCCCACCGAAACATTCAGATGATTATGAGAGATTAAGAAGCTACCACAGTAAATGACATAGCAAGAAATATACCCATTATCAGTGCAGCCTTGGAGAATCGACAAGCAGAACATCAAGCTACCATGGTAGAGATGGAAGGTAAGATTGCTGACCAATCTGTTACTGTTTTGATTGATCCGAGTGCTTCTCTGAGTTACATTAGTCCAAAAATTGTAGAAAAATGTAATCTCAAAACTGAAAAATTTCAGCAGTCTTGGTTGGTCCAGTTAGCCACTGGAACCAAGAGGAAGGTAACACATAAATTACCCCGAACAACAATTAAATTAAATTATTTTCATACAGAAGTGAATTTGAACATTCTGCCTTTAGGCTCATATGACTTGCTGATAGGAATGGACTGGCTGGAAAAGAGGAAGGCTATGATGAACTGTTGGGATAAAACTCTGCAATGCATATATGAAGAAGGAAAACCTTTTATTCTCAAAGGAAAACCAAAACCCATCTATGTAAGACAAATATCAGCACTGCAATTAAAAAGAACAGTTAGGAAAGGATATCAAGTTTATGCAGTACATGTTGAAGAAATAGAATAGCAACCTGAAGGAAATTTGCTGGATACTTTGCCAGTGGTGAGAGAGTTTAAGGAAGTTTTTCCAGATGAGATTCCTCATCTTCCCCCCAAAAGAGAGATTGACTTTTCAATCGATCTGGTGCCTGGAGCAACACCTGTTTTTCGAGCCCCTTATAGAATGAGCCCCCTGAACTCATGGAGTTGAAAATGCAATTGCAATAATTGTTAGATAAGGGTTATATCAGACCGAGTGTGTCCCCTTGGGGAGCACTGGTGCTATTTGTGAAAAATAAGGATGGAACCTTTAGGATGTTCATTGATTATCGTCAACTGAATAAGTTGACCATTAAAAACAGATATCCTTTGCCCAGAATTGATGCTATTTTTGACCAAGTGAGAGGAGCTTCATTATTTTCTAAGATTGATCTAAGGACTGGTTATCACCAGCTCAGAATTAAGGAGGAAGACATTAGTAAAACAACTTTTCGAACCAGGTATGGGCACTATGAATTTGTAGTCCTACCTTTCGGTTTGACAAATGCCCCTGCCACCTTTGTGTGCTTAAGGAACAGTGTTTTAAATAAGTACTTGGATAAGTTCGTGCTTGTGTTCATAAACGATATTTTAGTTTATTCCAAAAATGAGGAGGAGCAAAAAGAGCACTTGAGGATAGTGCTACAAAATTTGAAAGAAAACCAGTTATATGCCAAATTCAGTAAATGCGAATTCTATAAGGACAAGATCCAATACTTGAGACATATTATTTCTGAACAAGGGTTGGCTATTGACCCTGAAAAGATAAAGGCTATTAAAGAATGGCCTGTGCCAACTGATGTTTCGGCAGTGAGGTCATTTATGGGGATTGCAGGTTATTATCGCAGATTTGTGGAGAGATTTTATGCCATAGCATATCCCATAACCTCACTACAAAGAAAGGGGGTTAAATTTGAGTGGACTGAAAAATGCCAAAACAATTTTTAACAATTAAAATTAAAACTCACCACAGCCCCTATATTGAAAATTGCAGATCTCGATAAAGAATTTTTTGTATGTACAGATGCCTGCAGAGAGGGGTTGGGAGGAGTCCTTTTGCAGGAAAATTCAGTTATTGCATATGAGTCTAGGAAACTAAAGACACATGAACAGAACTATAGTGCATATGATTTGGAGTTGGTTGCTGTTATTCATGCCTTGAAGATGTGGCGACACTATCTTCTTGGAAAAAAATATTACATTGATGACTGATCATATTCGTATTAAATATTTCTTTTCCCAAACTGATTTGAATGCTAGACAGGCCAGATGGCTGTCTTTTCTGAGTGAATTCGACATGGACATAAAACATATCAGAGGGAAAGAAAATAAAATTGCGGATGCTTTGAGCAGAAATTCTTGCCAAAATATAAATAGTATTGGAAGTAGTGCTAATTTTCATTTAGAATATTTAGTGAAAAATGCAGCAGACGAGGATCCAAATTATGAAACACTACAGGTGAAACTACGAAAGAAGGAGATGGTTGATTTCACTCAAAACCAAAAAGGGCTGATCTACTACGAAAACAGATTATATATCCCCAATGTGGAGTCCTTGAAAAGAGAGATTTTAGATGAATATCACAAACAACTGTATGCGGCCCATCCTGGGTATCAGAAAATGTTAACAACTTTGAAAAAGAAGCTGTTTTGGCCAGGAATGAAAAGAGATGTAGCAGAATATTTAGCTAGATGCATGGAGTGTCAAGTAGTTAAAGTTGAGCATCAGCATCCTGCTGGTCTTTTAAACCCTTTGCCGATTGCAGAATGGAAATGGGACACAGTTTCTATAGATTTTATAACAGGGCTACCCAAAACTAAATACCAACACGATTCAGTGATGGTAGTAGTAGACACTTTAACAAAATCTGCACACTTCATACCTGTAAAGTCTACTTTTGGGACAACCCAAGTACTAGATGTGTTTCTAAAAGAAATAGTAAGATTACATGGGGTCCCAAAGATGATTGTTTCAGATAGAGATGCTAAGTTCACAACAGCCTTTTGGAAAGGTCTATTTGGAGGTATGGGCACTAAGTTGAATTTTAGTACTGCCTATCACCCTCAGACCGACGGTGAGACAGAGAGGACTAATCGTATTTTGGAGGATATGTTGAGAATGTATGTGATGGATAGGCCATCAAAATGGGAAGACTACTTGCATTTAGCTGAATTTTCCTATAATAACAGCTATCAATCCTCCATCAAAATGAGCCCGTTTGAGGCACTCTATGGAAGGAAATGTCGTACTCCTTTGAGCTGGAGCCAAACTGAGGATAAGCTAATGTTGGGACCAGATGCTTTACAAGAGATGGAAAGAATTGTTAAACAAATACAAAGAAACATCAAGACAGTACAAGATCACCAGAAAAACTATGTTGAAAAGAAGAGAGTACATTGAGAATTTAAAGTGGGGGAACATGTGTATTTGCATATTAAACCCAAAAAGAGCACACTTTATGCCGGAAGTTGTGCAAAACTGGCTCCTAGATATTGTGGGCCTTTTGAAGTATTAGAAAGGGTGGGACCAGTGGCTTACAAGCTAGCTTTACCGCCCCATGTTAGAGTTCATGATGCATTTCATCTTTCATTATTAAAAAGATATGTACATGATGCTTCTCACATAGTTGATTGGAATGTGATACAGGTGGAACCAGAAGGGGAGTTCCTTCCAGAACCGCTTCAAATATTGGAGCAGGAAGAAATTGAATTGAGGAATCAGACGACAGCAAGAGTAAAGGTGCGGTGGAATCACTTTACTACTGAAGAAGCTACCTGGGAAAGAGGAGCTAAAATGATGGAAAAATATCCATTTTTGTTTGAAAAAAAAAATGAACTCTAGTAGTTAGATACCAACACTGAGGACGGTGTTTGCTTTCAGAGGGGGAATATGTAACACCCCTAGTTTATGTTTTTGATTTTCAAAACTAGACAGTTGAAATTTAATCCTAAGGGGAGTGGACCCCAAAGGACAATAATTGTGTGGATGTAATTAAATATTTAATTATGAAAAATAAATAAATAGATTCTGTGCAGATTGACCAAAAAGAGAATTAGGAGATCACTTGCTAAATCCATGATGATGGAAAGAGGCAAAATATTTCCCCAAAAATATTTCAAAAATCCTTGAAAGAATTTATTTCCAAATGAGATTTTGAGGAAAATCTAGTTTCCCCAATGATGTGGAGAGTAGTTGGGAAGAGGTAAAAAGATGGGAAAAACATAAAGAAGCTTTAAAAGTCCCTAAATAGGGAAGCCTAGGCAAACAGAAAGAAAATCATCCTAATATTCTAGACGCTGAATTAGAAATAAGCTTTGGGGAGCAAAAGCTTAAATAAGCTATTCCTGAACAGATTAAGAGGTTGGTCTGTTCTAGGAGGTGATCTCAGCTTGGGGGTGAGTTCTGGATATAGAGGGACTCTACGGTTGGGAGGACTGGTCAAATACCAAAGTGGTATGCACACAGTGTTATGAATGATTAAAATTAATTGTTGTTAAGTGTAAAGGTTAATGACTGTAGCTGTATAATTCTTGCAATGTTTTGTTTGTGCTGGTGTTCCTTACCTTTACAGAATTGTAGAATAATTAAATCCTACCAGTCCTGCATGGCTGTAGGAACCAGAAATATGAGGGCAAATCAGCCAGAAACTCTAAACCAGTTCCTAGTTTAAATCTGGAGATTATGTTACCTCATAATTTGTAATTATGTAACTTTAATCTGGTTCTGTGAAAAAAAAAATAGAATTAATTCATTCCACACTATTGAAAACCCCTACACCTGTGGGCAGGAGGACTTAAGTACATAGAGAGAAGAACTATATATTTCTGAAGTACTAAGTGAGGTACAGAGATAGAATGGAAGGAAACATACTTTAGTAACATGGAAATCTTTAAATTGCAATGAAATAGAAGTAAACACAATTTCCAAACTTGTATATAATTGTGAGCTGAGAGTTATGTATAAAACTGTGACTAACATCCTTTACCAAGGAATGATAAAAAATTGAATACTTATTGGAAAAATAAGAATTGCATGGAAATTTTTATAAAGGCCTGCTAACTATATAAGCTGGGGAAGGTAGAAATCAACAGTGTATCAAATATAAGAAAAAAAAAAAACAAATGAGAATCAATAATGCTACTGGAAGTATTAGATAGAGAATACAACCTACTGAAAAGATGAGAAAATCAACCAACATATTTCCAGAACCTATTATTAGCTATCCAATAAGTAATATCTGCAAAATTTAAGTCAAGAGACAGGGAAAAAGGTATGTTACTGAAGTAGATAAATACATACAACTACATAAGCCAGATGTCAAGCCCCAAAAATGTATTTCAGAGGTAAGTACCCTGGTGAAGTAAATCATTTCCTACTGTTGTAAGGAAATTGGTATGAGAATAAAATTCTCATCATCAGTGTCAATATAAACTAGACATCTGAAATCACTAGAGAGTAATAGAACTTTGTCCTTATCAAACAGGAAAAAATTATATAGTATTGAGTTTTCCATATTAATAGAGATGAATCATAGACATCTTATATATATATATATATATATATATCAAATGTTGCAGCCACTTATGGAAACAGGATATCATAGTGCCATCATAACATTCCAGAACTAGATATACAGGAAATTTCATCGTCTAAATGAAAAATTATTAATAGTCACAGTCTCTGGCCGAGCTTAATATTACAATAAACACTTTTTATGAAAATGAAAATTTTAAATTGTCTGAGTAAATTATGTAGAACAATGTAATGAGAGTTTGGCTTCTCTCCGACTAGTACACTATGAATACCGACCTGAAAACACCAAGTGCATTAAAATTATTGTCAAATGAAACCACGCCTTTCATGGTTCACCGAGAAAGGAAGAGTGTATAGCGTTCGGAAATACCTGTAATAGAAACAATCGAAAATGAGAGTACGAGTAGAGTAATTGACAAAAATTCTATCAAGAATGAAATAATAACAAAGTAATAACTGGTTACCTGGCAAAGGAGAACCTCATTCCCTTCAAAACGACCTGCAATAGAATTAGAGACATCATATTAAAAATTCGAAGAGTAGGAGTTTCAATTGGGAATGAGAAAGCCAAGGTTTCTATGATAAAATCGGAATTGAGCACTTACCTAGGGCAGGGATAATGCTTGACGCAAGAAAAATCCACCTATTGCCATTCGAACAACATTCTAACAACCTCAAAGGACGCTGGAGAGAGGGTAAACTTCTATTCAGCAACGATAGAGCATTCGTCCCACCCATCGTTCCTAGGAAGACATACGAGGTAGCAGAAGAGATGTTGAATTAACAAAAGAAAAATCGACATCCTCGAACAGAAAAATCTCTACCAAAGGTTTTTCCAACTGACCAATACGAAACCTTGACTGTAAACGAGACCATGGAAAGGAATTTATTTTAATTTCAGCTCTCGCTCGAGCAACAGAGCATATTTGTATGGAAAGAAAAATCCATATCAAGATATAAATACAGAGCGTAAGCTTAACATCAAAACTAGATACGTGCATAAACGTCATACCTGAAACATCATACGTTGAGGGCATAGCTACATCGAAGTCTGCGAGCGTCTACGCTCAGTTCCTCCAAGGTGCAGAGTCTCGCCACCAGGAGGCAAGTAGAACGAATGAAGGGAGAAAGAACCGCCTCAACAAATAACACAGATAATTATACGAATGTCCCAAATCCAAGAACCGACTAAACCCTAATGATCAGGTATGATCTTCACCGTCCAAGTGGCCTCGAATCCACGTCTTAGCCACGGATTGAGCTTGGGAGTTTGGAATTTAATACATAGTAGTTCAAAACATAAATGTCGATCTATGGAATCTATGCCACAGTACCATCGTTTATATCACATGTCCGGCATATTAAAAACGCATTTTGGCGTGGCATATCAAGAACAACATATAGATACATATATCCTCAAGCATGGACGTATGCAGAACTAATAAACTTGAAAATCAACAAAGTGTCAACGAATAAAATGACGAGGCGGATTAACAAGTTAACGTGGCCAAATAATTTAGTCAACCATGCCAACGATACACTCCGAACGCAGTGAAAATTAAATGCACATATTTCCACGTCCCTCAACACAAGAGATATGTACGTAAAGAATAAACGATGCGATGGTCCTGCTCACCATAATTTCATAACCCTGACAGGAGGGTAAATATGAATAGACCTTGAATGATTTGCCATTCAATAGTGGGGTAATAAGAATTGAAATAAACAAATATTGAAAACCAATCGACTACCATATCTAATATGTAAGAGAATGCTATGGAATACAAACGTAGAGTTAATAAGCCTATAAAGGTGTGCATAATAATTATGAGTAAATTGGAATGTGGGAGGACCATATAAATGTGGTAGAGCATATGTATAGGTTACAATATGCATATATATATAAGCATGGGAGTAAGTGCAACCATATAATAGAGATGGTGAAATATATGTGTGAATTTGATAGAGATGGTGAAATGTATCAGCCACAACCATTAGTGGAAGAAAACAATAAAAAGAAATATACTCCCAAGAGTAATAGGAAGAATAGTAACTCTACTCCATACCAGATCTTAATTGACAAAATGCAAAAATGGAATTGAATAGCTGTGGCCAATAGAGGCACTGAACTAAATTATGAATAGAAAAAAAAAAAATTCTAGGGTGGAAGGAAGAGACGTTACATATACAGAAAAATGTTTCAGTTGTACGTAGAGCAATACATATGGTAGTGGTTTCATCAAGTACTAAATAGAACTTGGTAAAATCTATGACACAAGCATTAGGAACCTCATGAAAAAATTTGCACAAACATCAGAAATTTCGGTTCAAAATAGATGTAAATTATGAACTCGCTTTTTGGAGAGCTATTTGTAGGCAACCATACAAAGACAGACTTGGAGAAAATGTTAAAAATCCAATATATGAATATTGGAAGAAAAATTCATGTGTTTCACCAAATGCAAGGGATGTGATGTGATGAAGGATAACATGAAATCAGTACGAAGAACATGAAAAACATTTCTTGGAAACCACTCATATAGAGTTTTTCAATAAGTTCAAAGAGGAGAATCATGAAATTCATGTCTCAATCAGTGCTTTTGGTCAACAAAAACCATGGTATGTAACACCTATCACTGTACACGACACTTGTTGTTGTCATTATCATGTGGAATTTGAGTTGTATTATGACACATTCCTTAATTTTGGTAGAACATTTTGGAAAGATTCACCTCCTCCTTCCACTATCCGTGATTTCATATCTCAAATTCTATGTGAAAGAGAAATCGATGAATTATTTTACGAAAAGAAATGTGTTGGTGGTAAAAAATACGATGATTGTGGAAATTTGATTAAATTTCAAAAAAAATATCGTATTGATATAAATGATCAATCATTGTCCAACATGAAAGTGAAATGGAAGAGATATGAATATATCCATACATCGATTCAAGGTTCAAATAGTGCTAAAAGAATTGAATTACAACAAGAAGAAATTTGTGTGATAGATTTTTTGAGAAAGTTCGAGGCAAAAATTTATAAATACACAAGGCATTCCCATAGAGCTCGATGGCAAGAATTGCAATAAAAAAAATCCCGTGAATTTTTTCCACTAGGGACCATTTTTTAAGTAATTGATTTTGCAGGAAACTACACATTTATTCCACAAAAAGAAATTCAAAGTGAATACTATCATTCTAACCAAGTCTCCATGCTCTTTCATATTCTATATAGACTTGTTGAACAAAACATTGATCATATAGAAAGAACTAGTGAAAATTGACATGTTATTAAAGAATATCACTTTTATATCAGTGACGATTGTACACATGATATATATTTTGTACAATACTGTTTTGGAAAGATTTATAACTCCTTGAAAAGTCATGGAAGAAAATTGAATGAACATTGGATATGGTCAGATGGATGTGCAGGTCAATTCAAATCTTCATGATCATTCTTTTGGTTGTGTTTTCTTCATAAGAAAACTTGCATTAAACATTGTTGGAATTTCTTTGAGACTAGCCATAGAAAAGGAGAACATGACAGTGCAAGGGCATGCATAAAACGAGAACTTCAAAGATATCAAATAAACCCCTCTACAAATTGACTTGTGGACGCTAAAGAAGTTGTTCAATGGTGCATCACTACTCTAAGCCATGAGACTAACCGATCAAGAGAAGTGTGAAGGTACATTCAATTTAATTTTTATTGGATATCTAATTTTAAACAGTGTACATTTATCATGTAATGATTATGTTTGATGGTATTTTGATATCATATTTACATTCTTCTTTGAATTTTCCATATATAGGTTTTTTTGACATATTGGCATCGAGGATGTAGATAGATCAATTGGAAATGACGTTGAAACAATAAAAGGGACTTGAAAATTGCATTCAATTAAAATAAAGTTGTCCAAAAATGTGCTTTCACTGGATAAAAGAAAATATTCTGGTTTTTGTCATGTTTTCATAGACAACACTGAATCTAATGACGTTTGTGAAAACAAAATGTATGTAAAATATTGGAAACATATAGAGCTAAATACAAAGGGGAAAATGTTTATTGCAATGTTTGAAGAAATTCAATTAGAGGAGACTACAATATCATCTAATGGTGATCGAGTTTTTGATCTTATTAGAGAGGGTAACATTTGAATTGCTTTCAAATGATAGAGATCTAGAAATAAATTTAAATACATAAGTGTGTTTTATTGTGCAGGAGATGTTTTTGTTGTAATTGCACCAACTGAAAATGATGAAAATGTGAAGTATCATTTGATGCATTGCACTGAATGAAAAATGAAATTATTAGAAAACTATAATGATCACGGGTTTCCATATGAAATAGGATCTATTATACTGAAAGGTTATTTTTTCAAACAAACCAATCAAAGTGGGGATTTTGTTTACTTTGAAGACTATGAACCTGATGTAATAATTTGTCAATATAGTCACTTGGTGTGTGGAGCACGCACAAAGTTAATAGAGGTTCAATCAAAGAAAAAAACGAAAATTAAGAAATGGAAAATGTCAAAATCCGATCATGAATAGATCATTGGAGATGGCATTCCATTAGAATTTTTTTTATTGAACTGCCCAAAAATTTCTTCTGTTTGGATACATGTTTTAGAACTTCCAGAACTCAACTAAAAATTAAGTTGCCTTGTTATGTTACATGTGCATGTTTTTTCACATCTACATTCTTTTGGTACATGCACACTAGTATCAAATGAAAGTAGCTTTTCTATACATGCATTGATTAAAAATTTTGCATGTATTGGATAGATATATATATATATATTTTCTAGAGTGAAATTCATTGAAAGTAGCTTTTCTATGTGCATTGATGAAAGATGTTGCATGTACTAGATTTATATGTTCTAGAATGCAATTAACTGAAATTAGTTTTTCTATGTGCATTGATGAAAAATGTTGCACATACTGGATATGTACATGTTCTATGAAATTAACTGAAAGTAGATTTTCTACATGTGCATTGATGAAAAATGTTGCACGTATTGGATATATATATGTTCTAGAATGAAATTAACTATTCAAGTAGTTTTACTATGTGCATTGATGAAAAATGTTTCACGTACTGAATATATATATGTTCTAGAATGTAATTAACTGAAAGTAGCTAAATTCTATTGGCATTGATGAAAATTGTTGAAGTACTGGATATATATGTTCTAGAAAGCAATTAACTATTCAAAAAACTTTTCTATGTGCATTGATGAAAACTGTTGCACGTACTAGATATATATACATTATAGAATGCATTTTTAAAATTTTATGACTGGTTTCAACACATCTAACAAGACCCAAAATCTTATGATTGTATATATATATATATATACACATAAATCAATATGTATTTTACTTCATTCATTTTAACATATATATTCAAACATGTGTAAAATCATTTCTACATGTACATATATTCATGTGATTTTTTTTTTGTTTGGAAAACGACAACTTGAATTTTTAAAACAAAACATAATATCATAATCACATGCCAAATGTAGTTCAACCATCCAATACTTGAGTTTTAAAAACTTTTTGATTATATCACAACATTACTTCACATTCCATGCCAATTGTAGTTCAACTATCCAATAAAAACATTTAACATTATATCACATGCAAGCGTAGATCAACCATCCAAAACTTAAGTTTTAAAAACAAAAATTATAACAAAACATTACTTCATGCGAAATGTAGTTCAAAAGAAAAACATTAATATAGATCACAACATTAATTCACATGCCAAATATAGTTCAACCATCAAAAACTTCAGTTTTAAAAACAAAACAAATTATAACACAACATTACTTCACATGCCAAATGTAGTTCAACCATCTAAAACTTGAGTTTTTCAAAAGAAAAAAATTAATATGGATCACAACATTACTTCACATGCCAAATGTAGTTCTTGACCATCCAAAACTAAATTTTTAAAAACAAAACAATTTATAACAAATCATTACTTCACATGCCAAATGTAGTTCAACTATGCAAAACTTGAGTTATAAAAACAAAACATTATAAACACAACATTAATTCACATGCCAAATTTAGCTCAACCATCCAAAATTTGAGTTTTTCAAAAGACAAACATTAATATAGATCACAACATTACTTCCCATGCAAAATGTAGTTCTTTACCACCCAAAACTTAAGTTTAAAAAAAAAAACAAATTATACACAACATTACTTCACATGCCAGATGTAGTTCAACTATCCAAAACTTGAGTTATAAAAACAAAACATTATAGATCACAAGTATCAAAACTTAAAAAAAAAAACATTATAGATTACAAGTATCAAAAATTGAGTTTTAAAAACAAAACATTATAGATCACAAGTATCAAGTATCAAGTAACATTACTTCACATGGCAAATGTACTTCAACCATAACACTTTAAAAACAAAACAAATTATTTAACACAACATTAGTTCATATCACATGCCAAGTGTAGTTTAACGATCCAAAACTTGAGTTTTGAAAACAAAAAAAATTATATGTAACACTGTAACATTACTTCACATGCCAAATGTAGTTCAACCATCCAAAACTTATGTTTTAACAACATTATATATCACATTCACATGTACCAAATGTAGCTCACATAAAATATGTCCAAAATTTGCAGATCTCACAAGCATCAAATATCAGGTTATATATTATGGCATCTAAATAATATATAAAAAAAGTAAATTTAAGAATAGAAATATACTAAAAATATAATGTTTCACATGTCCATGTGCATCATTCATCAAATAATGCATGTGCATCATCCACCAAATAAATATGGATGTAGTGTCTTTCCCAACAAAGTCTCAATCCACGAGCTATCCTACGAAGCATGGGGAACATGTACACAACGTGTACAAACATTAAAATTTGATGTTTTAAAATTGAATGAGAATATATAGAACTTCATGTAAAAAACAAAATATGAAAAAAATCATACAATACCTCATGAGGTTCCCTCTCCATTTGATGTTCGTCTGCTACAACTTCCCCCACGGGAACATCTCCAACAGTAAACTATACAATATACATGTATATATATATATATATATATATATATATTAAAAATTTTCAAATGAAAATGCATATATATAAAATTATTTTCAATAATATTAAAAAAAAAGTTAGAAAACTTGTTCAAATGGTTGAAATGGTGTGGATGTTCCTATCTCCATCGCTAGAGTCTGTGGAGAAAAGAAATCCTCTATAGAAACCTAAAATTCAAAAAATTTAAAATAACTCAAAATCTCTAGATCTCAATTTATAATAAAACTTTTAAGCTTCAATTTATAACTTATAACTTAAAAACAAATATATACATATTTAAGTGAAAAATTGAATATTTGTGCTGTCAGATTTTGCATCTCCTAAGAGCGGTTCAGAAAGAAAATCTCCAAAAACACAAAATTCAAAAAATTTAAAACAACTCAAGATATAGATATATCTCATTTTTAATGGATTTTTGAGGTGGAATACATAACTTAAAAACATAATTTTAGAAGTGAAAAATTGTCCATACTTGTTGTTGTGGATCTGGCACATCTCCTAAGGAAGTATAAAGACATCTCCCAAGGAAGAAGAACGTACCACCATCCCAAAAACATCGAACGAATCGGAATATGTTAAAACATTTTATTATATATATGTACATTTACATGTGTGCACAATTATTTATTTTAAAAATATCACTTAAAAAAGACTAACATTTGCCAACATATTTTGATGGTGAGACCCATATTGATTGTTTGAACTAGAGGCTTCGAACATGATATTAACATTTTCTTCATTCATCAAGCATGACAACTACAAATGGTGTTAACATATATAATGATACATTTTTGTTAGATTAATGTATACAAATAAATGTATGTATATATGTATTTATTACAAATTGTACATGTGTTAAAATAATTGAACCCTAACCATTAACACATACCATTCCCATGCCCTCTTCCTCATGAACAATTAGGTCATTCCAACCATTGCGACAATTCTTTGCATATGTTTTGAGATCTTAAAAACTCATTTTGTCAATCTCTTCATCTGTATAATACATAAAATTATCGTGTGAATTCTCACATGCTCTTTGTCGATTCAGACAAACATTGACTCCACCCAATCCACTGTGAACATTGTCGATGATGGCATCTCTCGCTTCTCGACTAATTTGAGAAGTGGATTCCATCTCTGACTGCAAAGGTTTGACACGAAAAGGTTGAATAACCAATGATGGCTCAGGACAAGGCAACTCAACATCATGCCTAGCACCCCGACGGTCACACAATCGACCTTTCCCAGGACCAAAAAATTTAGAGGGAAGGTCATTGTAATTGGGTTTAATTTGCAAAAATAACTTTGCATAAAAGAATTTTATAAAATAAAGCAGAACCTTGTCGTTCCATGGGAGTCTTCCATAGACCGCAAGGTGTCTATCATACAAATAGTAAGCTATATTAGGGTGCTTGAAATATTGCACCTTCATCATCTTTATTTTCGGCACTCCTTTGAAATTAAACATAGACTTTTCCATTATTGTTGTAACTCTTCTTTAACAATCTCCCATTTATCAGGACCCATCACTGTTTCCTTTCTTTTTCTCATGACTTCTACAAAAATATCAATGGTTGGCCCGAGATTTCAGTACACATCTAATAGTTTGCCTAAAGAGTGTGTAACTATTTCCAAGCTTTGTCGACTCTTAGCAGTTAGATTCAAAGCCGCAAGATCTCTCTACACTTTTTCATGAAGATGTTGACACCTTTTTAAAGTGCATTGTTGCATGTTTCTTTCCCAAGGTATATCAGAAATGTCGGCTCGATAAGTCGTGGTGGGTGGACAACCTTCTTCTTGAATGATGTGTTCTTCCCTACATATTTTTTGACCAACATTTGGAGCATTTTCAGCCTCTGCATCAATATATAAATTTTTTATATTAGAGAAAACACATGTAAGAAAATTTTTACAAATTGAATGAAAAAAATATTCCAATTGATGGCCACCTCGATGTGGTAGGCTACCATATTTCCCACCTTGAGATTATTGAGAACTAGAACGACCCTACTAAGAACCAACACGACCATCCGTTGATTGGCCTCTGGGGGAATAAATATCACCACCTTCATGCAACCTGATAGCACTTATTGATGGCCCTCTAAGGGGATTTGAACCACCGCCAACCTCTCGAGATGAGAGAGAAGCTTCATAAACAAATATGAATTTATAATCAATTAAAAAATACATTCATACATATAAATACATGTACATATTCATTTATTAAATTTCATGAATCATACCAGGACTGGGTGAACCATGGGCATGCTCCATTGATGGAGTAGAGAACCTTCTCCTCTTAGCTCCTAGAAAATAAAAAATGAAACTTATTAACAACTAATTTAACTCACAAAGTTGATAAACAATCAATTCCATATGTACACACATGTATGTATATGTATGGATATTTAAGATTATATTTAAATACTATGAAAATATCTAGATCCCTCATCCCCTTCTCTCATAGGTTGGCATTTCCCAGTATAATTCTAATTCATCTATTAATTCATCTTTGATAGATGAATCCTGAATTGGCATTGCCTCACGCAATAGATTAGCATACATCTTATTCACATTTGTACAATGTACTATACTAAAAAATTGAAATTGGATAACATTATTGTTTGTTATTCCATGCAGTTCTTTAAGCATCTCCTTCTTAACTTGATACGCGCCATTCATCTGGCTGCACACAAGTTCAGAATTGCTGAAAACTACAATTCCATTTAATCCATACTCCATATTTGTTCCCAAGCCTTCTATCAATCCAATATAATATGCCTCATTATTTTTTATTCTTCCCGGTATATTCATTTTCCTTTGGACGACTTTTCTAGTCGCAATATTGGAAAGAACATATGTAATCACTGTTTTCCCTGGATTTGGATAGAAAGAAACATCTATGCATAATTCCCATTTTTCAACCATATTTAGTGGTCTTTTTATCCCTGAAAAAAAACAAATTCAATAAAAATATATATTAAATTGACATTTATTCCAAATACATGGGAGAAATAACACATGTGCATGAGATAGATGACACGTGCATGGTTTATCTTAAAGTTTGACTTAAAATTTTTATGATAGAATTCACATCTACAATTAATGGGAGGAAGCCTTTATTTTGTGAGAGAAATGACATTTACATGGTTTTCAAAATTATTTTATGCACTTACTAAAACAAATAGTTATGTCAAAAGTCACACCTTTATGAGTTTGTGGGAGAAATGAAACATAAATGACAAATGCCTTAAAGTTTTCCTAAATTTTATGGGAGAAGGGAGAAATGACACATGTACAAGGTTTGCCTTAGAGTGTTAGTAATTTATGGATATTAAAATGAAGAACCTCTATTTAGATCTATTACATAGATTGATTGTAGGGGCATTTACTGGATATGTCACCTTTCATAAAAGATGAGACCCAGAGGCTACCTCAACCTTTACATACTCATAAAAAGGTTGAGTAGTTTAAAGATATAGATGCATAAATTCAATGAGTATAGTTTTGACATATAAAATTCCAAAATGGAATAGTTTTTTGTGAAAAAATATTAATGGATCACTATGGATATATCTACTCCATTAAAAGGGATTTTTATAGAAGGATGTCCACTAAGTTGGAAAGAAGGGAAAATATCTCAATTATAGGTTAATGCATGTGTTTTACATTGAATATTTTTTATTTTATTAAGAATCTATTTGAAACATATAACTATATAAGGTTAAAACATATTTTTTGTATCAAATCACTTTTGGTTCAATGAGAAACTTTTATGGCTAATGTGTTTTTTATTTTTGTATCAAATTACTTTTGGTTTCAGTGGGAAACTTTTATGGCTAATGTGTTTTTCTCAAAATGTGATAGACTCCATTAAAAAGGGAGATATATCAAAATGATTCCAATGGTGTAATAAAATAGTTTCAAGTAGTTTAAAATTATAGATGCATAAATTCAATGAGCATAGTTTTGAGATATAAAAGTCCAAAATCGAATAGTTGTTTTTGAACAAATATCAGTGGATCACTATGGATATATCTGCTTCATTAAAAAGGATTTTTCTAGAAGGATGTCCACTAAGTTGGAATGAAGGGAAAATATCACAATTATATGTTAATGCATGTGTTTTACATTGAATATTTTTTATTTTACTAAGAATATATTTGAAACAATTACCTATATAAGGTTAAAACTTATGTTTTGTATCGAATCACTTTTGGTTTCAATGGGAAAATTTTATGGCTAATGTATTTTTTCTTGAAATGTGATAGACCCCATTAAAATGGGAGATATATCGAAATCATTCCTATGGTGTAGTAAAATAGTTGAGTATTTTAAAGATATAGATGCATAAATTCAATGAGCATAGTTTTGAGATATATAAGTCCAAAATGGAATAGTTTTTGGTGAACAAATATCAGTGGATCACTATGGATATATTTCCTTCATTAAAAGGGATTTTCTAGAATGATGGACTAAGTTGGAAAGAAGAGAAAATATCACAATTATATGTTAATGTGCATGTGTTTTACATTGAATATTTTTCATTTTATTAAGAATCTATTTGAAACAATTAACTATATAAGGTAAAAACCTATGTTTTGTATCAAATTACTTTTTGTTTCAATGTGAAACTTTTTATGGCTAATGTGTTTTTCTCAAAATGTGATAGACCCCATTAAAATGGGAGATATATCGAAATGATTCCTATGGTTTAATAAAAACATTTAGTAGTTTAAAGATATAGATGCATAAATTCAATGAGCATAGTTTTGAGATATACAAGTCCAAAAAGCAATAGTTGTTGGTGAACAAATATCAGTGGATCACTATGGATAAATCTGCATCATTAAAATGGATTTTTCTAGAAGGATGTCCACTAAGTTGGAAAGAAGGGAAAATATCACAATTATATGTTAATGCATGTGTTTTACAATGAATATTTTTCATTTTATTAAGAATCTATTTGAAACAATTAACTATATAAGGTTAAAACCTATGTTTTGTATCAAATTACTTTTGGTTTCAATTGGAAACTTTTATGACTAATGTGTTTTTCTCGAAATGTGATAGACCCCATTAAAATGGGAGATACATCAAAATGATTCCTATGGTGTAATAAAATAGTTGAGTAGTTTAAAGATACAGATGCATAAATTCAATGAGCATAGTTTTGAGATATATAAGTCCAAAAGGAACAATTTTTGGTGAACAAGTATCAGTGGATCACTATGGATATATCTGCTTCATTAAAATGGATTTTTCTAGAAGGATGGACTACGTTGGAAAGAAGCACTACAAGAAAAAGGCACATTGGTGAGGGGCAAACATGGTCACCATAAGCTCATTGGTGAGGGTCAAAAGAGCCTTCGTCACCAAAAACTAAACGTCACAAAAGGTGGCATCGCGGAAAGTATAGGTGTTGTGGTGACATTCAAGGTCTGTCACCAATAATGATTTATAGTGAAGAATAGTGACCATCACCATTTCATATGAGCAATGGTAACGGACAATAGCTTCCGTCACCAAAAAAATTAACGTCACCAAAGGTGGCATCGATGAAAGTATAGATGTTGTGGTGACATTCAAGGTTCGTCACCAATAATGATTTATAGTAACGGATAGTGACCATCACCATTTCATATGAGAAATGGTGATGGAAAATAGCCTCTGTCACCAAAAAACTGAATGTCACCAAAGTTGGCGTCGCTGAAAGTATGTGTTGTGGTGACATTCAAAGTCCGTCACGAATATTGATTATAATGATGGATAGTGACTGTCACCATTTCATTTGAATAGCAATGATTTTTTGTGATGGACCTTTCATGGCCATCATTATTGGTGCATATATATGGCGATGTTCATTGACCGTCACCATAAACTCATTGGTGACATCAAGGTCCGTCACAAATAATGACTATAATGACAAACAATGACCCTCACCATTTCATATCAACAACAACGATTTACGGTGATAGACCTTTAATAGTCGTCACTAATGGTGCATATATATGGTGGCGTTCATTGACCGTCACCATTTCATATTTTGGTGAGGATCGAAAAACGTCACCATAAGCTCATTGGTGATGGTCACAAGAGCATCCGTCACCCAAAATTGATCTTCGTCATTCTCTATATATGAATATCAGGGCACGATGGAATCGAACCACCAACATCCTACTTGTAAAGCAGGTGCTCTTCCATTGAGCTAGCACCCTTTGAAGAATTAGACTTTAAACTAGCAATTGCCCCTAAAGGTGCAAAGATACACAAAGGAATAAGAACCAAGAAAACTGAAAGAATTCAGTGTCCTTGTTCCTATTTTTATTCTACGACACTCTACAAAATATGATCTTGATCTATGATTTATTTGTGCCGAGTGGTTCTAATTTAATAGTAAATGTTATATTCAGATAAAATAAATGAATAACTGAGAGGCCTTACGAGCTAATTTTTAATCCTTACACCAAAATCTCTTAATATTCAAGTCTATGGAACAACTCGTTCAAAGTTCAAACTGAAGTAGATTTTAAATGGAAAGCCTAAAACCAGCGAAGTAGTTTACAAGTTAACATTTTGGATATAACTTATGTTCAATTTATATGACAAGTTATGCCATAACCTTAAAACTAGTTTCTTAGCTAAAAGACTTTCTTAAGACAACAATGACAAAGAAAGATAGTTATGGCAAGCAAAATTCTCTTGTTTTTTCTAATGAGGGTGCATGTAACTTGATAAAGGTTGTGTGAGAGTATCAAACCATAAGCAGTTTCACTAAAACATGGAAATGAAAAAGTCTTGTTAAGCAACAAAATTTTAGTTGAATATATGAAAAACATCGAGCTAAATGATATAATTAAACTAAAAGTAACTGTAAAAAAATGAAATTTCCATCATATACCATCTGGTTTGGTTAGTTCTTCAGAAAGAGAAAGTGCAATTACATGATCCAGCTCCTCATCTTGATTATTTAATGGACCATCCTGAACAAAAATGTCCACATACAACAATCAATGTTATTGTATTGGTAAGAATTTTGATATAATCTATCAAAGCATGTACTATGTAGGAGAATAACTGGAAATCACAACTAAAAATTTGAATCACAACATAACAATATAAAAAAACATGCAACAGGAAAGGAACAACTCCACAATCTAAGAAATATGCAACATATAACTGCTACTAAAATATAGTCGATAAAATTAAACTAAACTCACCTAACACTAGTAAATTTGGCCCAATTTCCAATAGCCAAAGTGTCGTTATTCCGACACATAGTCGTCGCAAGAGCGAAAATTTGAGGTCGGACAAAGCATGGTTAGCCATAGAGTCGCAATTCTGACACTTCAATAAAGCATCGGAAGAGCGACACTTGTTCTGACACTTTATTGAAGTGTCGTAATACCGATGCTTTTAAAGTGTCGCAATACCGACGCATTTAATGTGTCGCAATACCGACATGTTTCAAAAGTGTTGCAATACCAACGCTTTGCAGAAGCGTCGCAATACCGATGCTTTGTAGAAGCGTCACAATGCCGACGCTTTGCAGAAGCGTTGCAATACTGACGCCAGGAAGAAGTGTCGCAATACCAACGAACATTTAAAAATTTAAATAATAAAAAATAAAACGTCGCAAGACCCACGAAATTTAATTTAATTTTTTTTAAAGGAAGAAGTGTCGCAATACCAACGAACATTTAAAAATTCAAATAATAAAAAATAAAACATCGCAAGACCAAAGAAATTTTTTTTTTTTTTTTTTAAATGAAACTTCAAAACTGGACCCGCATACAGACCAATATGTGCAAGCTGGCAATCCATGCTCTCCACTAATACTTGGTAATTTAGTGCAAAAGGAATCAAGAGAGCAATAGAATAATACTTGGTATATGATTACAATAATATTTCCTCAATTAGCATCAAGAGAGCAATTATAACTTGCAAAACGAGAAGGGTAAAAAAAATCATGATTACGGAACCACTTCACAACAACATTTGCATTCAATTAAAGTCACTGAAATGGCAATAGGATAAAAAGTGGATATACATTAGAAATTCTTGTGGGTTAGTGAATTTCTTTTTTTTTTAAATGAAACTTTAAAACTGGACTGGAAATTGAATAGTACAGGTATTAATCATGCTTAACAAAATAGTGCCACATGAGCTTTTCATGTAATGTGGGAATATGGTTGATCAAGCCTTGACTATAATGATGAAAATTAGCTTCCGTAATTGTTCCGAATATATAGGGGAAATTTAGACAAATGAATCAAAACTCCCTATCCTACATTAAGTACATGCAGGTAGACTTACCCATATATCATATGTATTGGAGCCAACACTAAGTACTTGCAGACTGACATATACATGTTATCATGTCAGCATGGCTACTTTCAAGCATGGATGGAAGAAGGATCGAAGCCTCGAAGATGAATTTTAAAAAGGGATAAAAGGTAAACTCAGGTGTGAACTGAAAAAGATCACTGAAGCCCTCTTTCTAAACAGAATCACAGATATATAAACCCACATATATTGCATGTTATTAATTATTAGTGCATGCATCAAATTTTTCCATCAATCATAAAACTGAGGTTAGATGAACTAAAACTCCTTAACTTTTTAGCCACATCACTCGGAGCAAGGAAAAGTCTCTAGAACTATGACAGCATAGATTTAGCTTTGGCAGGATTGGCATCGTATGACAAAAAAGTAGTTCAACAGAAAAATTTACACAGATCTGTCGTAGAAGGGAACTTTGATATGGAAATGGACGTGCATGTTATATTAGTTTCATGACTATCAATGACAACCCAAAACATAGCACTGAAAAAAAGGTAAAAACAGAATGTTGCTTTCTTAAGCACAGACTCTGCACATTCCATGCAGGTATTGAAACCTTATTTGCTATACACATCTAGATACCCATAGACATTGCATGCTATCTATACACATCTAGACACCCATATGGCATAGACATTGTATGCTATCCAGAACATACATCAAATGCCTTTGTGGATCTCAAACCTGTGACTAACCTCAATAAACCAAAACTGCTTGGTTATATGGGACCCATGACCTGAACAAATTAACGTGTTGAGACCTGAAAGAAAAATTAAACTTTTGTAGGGAACCTTGACATCATAAAACATATGGCAATCCAAAGCAGAAGAATTCAGAATTTCAACCACAAATTTACCCTAGTAGGGAACCTAGATATGATTTAATGTAAATGCAAGCAGTTTCTACTCTGACACCAGTACTATCTTGAATAGCTGAAAACAAAGGACTGAAGAAAGGTGAAAATAGAATATCAGTTTATCAAGATAAAGAAATTAGAAATCCCATCACAGTCAGTTGAAAACTGATAAAGGTAACAAGTTAAAATAGAATGCCACTTTCTTAAGAAGATTTCATGCATACACCAAAAAAAAAAAAAAAAAAAAACTCCAAAAGAAACCACATACATCTCGACTCGCATACTGGCCAATATGTGCAAGCTGGAAATCCATGCTCTCCACTAATACTTGGTAATTTAGTGCACAGGGCATCAAGAGAGCAATAGAATAATACTTGGTACATGATTACAATAATATTTCCTCAATTAGCATCAAGAGAGCAATTAGAACTTGCAAAACAAGAAGGGTAAAAAAAATCATGATTACAGAACCAATTCACAACAACATTTTCATTCAACTAAAGTCACTAAAATGGCAATAGGATAAATTTAAGTGGTTTTTCAAGAAATTTAAATTATGTACCACCTATGGGATCCAAGCATCGTATACATCTGTGGGTGACCGATATTATGTTGCTCTTCTGATAAAGAATTCAAATTGATTGAAAGCCCTCCTAAGGCCTTCTTGGGTGCCTCATAGTGAAGTTACAAAAGGAGTATAGTCACTCTCATACTCATGGCATTTGTATCTTTCAAAGGCATGCCTTAATGCTTATGCATCCAAGAAAAGAATTCGAGGTTCCTACTTCAGGCATATCCTTGATCAAGTCAAACAAAGGTACAAAAGCAGTCATTTTGTTTTAAAATATGCTTTGCAGAATTATGTATTTGCAGACTCATGTAGTACCGTAGAATCTAAATTCTAAGAATATATATATGGTTTAAAAGATCCGACCTGTGGAGATACCTAAAATGATTATCACTCTTAGAGTCATAATCCTAGTATGATGTGACTCAATTTTTGGACACTTTTATTTATTCATTATCTCAGCAGTAAAGTTTTTTTTTGGCTCGTTGAGCCAAGTATCTGGAGCTTATTCCTCATGGCCAATTCTAGAATCTAAGGTTGGTCGATAATGCCCTGATTAAATACAAATGCTCTAAGTCATATCTGTGGACATATTGTTTCTCATTTATGCAATATTACCTTGATGCAATTTTACCAGCTCTCCAGGTCTGTGACATAATGCATGGAGGATGGAAGGTCTTTCTGGGAAGTGTATCTCTATTTCGGGTGTAGATTTTGTGTTGGATAAGAGCCACAGTTGGAGGATAGAAATTTTATGCAAGGAAACGTATCTTTAGTTGATTTTTCTGTGCGTTTTTGTGAGGTTTATCTCTGCTATAGACCATAGGAAGAAAGCCACTACAACAGCCTGTTTTTAAGTTGTTTGGAGGGTTTGAAAGCATGGTCAACCCTCCTCTGCCTTCATGAGTTTGGGGTTGTTTATCTTGCCACTTATTCAGGATTGTTGAAGGGAATGGATTGTTGAGGAGGAGCCTCAAAGCTCTATATCATAGATTAGATTATGGTGCATCACTGTAATGGAAAATAAAATTGAATCAAGCAGCCCTAACTAGTGACCCAGATTGTCGACATCAGTCCTTGAAGCTATCTGTGTTCATACCCTAACCAGTATTCATAATAGCAGTTTCATTGAGCCTAAGAGCTTAGAGGTCAGATCTTCTATTTGGAAAGTCAGTATTGACTTTAAATCATTGTACTCTCTCTCTCTCTATTGAACATTACATTATGAATAATAAGAACTGATCAAGGGTTTTTTCTGTCTTGGGGTTCTTCCCTGGCTTGAGCCATATTCATGTGTCCTCTTGTCTTGGCTTATCCTCTGCATTATTTTCTTATGTTCTTTTATCAGTTATAGTCATCATGATTTTAATTGATGTGGTTTCTATGGATTTATAATTGGGCTTTATATAAAAATTGATGTGACTGTCCTATGCTAAGAAAATGTTAAGCTAAATTTAACATGGTATTAGAGCTAGGCTGAGGACAAGCCCAAGAAAGAGGGAAAGCAATCACTAGAAATGTTGTCAAATATTCATGGCCTCTTTCGCCCCCAAAGGATCAAATAGTATGAAATTATGATATAAATTTGGTGCATCACAGTGACCAGCCCACAGTTTTGTGGATAAAGAGCGAAATTACTTTTTGAAGATCATACAAGACCTGGTTCAAATATCATGATTATAAGAGTCCAGCTCTGGGCACATAATATGAGGTCTGAGATTTCCAATCCACTGATCCACCTCAGAATTCGGTGAACTTGAATGGCTAATCAAAATCTTGACAAAGTCAACAAAGGGACCCATCATTTAAGGAGTTTTTCAAGAAATTTGAATTATGTACCACCTATGGGATCCAAGCATCGTATACATCTGTGGGAGACCGATATTATGTTTCCCTTCTCATAAAGAATTCAAATTGATTGAAATCCCTCCTAAGGCCTTGTTGGGTGCCTCATAGTGAAGTTAAAAAGTAGTTGAGTCCCTATCAAACTCATGGCATTTGTATCTTTCAAAGGCATGCCTTAATGCTTATGCATCCAAGAAAAGAATTTGAGGTTCCTAATTCAAGCATATCCTTGATCAAGTCAAACAAAGGTACAAAAGCAATCATTTTGTTTTAGAATATGCTTTGCAGACTTACGTATTTGCAGACTCATGTAGTACCATAGCATCTCAGTTCTAAGAATATATATATGGTTTAAAAGAGCCGACCTGTGGAGATACCTAAAATGATTATCACTCTTAGAGTCATAATCCCAGTATGATGTGACTCAATTTTTGGACACTTTTATTTATTCATTATCTCAGTAGTAATTTTTTTTTTTGGCTGGTTGATCCAAGTATCTGAAGCTTATTCCTCATGGCCAATTCTAGAATCTAAGGTTGGTCGATAATGTCCTGATCAAATACAAATGCTCTAAGTCATATCTATGGAAATATTGTTTCTCATTACTGCAATATTACCTTGATGAAATTTTACCATCTCTCCAGGTCTGTGACATAATGCATGGAGGATGGAAGGTCTATCTGGGTAGCGTATCTCTGTTTTGGGTGCAGATTTTGTGTTGGATAAGAGCCACAGTTGGAGGATAGGAAGTCTATGCTAGGCAACGTATCTTTAGTTGATTTTTCTGTGCGTTTTTGTGAGGTTTATCTCTGTTATATACCGCAGGAAGAAAGCCAGTACAACAACCTATTTTTAAGTTTTTTGGAGGGTTTAAAAGCATGGTCAATCCTCCTCTGCTTTCATGAGTTTGGGGTTGTTTATCTTGCCACTTATTTAGGATTGTTTAAGGGAAGGGATTGTTGAGGAGGAGCCTCAAATCTCTATATCAGAGATTAGATTATGGTACATCACTGTAATGGAAAAGAAAGTTGAATCAAACAGCCCTAACCAGTGACCCAGATTGCCGACATCAGTCCTTGAAGCTATCTTTGTTCATACCCTAACTAGTATTCATAATAGCAGTTTCATTGAGCCTAAGAGCTTAGAGGTCAGATCTCCTATTTGGCAAGTCAGTATTGACTTTAAATCATTGTACTCTCTCTCTCTATTGAACATTAGATTATGAATAATAAGAACTGATCAAGGGTTTTTTCCGTCTTGGGGTTTTTCCCTGGCTTGATTCATATTCATGTGTCCTCTTGTCTTGGATTATCCTCTGCATTATTTTCTTATGTTATTTTATCAGTTACATTCATCATGATTTTAATTGATGTGGTTGCCATGGATTTATAATTGGGCTATATATAAAAATTGATGTGACTGTCCTATGCTAAGAACATGTTAAGCTAAATTTAACATGGTATTAGAGCTAGGCTGAGGACAAGCCCAAGAAAGAGGGAAAGAAATCACTAGAAATGTTGTCAAATCTTCATCGTCTTGTTCGCCCTCAAAGGGTTAGATAGTATGAAATTATGATATAAATTTGGTGCATCACAATGACCAGCCCACAGTTTTTTGGATAAAGAGAGAAATTCCTTTTTGAAGATCATAAAAGACCTGGTTCAAATATCATGATTAGAAGATTCCAGTTCTGGGCTCATAATATGAGGTCTGAGATTTCCAATCCACTGATCCACCTAAGAATTTGGTGAACCATAATGGCTAATCAAACTCTTGACAAAGTCAACAAAGGGATCCATTATTTAAGGAGTTTTTCAAGAAATTTGAATTATGTACCACCTATGGGATCCAAGCATCCTATACATCTATGGGTGACCGATATTATGTTGCCCTTCTGATAAAGAATTTAAATTGATTGAAAGCCCTACTAAGGCCTTGTTGGGTGCCTCATAGTGAAGTTACAAAAGGAGTTGAGTCCCTCTCAAACTCATGGCATTTGTATCTTTCAAAGGCATGCCTTAATGCTTATGCATCCAAGAAAAGAAGTCGAGGTTCCTACTTCAGGCATATCCTTGATCAAGTCAAACAAAGGTACAAAAGAAGTCATTTTGTTTTAAAATATGCTTTGCAGACTTATGTATTTGCAGACTCATGTAGTACCATAGCATCTCAGTTCCAAGAATATATTTATGGTTTAAAAGAGCTGACCTATGGAGATACCTAAAATGATTATCACTCTTAGAGTCATAATCCCAGTATGATGTGACTCAATTTTTGGACACTTTTATTTAGTCATTATCTCAGCAATAAAGTTTTTTTTTGGCTGGTTGATCCAAGTATCCGGAGCTTATTCCTCATGGCCATTTCTAGAATCTAAGGTTGGTCGATAATGTCCTGATTAAATACAAATGCTCTAAGTCATATCTGTGGACATATTGTTTCTCATTTCTGCAATATTACCTTGATGCAATTTAACCAGCTCTCCAGGTCTGTGACATAATGCATGGAGGATGGAAGGTTTGTCTGGGCAGCGTATCTCTGTTTTGGGTGCAGATTTTGTGTCAGATAAGAGCCACAATTGGAGGATAGGAAGTCTGTGCAAGGAAACGTATCTTTAGTTGATTTTTCTATGTGTTTTTGTGAGGTTTATCTCTGCTATAGACTACAGGAAGAGGGCCACTACAGCAGCCAATTTTTAAGTTGTTTGGAGGGTTTGAAATCATGGTCAACCGTCCTCTGCTTTCATGAGTTTGGGGTTGTTTATCTTGCCACTTATTCAGGATTGTCGAAGGGCAGGGATTTTTGAGGAGGAGCCTCAAAGCTCTATATCAGAGATTAGATTATGGTACATCACTGTAATGGAAAAGAAGGTTGAATCAAGCAGCCCTAACCAGTGACCCAGATTGCCGACATCAGTCCTTGAAGCTATCTGTGTTCATACCCTAACCAGTATTCATAATAGCAGTTTCATTGAGCCTAAGAGCTTAGAGGTCAGATCTTCTATTTCGCAAGTCAGTATTGACTTTAAATCATTGTACTCTCTCTCTCTCTTTGTTGAACATTAGATTATGTATAATAAGAACTGATCAAGGGTTTTTTCCATCTTGGGGTTTTTCCCTAGCTTGAGCCATATTCATGTGTCCTCTTGTCTTGGATTATCCTCTACATTATTTTCTTATGTTCTTTTATCAGTTAGAGTCATCATGATTTTAATTTATGTGGTTGCTATGGATTTATAATTGGGCTTTGTATAAAAATTGATGTGACTGTCCTATGCTAAGAACATGTTAAGCTAAATTTAACATGGTATTAGAGCTAGGCTGAGGACAAGTCCAAGAAAGAGGGAAAGCAATCACTAGAAATGTTGTCAAATCTTCATGGCCTCTTTTGCCCTCAAAGGATCAGATAGTATGAAATTATGATATAAATTTGGTGCATCACAGTGACCAGCCCATAGTTTTGTGGATAAAGAGAGAAATTCCTTTTTGAAGATCATACAAGACCTGGTTCAAATATCATGATTAGAAGAGTCCAGTTCTGCATACATAATATAAGGTCTGAGATTTCCAATCCACTGATCCACCTCAGAATTCGGTGAACTTCAATGGCTAATCAAATTCTTGACAAAGTCAACAAAGGGACCCATCATTTAAGCATTTTTTCAAGCAATTTGAATTATGTACCACCTATAGGATCCAAGCATCGTATACATATGTGGGTGACCGATATTATGTTGCCCTTCTGATAAATAATTCAAATTGATTGAAAGCCCTCCTAAGGCCTTGTTGGGTGCCTCATAGTGAAGTTACAAAAGGAGTTGAGCCCCTCTCAAACTCATGGCATTTGTATCTTTCAAAGGCATGCCTTAATGCTTATGCATCCAAGAAAAGAAGTCGAGGTTCCTACTTCAGGCATATCCTTGATCAAGTCAAACAAAGGTACAAAAGCAGTCATTTTGTTTTAAAATATGCTTTGCAGACTTATGTATTTGCAGACTCATGTAGTACCATAGCATCTCAGTTCTAAGAATATATATATGGTTTAAAATAGCCGACTTGTGGAGATACCTAAAATGATTATCAATCTTAGAGTCATAATCCCAGTATGATGTGACACAATTTTTGGACACTTTTTTTTATTCATTACCTCAGCAGTAAAGTTTTTTTTGGGCTGGTTGATCCAAGTATCTGGAGCTTATTCCTCATGGCCAATTATAGAATGTAAGGTTGGTCTATAATGTCCTGATTAAATACAAATGCTCTAAGTCATATGTGTGGACATATTGTTTCTCATTTCTGCAATATTACCTTGATGCAATTTAACCAGCTCTCCAGTTCTGTGAAATAATGCATGGAGGATGGAAGGTCTGTCTGGGTAGCACATCTCTGTTTTGGGTGCAGATTTTGTGTTGGATAAGAGCCACAGTTGGAGGATAGGACGCCTGTGCAAGGCAACGTATCTTTAGTTGATTTTTCTGTGCATTTTTGTGAGGTTTATCTCTGCTATAGGCCTCAGGAAGAAAGCCACTACAACAACCTATTTTTAAGTTGTTTGGAGGGTTTGAAAACATGGTCAACCCTCCTCTGATTTCATGAGTTTGGGGTTGTTTATATTGCCACTTATTTAGGATTGTTGAATGGAAGGTATTGTTGAGGAGGAGCCTCAAAGTTTTATATCAGAGATTAGATTATGGTACATCACTGTAATGGAAAATAAAGTTGAATCAAGCAACCCTAACCAGTGACCCAGATTGCCGACATTAGTCCTTTAAGATATCTGTGTTCATACCCTAACCAGTATTCATAATACCAGTTTCATTGAGCCTAAGAGCTTAGAGGTTGGATCTTCTATTTCGCAAGTCAGTATTGACTTTAAATCATTGTACTCTCTCTCTCTTTGTTGAACATTAGATTATGAATAATAAGAACTGATCAAGGGTTTTTGTTGTCTTGGGGTTTTTCCTTGGCTTGAGACATATTCATGTGTCCCCTTGTCTTGGTTTATCCTCTGCATTATTTTCTTATGTTCTTCTATCAGTTACAGTCATCATGATTTTAATTGATGTGGTTGCTATGGATTTATAATTGGGCTATATATAAAAATTGATGTGACTGTCTTATGCTAAGAACTTGTTAACATAAATTTAACATGGTATTAGAGCTAGGCTGAGGACAAGCCCAATAAAGAGGGAAAGAAATCACTAGAAATTTTGTCAAATCTTCATGGCCTCTTTCGCCCTCAAAGGACCAGATAGTATGAAATTATGATATAAATTTGGTGATCACAATGACCAGCCCACAGTTTTGTGGATAAAGAGGGAAATTCCTTTTTGAAGATCATACAAAACCTGGTTCAAATATCATGATTATAAGAGTCCAGTTCTGGGCACATAATACGAGGTCTGAGATTTCCAATCCACTGATCCACCTCAGAATTCGGTGAACTTGAATGGTTGATCAAACTCTTGACAAAGTCAACAGAGGGACCCATCATTCAAGGTGTTTTTCAAGAAATTTGAATTATGTACCACCTATGGGATCCAAGCATCCTATACATCTGTGGGTAACCGATATTATGTTTCCCTTCTGATAAAGAATTCAAATTGATTGAAAGCCCTCCTAAGGCCATGTTGGGTGCCTCATAGTGAAGTTACGAAAGGAGTTGAGACCCTCTCAAACTCATGGCATTTGTATCTTTCAAAGGCATGCCTTAATGCTTATGCATCCAAGAAAAGAAGTCGAGGTTCCTACTTCAGGCATATCTTTCGTCAAGTCAAAAAAAGGTACAAAAGCAGTCATTTTGTTTTAAAATATGCTTTGCAGACTTATGTATTTGCAGACTCATGTAGTACCATATCATCTCAGTTCTAAGAATATATATGGTTTAGAAGAGCTGACCTGTGGAGATACCTAAACTTATTATCACTCTTAGAGTCATAATCCCAGTATGATGTGACTCAATTTTTGGACACTATTATTTATTCATTATCTCAGCAGTAAAGTCTTTTCTTTGGCTAGTTGATCCAAGTATCTGGAGCTTATTCCTCATGGCCAATTCTAGAATCTAAGGTTGGTCTATAATGTCCTGATTAAATACAAATTCTCTAAGTCATATCTGTGGACATATTGTTTCTCATTTCTGCAATATTACCTTGATGCAATTTTACCATCTCTCCAGGTCTGTGACATAATGCATGGAGGATGGAAGGTCTGTCTGGGCAATGTATCACTGTTTTGGGTGCAGATTTTGTGTTTTATAAGAGCCACAGTTGGAGGATAGGAAGTCTGTGCAAGGCAGCGTATCTTTAGTTGATTTTTCTGTACGTTTTTGTGACGTTTATTCTGCTATAGACCACAGGAAGAAAGCCACTATAGCAGCTTGTTTTTAAGTTGTTTGGAGGGTTTGAAATCATGGTCAACCCTCCTCTGATTTCATGAGTTTGGGGTTGTTTATCATGCCACTTATTCAGGAATGTTGAAGGGAAGGGATTGTTGAGGAGGAGCATCAAAGCTCTATATCAGAGATTAGATTATGGTACATCACTATAATGGAAAAGAAATTTGAATCAAGCAGCCCTAACCAGTGACCCAGATTGCCGACATCAGTCCTTGAAGCTATCTGTGCTCATACCCTAACAAGTATTCATAATAGGAGTTTCATTGAGCCTAAGAGCTTAGAGGTCAGATCTTCTATTTGGCAAGTCAGTATTGACTTTAAATGATTGTACTCTCTCTCTCTCTGTTGAACATTAGATTATGAATAATAAGAATTGATCAAGGGTTTTTTCCGTCTTGGGGTTTTTCTCTGGCTTGAGCCATATTCATGTGTCCTCTTGTCTTGGCTTATCCTCTGCATTATTTTCTTATGTTCTTTAATCAGTTACAGTCATCGTGATTTTAATTGATGTGGTTGCTATGGATTTATAATTGGGCTATATATAAAAATTGATGTGACTGTCCTATGCTAAGAACATATTAAGCTAAATTTAACATGGTATTAGAGCTAGGCTGAGGACAAGCCCAAGAAAGAGGGAAAGCAATCACTAGAAATTTTGTCAAATCTTCATGGCCTCTTTCGCCCTCAAAGGATCAGATAGTATGAAATTATGATATAAATTTGGTGCCTCACAGTGACCAGCTCACAGTTTTGTGGATAAAGAGCGAAATTCCTTTTTGAAGATCATACAAGACCTGCTTCAAATTTCATGATTATGAGAGTCCAGTTCTGGGCACATAATATGAGGTATGAGATTTCCAATCCACTGATCCACCTCAGAATTCGGTGAACTTGAATCGCTAATCAAACTCTTGACAAAGTCAACAAAGGGACCCATCATTTAAGGAATTTTTCAAGCAATTTGAATTATGTACCACCTATGGGATCCAATCATCATATACATCTGTGGGTGATCGATATTATGTTTCCCTTCTGATAAAGAATTCAAATTGATTGAAAGCCCTCCTAAGGCCTTGTTGGGTGCCTCATAGTGAAGTTACAAAAGGAGTCGAGTCCCTCTCAAACTCATGGCATTTGTATCTTTCAAAGGCGTGCCTTAATGCTTATGCATCCAAGAAAAGAAGTCAAGGTTCCTACTTAAGGCATATCCTTGATCAAGTCAAACAAAGGTACAAAAGTAGTCATTTTGTTTTAAAATATGCTTTGCAGAATTATGTATTCGCAGACTCATGTAGTACCATAGCATCTCAGTTCTAAGAATATATATATGGTTTAAAAGAGCTGACCTGTGGAGATACCTAAAATTATTATCACTCTTAGAGTCATAATCCCAGTATGATGTGACTCAATTTTTGGACACTTTTATTTATTCATTATCTGTTGATAAAGCTTGTTTTTTAGCTGGTTGATCCAAGTGTCTAGAGGTTCTTCTCCTTGGCCAATTCTAGAAGATCTAAGGTTGGTCGATAATGTCACAGTTAAAGATAATCTTTCTAAGTCATCTGGCTGGAAATATTGTTTCTCATTTACTGGCTATTACCTTGTCTGTTACCACCCGACTCTCAGGTCTATGACATAATGCATGGAGGATGGAAGGTCTATTGACCTTTATCTTATTTTGAGTCTGGGTAAATGGCTGTATGAGTGAGTTGGAGGATAGGAATTTTTTGCAAGGCAACGTATATTTAGTTGATTTTTCTGTGCGTTTTTGTGAGGTTTATCTCTGCTATAGATTGTAGGAAGAAAGCCACTATAACAGCCTGTTTTTAAGTTGTTTGGAGGGTTTGAAAGCATGGTCAACCCTCCTCTAATTTCATGATTTTGGGGTTGTTTATCATGCCACTTATTCAGGATTTTTGAAGGGAAGGGATTGTTGAGGAGGAGCATCAAAGCTCTATATCAGATATTAGATTATGGTACATCACTGTAATGGAAAAGAAAGTTGGATCAAGCAGCCCTAACCAGTGACCTAGATTTCCGACATCAGTCCTTGAAGCTATCTCTGTTCATACCCTAACTAGTATTCATAATAGGAGTTTCATTGAGCCTAAGAGCTTAGAGGTCAGATCTTCTATTTGGCAAGTCAGTATTGACTTTAAATGATTGTACTCTCTCTCTCTCTGTTGAAAATTAGATTATGAATAATAAGAACTGATCAAGGGTTTTTTCCGTCTTGGGGTTTTTCCCTGGCTTGAGCCATATTCATGTGTCCTCTTGTCCTGGCTTATCCTCTGCATTATTTTCTTATGTTCTTTAATCAGTTACATTCATAGTGATTTTAATTGATGTGGTTGCTATGGATTTATAATTGGGCTATATATAAAAATTGATGTGACTGTCCTATGCGAAGAACATATTAAGATAAATTTAACATGGTATTAGAGCTAGGTTGAGGAAAAGCCCAAGAAAGAGGGAAATAAATCACTAGAAATTTTGTCAAATCTTCATGGCCTCTTTCACCCTCAAAGGATCAGATAGTATGAAATTATGATATAAATTTGGTGCATCACAGTGACCAACTCACAGTTTTGTGGATAAAGAGCGAAATTCCTTTTTGAAGATCATACAAGACCTGCTTCAAATGTCATGATTAGAAGAGCCTAGTTCTGGGCACATAATATGAGTTCTAAGATTTCCAATCCACTGATCCACCTAGAATTCTGGGAACTTGAATGGCTAATCAAACTCTTGACAAATTCAACAAAGGGACGCATCATTTAAGGAGTTTTTCAAGCAATTTGAATTATGTACCACTTATGGGATCCAATCATCATATACATCTGTGGGTGACCGATATTATGTTGCCCTTCTGATAAAGAATTCAAATTGATTGAAAGCCCTCCTAAGGCCTTGTTGGGTGCCTCATAGTGAAGTTACAAAAGGAGTTGAGTCCCTTTCAAACTCATGGAATTTGTATCTTTCAAAGGCATGCCTTAATGCTTATGCATCAAAGAAAAGAAGTCGAGGTTGCTACTTCAGGCATATCCTTGATCAAGTCAAACAAAGGTACAAAAGTAGTCATTTTGTTTTAAAATATGCTTTACAGACTTATGTATTTGCAGACTCATGTAGTACCATAGCATCTCAGTTCTAAGAATATATATATGGTTTAAAAGAGCCGACCTGTGGAGATACCTAAAATGATTATCACTGTTAGAGTCATAATCCAGTATGATGTGACTCAATTTTTGGAAACTTTTTTTTATTCATTATCTCAGCAGTAAAGTTTATTTTTTGTTGGTTCATCCAAGTATCTGGAGCTTATTCCTCATGCCCAATTCTATAATCTAAGGTTGGTCGATAATGTCCTGATTAAATATAAATGCTATAAGTCATATCTGTGGACATATTGTTTATCATTTTTACAATATTACCTTGATGCAAATTTACCAGCTCTCCAGGTCTGTGACATAATGCATGGAGGATGGAAGGTCTGTCTGGGCAGTGTACCTCTATTTTGAATGCATATTTTGTGTTGGATAATAACGACAGTTGAAGGATAGGAAGTCTGTGAAAGGCAACGTATCTTTAGTTGATTTTTATGTGCGTTTTTGTGAGTTTTATCTCTGCTATAGGCCACAGGAAGAAAGCCAGTACAACAACTTGTTTTGAAGTTGTTTGGAGGGTTTGAAAGCATGGTCAACCCTCCTCTCCTTTCATGAGTTTGGGTTTTTTTATCTTGCCACTTATTCAGGATTATTGAAGGGAAGGGATTGTTGAGGAGGAGCCTCAAAGCTCTATATCAGAGATTAGATTATGTTACATCACTGTAATGGAAAAGAAAGTTGAATCAAGCAGCCCTAACCAGTGACCTAGATTACCAACATCAGTCCTTGTAGATATCTGTGTTCATACCCTAACCAGTATTCATAATAGCAGTTTCATTGAGCCTAAGAGCTTAGAGGTCAGATCTTCTATTTCGCAAGTCAGTATTGACTTTAAATCATTGTACTCTCTCTCTCTCTCTGTTGAACATTAAATTATGAATAATAAGAACTGATCAAGGGTTTTTTCTGTCTTGGGGTTTTTCCCTGGCTTGAGCCATAGTCATGTGTCCTCTTGTCTTGGCTTATCCCCTTCATTATTTTCTTATGTTCTTTTATCAGTTACATTCATCATGATTTTAATTGATGTGGTTGCTATGGAAAGATAATTGGGCTATATATAAAAATTGATTTGACTTCCCTATGCTAAGAACATGTTAAGCTAAATTTAACATCGTATTAGAGCTAGGCTGAGGACAAGCCCAAGAAAGAGGGAAAGCAATCACTAGAAATGTTGTCAAATATTCATGGCCTCTTTCGCCCTCAAAGGATTAGATAGTATGAAATTATGATATAAATTTGGTGCATCACAGTGACTAGCCCACAATTTCGTGGATAAAGAGCGAAATTCCTTTTTGAAGATCATACAAGACCTGGGTTCAAATATCATGATTAGAAGCGTCCAGTCCTGGGCACATAATATGGGGTTTGAGATTTCCAATCCACTTATCCACCTCAAAATTTGGTGAACTTGAATGGCTAATCAAACTCTTGACAAAGTCAACAAAGGGACCCATCATTTAAGAAATTTTTCGAGCAATTTGAATTATGTACCACCTATGGGATCCAAGCATCATATACATCTGTGGGTGACTGATATTATGTTGCCCTTCTGATAAAGAATTCAAATTGATTGAAAGCCCTCCTAAGGCCTTGTTGGGTTCCTCATAGTGAAGTTACAAAAGGAGTTGAGTCCCTCTCAAACTCATGGCATTGGTATCTTTCAAAGGCATTCCTTAATGCTTATGCATCCAATAAAAGAAGTCGAGGTTCCTACTTCAGGCATATCCTTGATCAAGTCAAAAAAAGGTACAAAAGGAGTCATTTTATTTTAAAATATGCTTTGCAGACTTATGTATTTGCAGACTCATGTAGTACCATAGCATCTCAGTTCTAAGAATATATATATGGTTTAAAAGAGCCGACCTGTGGAGATACCTAAAATGATTATCACTCTTAGAGTCATAATCCCAGTATGATGTGACTCGATTTTTGGACACTTTTATTTATTCATTATCTCAGTAGTAAATTTTTTTTTTTGGCTGGTTGATCCAAGTATCTGGAGCTTATTCCTCATGGCCAATTCTAGAATCTAAGTTTGGTTGATAATGTCCTAATTAAATACAAATTCTCTAATTCATATCTGTGGACATATTGTTTCTCATTTCTGCAATATTACCTTGATGCAATTTTACCAGCTCTCCCCTATTATATTGTTCATAAGAGGATTTTACAAGGACCAATCCATGAGTTTAAAGATTGACTGAATGCGAATGATGGCTTAATAGCATCTAAGTCAATTTTTTACATTATGTCATCCACATAAGGGTGTTTAAATATTCAACTTCAACTTAGGCAGAGGTATCAAAATGAAGTCATAATACCTGAAGCAATTTTAAGGACACATCCTCACTTTTCTAGTTACTTCAGATGATGTATAATGTTTGAATGAGGTAAGGATGGCTTCAGAATTATAGTCCGACATACAATCAGTATTGATATGACAGTCCACAAATCATGGTGCTTTGGCAAGTCCCTGATATATGGTAAATCTAAGTTGATCTCAACCATCTATCTCTTTACTCTTTTCAAAAGCAACCAAAGAAAGAGGCAGTCTAGAAGACCCAGGATTAATGATTATTACAAGAAAGAGAATCTGATTCCATAATAAATCCTTCTGACATAACATTTCTAACCTTTATATAGGTCTATGTATTATCTTCACATGGCCCTGTTGGATAACTATGTATATTATCTTGGCATAGTTTAGATGGTATAGTTTTTTTATTTCAGTTTGGCTATGGACTGCATAAATTCATCTCTCCCTCTCTTTGGATAGGGATCCTGACCTCTGATTTCAGTACATCTATGAACCTCAGTCTCTGTTCTATATATGGCCATGAACATTGCTCTTGTGACTTGGCATAATTATGATATTCCGCTGTGCTTGATATCACAGTGGTTGTAGTATCTCAGTGGCAGCTTATTGGCATCACAGTGGTATACCATACCAGTGGTATGGTTGATCTTTGGCTTATTTATCTTTGCTTACAATAACATGGTTGACCTCTCATATATGTAAGATGGATCCACAGTAGTTTGTATGAAAGATCAGTTACTTCATTGACACAACAAATGCATGCTTGGCATCAATCTATATTGCATCATTACTTTCAATCGACACATCAAGCATGAAAGGTCATCGGTAACAGAATCATTAACAATGGATCTTGTTCACAAACAAAGTTGTGAACAAGATGTGTAAGTTCCGGACAGTATCATAGGACATAAAAGAATATCCTTGTACTGGTATGGGGGCAGGGGCTTAGAATTAGGGCACTCATTCCCCAAATCTCTTAAGGGGATGTGTCTTCTAAATTCTTCTCCTAGCACCTGAAGAGAACATAGAATTCTGAGTGGATTTGTTCTTTTGAGATTCTAGTGGCAACTTTTTAGAGATGAGATGAAAATCAGGGAGTATTTTCAAGATAATTTCCTCCATGTGACACCTTTGTTGAGTTTTTTAAAGGAGTAGTTCCCAAGAATGGTTAAAATTACAGAAGGTTTTGTCTTTGTTGACAGCTAGTTGGATACAGAAAATCAGATTCGATTGAAAGGGCATGTTTATGCTTGATAATATTATAGCTATAAGGTGGTTTTTAATGGGCTTAGGGGATTGGTAAAAAAAAATCTGTGTCAAAATTGACTTTGAGAAACCTTAATCCTTGATTTTGAAAATAAATAAAAAAATAAAATCATCTAAAAAAGTGTTGATTTGAAACAGGTTACATTGTAACCCATCATCTAACTCATCTAACTGGTGGTTTGGCTCTCTGGAAGATCACCACATAGTCTACTGTGTCATTAAATCCAAAAACTCAAAATCCAAAAAGGGGAATTTATCGGTTATGATATATACAGTAGAAATAACAAAGATTTCAGCAAAGGCATTATGAGTTTGGACAAATTACAAGTTTGGAAAAATGTAAAGAATAAAAATCGTCATCAACATTTTAACTAATGGTAATAAGAAGTCAAGCTCGTAATCCAGTATGTTTTTTTTGTTTTTTTGGTTATGTAATTAATTTGTGCTAATTTATGCATATCAAATTTTTTGGAGTGTAGTTTCTGTAGCCTAGTTCTTACGCACTGTTCAACAATGAATCTATTGGCCCCAGAGGAAATCCTTGTATAAAAGAAGATTCCCTTAAGGGGACGAAAGTCTACTCCTTGCAATTATGAAACCAAACCAGATACTTATAAATACACAGGAAATGGATGCAGAGATAAAGAAGTTGCTTCAAAAATATTAAACAGGTTGTTAATGCTCGAAACTTACAAAGATCAAGACCCTTTCTGCTGTAGATGGAAGAAAAAATTACTGCACGCGCAGAGAGAGATGAAATTTTTTCCATGTTGACTGATAGCTTTCCCTCGAGCCTGATAGAATAAGACCCACAAAAAAATCCCAAATAACTAAGCCAGTGGGAGATGAGCGAGAGATGTGTTTTGGGCGGGATATGTGTTATTTTAATTTGATGTCTAAAATTTAAACGAAAAATGAATACTCTATCCTTCTATTTCTCCAAACATTATTTTTAATATTATGCTCTCCAAATATCATATTTAATATCATATCTATTGTTGTTTTGATGGATGGTGAGAGTAGTTCTTGATTTTTTGTAATGTTAACAATTTTTTAAAAGGAAGTTTCAAAAATCAATTCAATTTCATTCTAATAAATTTATTTTAAAAACATTGATGATGAATCACATAGAAAGGTGTCGACTTTAAAAAATATGTGATTTATCTAGAAGATTTTTTAAAGAAATTAATTAATTAATTATTAAAATAAAATTGAGATAAAATAGCAAATTTAGGAGAGGTTTTTGCCACCCATGGTTTTTCTCATGCTATTCCACTATGCCAACAAGGTGGAATTAACCTGATCATAGGTCCCAACTAGACCTGATCTCATTTGGAATGGCTAATCCCATGGGTTTTAAGGATTGTTATAAGGGTTAGGGGAATAATGAGTTAGTGGTTAAGGGATTAAGGATTAGGGGCTTACGAGTTAGGGGAATAAGGGCTTAGGAGTTAGAGGTTTAGGGTTTAGGGGTTAGAGGAATAATGAGTTAGTGGTAAAGGGGTTCGGGATTGGGGGCTTAGGGGTTAAGGGATTAGGGATTGGGAGCTTAGGGGTTAGGGGATTTAGGCACATTTAGGGGTTAAGGGAATAATGAGTTATTGGTTAAGGGATTATGGATTCGGGTTGGGGGAAATGAGTTAGTGGTTAAACCGTTAAGTATTTGGGGGTTAGGGGATTTAAGTGCATTTAGGGGTTAGGGGAATAATGAGTTAGTGGTTAATGGATTAGGGATTGAGGGCTTAGGGGTTAGGTGATTTAGGCACAGTTAGGGGTTAGGTGAATAATGATTTAGTGGTTAAGGGATTAGGTATTAGGGGCTTAAGGGTTAGGGGATCTAGCAGTTAAGGATTTGAGGGGTTAGGGGTGAGGAGTTAATGGGCTATGGGTTAAGCATTAACGGTTTAGGTGTTAAGGGTTAAGGGGTTAAGGGGTTAGGGGTTTAGGTGTTAGTGGTTTAACGGTTTAAGGGTACAACAAAGATAATTATTATAATTACAACAACACTATAAGGTTTATAGGTTGATTGATATTAACACTGATAGGGTAACCTTAAATAGTGAAGTTTTTTTTGATGACGAGGTTGGACCTTTCCAAACTTCTCCAAGGTTTTGAATTACTTAGAAGCTGGAAGGGGCTGAGGATTTAGGGGTCAAGCCTCAGGTAGCTACACTTGAAGGGGGGTGGAAGATTTTGAGCATGATGAGTCTCCTAGACTAGTAATTTATGATCTAGATATAGGTGGTCCAGGTCATGGTGACAATACTGAATTTCAAACATTCTATAGAAGATCCACAGAGTTTGTAGAGCTTGTCAGGCAAGGAAGCTACATTGAATACCATTTTATGAAGGACGAGCTTGGAGAGCATAGAGGGTCCTTCAATTGGTACTTTCAGACATATGTGGACCAATGAACATGACATCAACCACTGGTGTTAGGTACTTCCTTCCATTTGTTGATTATTTCAATAGAAAATGTGGGTATATTTTCTATAATTAAAATATGATGTGTTTAATAAATTTCAAAATTTCAAAGCATTAATGAAGTAGAAGGTCACATAGAACCGTGGTTTGGAAGAAATTACAAGTAAGTCATCTTAAATTTTTGGTTCCACTGCCTACACTTTGATTCTAGCTAAGAAGATAACCAAATTAGATCCAAAGAGAAAAGCTAATGATTATATGGTACAACAATAGTATAAGGTTTATAGGTTGATTGATATTGACACTGATAGGGTAAGCTTCAATAATGAAGTTGTTGTTGATGAGGAGGTTGGACCCTTCGAAACTTCTCCTAAGTTTTGAATTACTTAGAAGCCAAGTGCCAATGTGTGTCAGGGAGTGTTATGCATGTTATGAAGTGGCAGGGCATGTCGAAAAGTGCTAAGTTGAGAGTGCCAATGCATGTTGAGGAGTGTTAAGGAGTACTAGGACAACACAAGGGAAGAATAGGTAAAAATACATGGAAGTGAATGAATATGAGGATATGTAGGGAGTGGCAATGAGTGATAGTTGTCATGCCAAGGAGGGAGTGAGAAGGTATTCTAAGCAATCACAAACCTTATTGACTGCTCAATTCTTACCATTCTCACATCATAACAAAAAACCATAAAAATGCCATTCTTAAAATCTATTGTGTAGTTTCCTAATGTCATTCAAGTAGAATCTCTCAATTACTTATGTCAGTAATGGTGAGATCATTTTTTAATTATTTTAAAGGAACTCTTTTTATACTTGCACCCCATAAAACATAAATCATCAAGTCAAAAAGAATGGAAATGAATGTATAATAGAGTGTGTTGGGGGTGTTAGCGAGTGTCAAGCGTGGAAACAGGGGAGTGACAAAGCATAATAGGAAATGCTATGGCATTTCAAGAAGTGTCAGGGTGTGCTAATATGTTCCAGATAGTGTCAAGGCATACCAGGCATGCCAAGACATGCCATGTGTTAAGGAGGGAGTGTTAGCAAGTTCTAGGTGTGCTAAGAAGGGAGTGACAAGGTATGTTAGGCAATTCCAATGCATGATGAAGTGCTAGGAAAGCATGCCAAGTTGTGCCAAGTTCTAGGGCATGCCAATGTGTGCCAAGGTGTTTTAAGGAGTGCTAGAGAAACACAAGGTAGCACTATGTCACAATGCATTGAAATGAATGAATAATAGTGTGTGACAAGGAGTTTCAACGAGTTCCATGTGTGATAAGGAGTGAGGATGCATGCTTGGAAGTGATAAGGAATGATATAGTGCTAGGTTGGGATGCATCCAATATGTGCCAACGCATGCAAGGAAGTGTTAACTAGGAGTACCCGGGAAACACAAGGGAAAACTACGTCAAAATGCATGGAAATGAACAAATAAGAGTTTGTGATTGGAAGTCTCAGTGACTTCCAACTGTGCTAAGGAGAGATTGACAATGTATGCTAGGCAGTGTTAAGGCATGCTAGAGGCCAAGTAAACATGCCAAGATGTCCTAGGTGTTAAGGTGTACCAACACGTGCCAAGGAGTGTTAAGGAATGATATGGAAACACAAGGGAGCACTTGGTAAAAATGCATGAAAATGAATGAATACGATTTTGTGACTGGGATTTTCAATGAGCTCTAGGTGTGCTAAGGAGAGAGTGAAAAGGTGTGTTAGGTAGTGCCAATGAATGCTAGAGTGCTAGGGTGGCATGCCAAGATGTGTCAGGTGTTAGGGTGTGATAATGCATTCTAGGGAGTGTTAGGGAGTGTCAGGTAAACCTAAGGAATAACTATATCAAAATGCATGGAAATGAACGAATAAGAGTCTGTGATATGGAGTGTCAATGAGTTCTAGGTGTGTTAAGGAGGAAGTTACAAGGTTATATGCTAGGCAATGCCAAGGTGTGTTAAACTACCAAGGTGTGTCAGGAAGTGCTACAGTGTGTTAGGGAGTGTAAAATCATGTCAAGGAACGTAGGGGATGCTAACACATGCCACACAATTCCAAGGCATTTAGGACATATCAGGTGTTATGGCATGTCAAGATGTAAACTATGTTTCTTAGTTTTTTTACAACCACAGTTGTATGTGATGAGCCTTGTCTTGGTAACTTGTTATGTGGGATCAATTGAGATTGGACATGAGTAGTCTAATATGAGTTACATGTAGTTCTTAGGTGAACAAGGCATATGTTGAATTTCCATGACACATGAGAATTTGGGTTTGGTCTTAGAATATTTGATGCAAACACACTCAAGTGACATAACACATCAAATTTTCACAATTAAATCTACACACATCAGGGAATCAATTAGTGCACATGAAAATTTATAAATTTTTCAAACCTTTCTTCATTAAATTACAACCTATAATAGAATAAGCTAGAGCTCTCGTACCAGGGATGATGGCCCTTTATAGTCACACTAATACAAGGAATACAGCTAGGGCCTAGTGTTAGTCCTTTGACAACCAATATGCCTTGAACAAGACAACACTTGACCCAATTTTTTATGGTGGACACGCATAGCCCTTTCAATCCACATGTCTTAAACACATTTGGCAGGACCTCTTTCCTCCCATTATGAAACCGCTCATTCTGCCTCTATCAATGAACTAAATTCCTTTATGTTACAGAACTCGTCTCAAAAAAAAATTCCCTCTATCTACCTCTTTTTTCCTTTAAGGTATCCAACACTTAAAGTTTTTTATTAAGTGTTCACAACTCTGTTGTGAACAACTCTTTGGTCTGCCCAATTTTTCCATACTGCTGCTCCAAGATGACAAGTCTAGGGATATGGAGGTTTCCCTTCTTCTCAATGACACAATACTCTACAATATAGTGAAATGGGGCTAGTTGGCTAGCCCATTTGACTGCTACTTTAGTCCTTCAAATTTTGCACATTTTTAGGCCCAATACACCTACCCTTCTACTAGCCTTGTTTTCCTTCACAAGTACAGGACTTAGAGCTCTTCTTTGACAGTCACCTAACAACCCTTCAATTGTACTTGGACTGCCATCAATTTTCCCAACCACAGTAAATTGTTTTACTGATCTAGTTCCCACAACACTGCCCTCATCTAGGGCTCTTCAAATATGCCACCTAATAGTGATTTGAGTCCTCTCAAAATCACTATTCTTGTGTGATAATTTTTGTTGTCCAATCTATGAACAAATCTGAACTACTCATATTATCATCCTTCTAACAATTTGTAGATGAAAGAACTAGGGTCACAAATCATCCATTAACAGTCCATTCAATAACTGTTTATAGGATTCTTCAGATCTCTGTCCAAAATTCCATGGACAGTCCAACAAAATCAACTCCTCTTCATGTCAATCCATTCCTCATATGGCACATTTATTCTGCTCCATCTTCTACTCAAGTTCCACCTTCGTTTGGATTTTCTATCTTCGCACATACTTATGCAAACCATCTTCCAAATTTGTGGTATATATTGCAGAGATAAACCTCTCTCTAAGGGTCACAACCCCTCTTCTTCTATGAAAATTTTTCACAGTATTAATGACATACCTTATGGATTGAACATGCTAGGAAACCTCCCTAAATAGGGAATTATACCTTGACTGTCAAAGAGGATCAAATGAATCAATTTTCCTTATACTTCAGTGGAAAGGAGAAAAATTGTTGCTGGCAAGGTGTGATGGGGATCAAACTTCATTTCTTCCCTCGTTACATTTCATTTCATTCACCCTCTTTGCCCCCCTCATTTCCTCCATATTCTCCCATGCTTTGAAACCCATTCCCTGCCATACTTCTCTTCTATTTCATCTTCCATTTTGAAATATACGTTACCTTACCTTTCTTCCGCCTTCCGTGATCAAAGTGGGGCCCTCATCGCATTGCATAGACTTTATGTATTTGGAATTGGAACTAAACTTTAAATAATGTGATCGCTGATTTGCGATATCACATCGCATTGTTTTACCTTGTGAGCACCTGCAATCTATTTTATTTATTTTGTGATGCAGTAAGTCGGCCGCACCTCAGCAGCTCCGCCCCATTACATAGCCATTGAAATACATTGTTATATCATTAAAAACTTCATAACACTGACCGCTTAAAAACCTTCTGCTGATTCATAACACTCTACCAAATGCCAGTGGGCCCCTCTTGCTCGCACTTTGGAAATTTAAGGAGTTAACCTCGTAGCTTATAAATAAAACTTAAGAATTGTGATGTATGGCTGTGATCTGGTCCCACTTCTTCCCTGCCACGTCACTCATCTCCTCCCCCGCACATCACACTTCGCAGATTTTAGAGTTTACATATTCCACGGTTATAACTAAATGCTACGAATTGCGATGTGCACTGCGATCCCATCCCACTTACCCTCCACGTCATTTACCCTCCATGTCACCACCCCATCGCATCACATCGTTGATCGTATTATTTATAAACTAATTAACTGTAAAGGTTGTGAAGTGCGCATATGCAATGCCACTTCATAACTAAATTCTATATAATTTCAAGTCTAGGTGAACGAGTTGTCACTGTGTTTTGTGTGTATAAGGTCAATTAGGGACTACGAGGTTTATAGCTCATTTCATGAATAAATAGGCCAAAATACTTGGCAATAAGCAAAGGCTTTCCACCTCATCGCTCCATCATCATCTTTAAATCTGACGGCCTATGTTTCATTCTGACCCCCCTTTACAATCCTTACTTTATCCTTGAAGGGGGGGATCCGGAACAAATGGTTTTCAAGAAAGGGACCCCCTTATGTCTCAATATCTCATGAGTTCGCACCCCCCCCCCCCTCCCCCCCCCTCTTTTTATTACCACTTACCACTTCATAAGGGTCTGAAATACCACTTTTCTCCTGCAAAATCGTTTTCCCCAAATGAAAAACCATTTTTTAGCCAGTTTTACCAGTCTATTTTCAAGGGAGATTCTGGGAAGATGTGAATGAATTTTGAAAAAAAGAGAGAATTTTTTATTCAGGAT